>JAHTLZ010000054.1:4134484-4148022 GCA_023846285.1 Phrynocephalus versicolor
GAAGGAAGGAAGGAAGGAAGGAAGGAAGGAAGGAAGGAAGGAAGGAACTCATGATGGATGGATGGATGGATGGATGGATGGATGGATGGAAGGAAGGAAGGATGGAAGAGAGGGAGGGAGGGAGGAACTCATGATGGATGGATGGATGGATGGATGGATGGATGGATGGAAGAGAGGGAGGGAGGGAGGGAGGGAGGGAAGGAAGGAAGGAAGGAAGGAAGGAAGGAAGGAACCAACCAACCAACCAACCAACCAACCAACCAACCAACCAACCAACCAACCAACCAACAATTTCATAGGATCATAGAATCATTGTAGGGTTGGAAGGGACCCTGGAGGTCTTCTAGTCTAACCCCTGCCCAAGGCAGGAAACCTCATACCATCCTGGACAGATGACTGTCCAATCTTTTATTGAAAACCTCCAGTGATGGGCCACCCTCAACATGCGGAGGCAAGGAATTAAACCCCAAATAGCAACCCAACCCATCTAACGTAACTGGAATAACGTGGCAAAGACTTTGGGAAGTGCAAATGGAGATTTCGGGATGGTTGCCTTTTGGATGGCAGCAACTCATATGATCTAACCAAGTGGGTTAGAATATTTTTGGCTATGGTAGGCTCAAAAGAGATTTCCCCACTAAACTCTGTTCCTACCTGTGCCACACCATGCTCCCTTTCATATAGCAACACCAGACGTCTGAGGTCAAAGAGGGAAGAATGTATTGTGTGACTATTTGCTTGGCTAGCGGCAAGGATGGGAAGTAGCCGTAGCACAGAGCGCTTCCAAATGACCTAGGACCTAAGTCTTCCAGTGGGAAGGAGACACACTGGCAAATTTCATAAGTAAATAGCTCAATAGCATGAGGTTCCTTTTAGCTGCAGTTTGTTTGTTTGTTTGTTTGTTTGTTTTAGAGTACTTTTACCCTGCCTTTCTCCTTGGAAAAGGACCCAAGGCAGCTTAGAGTAATGAGGGATAATATACTATCCAGTACAATTAGGACATGTTCAAGTATTTGAGAACAAGGAATTGAGGGACATCTTACACCATTAATAGACAAACATTACATTAAAGGAACATGGTTATAAGTAGTCATAAAGTCTATGTGAACCCATAGATTCATATAAATGCACATGGTAGTCCATCATTTAGGGAAAGCTTGCCTGAAGAGAAAGGTCTTGGCCTGTTTCCGGAAGGACAACAGAGATGAGGCAGTCCTGGCCTCTAGTGGGAGGGAGTTCCAGCGTCTGGGTGCCACAGATGAGAAGGCCCTTTCATGGGTTCCCACGAGACATACCTGTGAGGGTGGCGGGATGGAGAGAAGGGCCTCTCCTGATGACCTTAACACCTGAGTCGGTTCACACTGTGAGATTTGATCTTTGAGATAGTTAGGACCCAGGCTGTCAGCACCTTGAATTGTGCTCGATAGCTGATTGGCAGCCAGTGGAGCAGTTTTAATAGGGGTGTAATGTTCACAAAATACCCTTAGGCAGGGGGAGGCGGCCACCGCAGGAACCAGTTTGGGGGGGGGGGACCCAGATGGAAGGCAGTAACTTATAATGGCAAGGGTTCACTTGTTGTGATAAGCCAAAAGGTAAAGAAAACAATTTTCATGCCCTTAGAGCAGGGATAGAGACTTGAGTTATGGGACTTGGCGTCAAGTTGGATGTACATTACACTGGTGACTCAACTCAACTTGGATTTCATTCCCAGCGACTCAGACTCAACTTGTGACTCAAAAGCTACCCATCCTGTCCCTTTTTTTCTCGGAGGGGGGGGGGAGGAGGGAAACAACTTGCTTTTAACAGGGACTCAGACTCAGATTGGCGATTTGGACTACAGAATCACAGCTGGGTCCTCAAACTCCCTCCCTTCCATCAGAAATGCCAGCAACTGTTCTGGAAGTGACTTAACGGTGTCATGGAGCCAGAGTCAGGAGATCCTCAACAAAGCTCCTTCTCAAAAGAAATTGTTTTACGATTCAAATTAGCATTCCGGCCATCTCAGTGCTGCAATAACCTGGTGAGTCATCTAAAGGAACCAGGGTCCAAAGGCTCAAATTCTTCTAGGATCAAAGCACAAGTAGCTGGAATGTTGATATAGGTTTTCCTATTGCAACTCTGAACCATTTTGAACATAGCGTTATAGGCCATCCCTCTTTTAATGCACCCTGTTTTGGTGTTGTTTTGTCTTGAGATGGCAATTAAGAGTCCGAAAACATGTAAATGCAAGTAGATAAATGGGTACCGCCAGAAAAAGTGGGAAGGTAAAACAGTGTTTCCTTGCAGCCATGCCGGCCACATGGCCACCTATTTGCACAACATCTGGCTCTTTGGCGTGAATACGGAGATGAGCACCGCCCCTAGAGTCGGACACGATTAGCACGCATGTGCAGGGGAAACCTTTACCTTTACCTTTTACCTTACGAAATCAGGGTGCCAGTGGAGGACTTGAACTCTCAGCCTCTGGCTGTTCAGCCAGAGTCCTTCAACCACTGAGCTATGCAGAAGTTCTTCATAATAATCTGAGAACGGCAGAGCTGGAAGGGATGATGCTACAGATCATCAGCCCCTGTGAAGGAGTCCCAGTGGTGGCAATGCCACCAGAAGCCTAAACCACCACCCATCAGCAGTTCTATCTGGTTCATCTGTAACTGTAACTTCACACATAGAAGGAAAACTGTGCTCCTGACTCTGAAGCAAGAAGGACACTTTCTCTGATTTTAAACAGCTTTTTTAAGGCAACACTTGCCATTTGGAGTTTACCAGGGGCGTGTGCGCCTCTAGCGAGAAAGAGAGCTTGTTTGGTGCAGGGAAATGAACAGGGGCTGCCCAATCTTGCCTTGCTTGATCATGCTGCTGCCCCAGGTGTGGTAGTGGATGTTATTCTGTTGCTTCGCTTTGAGTATGATTTAACAACCTGTACCTGAGCCAATGGAACTGGTTGTTAAATTGTTTTAGAACCCGGTAGTAGAGATGGGCACGAAACGAACAATTTTTGGTTTCCGTTTTCATTGTTTTGTTTCGTTACGCGACGAAATGACAAACAAATTTTGTCTATAAAATGAAACGAAACGAACAGAAACACCAGAAATTTTGTCGTGCGTTTCGTTTCCGTTACTGCAATATAAGTGAATTGCTTAAAATCCTAAAAAAAATCACAAAAAATTGAAATAAATGGTAACAAAATGGTAACAAAACGAACGAAAATGAAAACGATTTTTTTTGCAAAAATTCATGAAAAACAGAAATGAACCTAAACGGACCCTCCAAATGACAAACGACAAACGAAATGCCATTTTTTTGATTCGTGCCCATCTCTACCCAGTAGGGATACGACCTTGTATTTTGCCTTGCGTAGCAAAATGCCCTAAGCCCACAGTTTGGAGCATTAATTTGTCACTGCTAGACATTAACTGACATCAGAAACCAGAGAATTAATTCATTGGCAGTTGACCTCGTTGTTTAACTCGCTGGAGTAGCAGAACGACTTAGGTGCTTGATTTGCTAACTCTAAAATAAACAGCGGGCTCTGCAGACTGGGTTCACTGTTTGCACCACCAGAGGTGTTATTTTTAAACTACCATCTGTAGCCCTGTTTTTCTTTTTTCTTTTTAAAAAAATTACTGTATATACTCAAATATGAGCCTAGTTTTTCAGCCCTAATTTTGGGCTGAAAAAAAGGGGCCCTTGACTTATACTCGGGTCAGTACTTTTAGCCACTGAGGCAAGTACTTGGGTCGGTGGCTAAAAGTCATTTTAAACATTGTGTGCTGCTTCTCATGACCCCCCCCCCTCTGCATCACAGGGGAGCGGCGCGTGATGTTTAAAATGACTTTTAGCTACTGACCCAAGTACTTGCATCAGTGGCTAAAAGTCATTTTAGACATCACACACCACTCCCCCAGCTCACAAAGGAGGAGCTGCCAGGCCCTGCTGCATTTCCCACCCTAGACTTATAGTCAAGTCAATGAGTTTCTACAGTTTGGGGGGCTTATATTAGGGGCCTCGACTTATACTCGGGTCGACTTATACTCGAGTATATAGGGTAAGCACCACGATGCAAACATTAGGCTGAGAAAGAAAGGTACAGTGGTACCTTCTATAAAAGAATTAATTCGTTACGAATGAAATTGTTAAGCAAATTTTCGTTTGTACAGATTTCCCATAGGAATGCATTGAAAACAGATTAATCCCTAATCGGACTGCTTTTCTGTTGTACGGATTTGCCACATAGGCGATTCTGTTAAGCCATTTCCCCCATCTCTTACCATTATAAGAGAGTCCACTCTATGTAGACCTATGTAGCAATTCGGAGGACAGCCTACAGATGGGGGGCGGGGTGTCAGGGGGGCAGCAGATGACGGGGCCGGCAACGGGTGTGGAGGGGCAGACGGCGACGGGCACAGGGGTGGGTGGCAATGGGCACGGACAGCGGCGGGGGGACGGACGGTGGTGGCTGGCAGTGGGGGGGCGGCAGTGGGGCAGCAGGCTGGCCAGCGCCCCCTCTCCATTTTGGCGCCCTAGGCAACTGCCTAGTTCGCCTTAATGGGTGTGCCGGCCCTGCCGGCAGGACAAGATGGCCACGTGGACTGACATGTTCTGCTCCTTCTTCCCCAACAGGACTGCGAAGGCTTCGAGAAATGTTGCACCAACGTCTGCGGCCTACGGAGCTGCGTGGCTGCCCGCTACGCCGACGGCAGCCTCTCCTCCCCGGAGCAGGTGCAGGAGGCCACCTGCGAAAGCTTCGTCTGCACCCAGCAGGGCTCAGACTGTGACATCTGGGACGGGCAGCCGGTCTGCAAGTGCAAAGACAGGTGCGAGAAGGAGCCCAACTTCACCTGCGCCTCCGACGGACTCACCTACTACAACAAGTGCTACATGGACGCCGAGGCCTGCATCCGGGGCATCAGCCTCGCCGTGGTGCCCTGCAAGTACATTTTCACTTGGCCCAACACCAGCCCGGTGCCGGCGGAGACCACGGCTCACCCAACGCCAGGGGGCGTGGCGGCCGAGCGGCCGATTCCTCCCGCCCTCTACAACAACCCTTTCCACCAGTCGGTCTACGTGGGCGGCACCGTCAGCTTCCATTGCGACGTGAGCGGGCGGCCCCGCCCGGACATCACTTGGGAGAAGCAGAGCGACCGCCCGGAGAACTTCATCATGTGGCCCGACCAGATGTACGGCAACGTGGTGGTGACCAACATCGGCCAGTTGGTGATCTACAACGCCCAGCTGGAAGACGCCGGGATCTATACGTGCACGGCTAGGAACTCAGCCGGGCTTCTGCGAGCGGATTTTCCGCTCTCGGTCATCAAGCGCGAGCACTCCCGGGGGGAGCCGAAGGCGTCCAGCGCCCCGCACCTCCCGCCGGGCGAGTGCCTGAAAGAACCGGATAAACAAGAGTGCGAGGCTCCCCGGGTCCGTTGGCATTTCGACGCCAAGAAAGGCTCGTGCGCCACCTTCCGCTACGGCGGCTGCGGGGCCAACCGGAACCACTTTGACACTTACGAGGAGTGCCAACTGGCCTGCGTCAGCCACGCGGTCAACCTGTGCACGCTGCCCATGGTCCAGGGCCCGTGTAAGGCCTGGGAGCCCCGCTGGGCCTACAACCACCTGATGAAGCAGTGCCACTCCTTCGTCTACGGCGGCTGCGAGGGCAACGAGAACAACTTTGACGGCAAGGAGAGCTGCGAGGACGCCTGCCCTTTCCCGAAGACCCTGCAGTGCAAAGCCTGCCGCCTGAGGAGCAAGATGGTGCCCAGCCTCTGCCGGAGCGACTTTGCCATCGTGGGGCGGCTGATGGAGATCGTCGAGGACCAGGACTCGGGCATCGCCCGCTTCGCCCTGGACGACGTCCTGAAGGACGAGAAGATGGGCCTCAAGTTCTTCAACATCAAGTACCTGGAGGTGACCTTGACGGAGATGGACTGGAACTGCCCTTGCCCCAACGTGACCACCGAAGACGGAGCCCTGATCATCATGGGGGAAGTGCACGACGGCATGGCCGTCCTGGACCCGAACAGCTACGTCCGGACCGCCAACGATAAGCGGGTGAAGAAAATCCACGAGCTTCTGGAGAAGAAGGCCTGCGAGCTTCTCAACCGGTTCCAGGACTGAAACGGGCTGTTTTCCCCTTGTCAGGGGGGGGAGGGGCAGGTAGGTGGAGACAGACAAGAGGGGCCACCAATGCCATCCCCAGAGGCACAGCGCTTCTCTGCTCGCACCTTGTAGTTGCACGGGACTGGACTAGAACGTGATCTAGAAAGAGCAGCTGCCCTAGAGACATCTGTAGGAACTGAGCAGGTGAACCTGGCGCCTTGCCTCAGCCAGGTCCACGGACCAGCCTCTTGTTGTTGTTGTTTTTAAAATGATTATCATTCTCCTGTTACAGTGAGCTCTATTACATTGGTAACTACCTACTGTCTGCTTTTTGTGTGTGTGTGAGCTGTAATTTATCTGTGCCTGTGACAACCACCCCCTCATCCCAGTCTACCCTGTGTACAATTATTATTATTATTAACAATAATAATAAAAACAAGCTGTGTTTCTGCTTTAGTTGCAGAGGAGGTAGATAGCTTCCCACCCCTTTCTGTTTTGAACTGCAGCTCTCATATTAAGCGGACAAGGCAGGCATTGGGAATGTGCATTGTTTTAACAAAGAGTAGACTTCTGTATCCCGGGAACCAGCCTCTAGGGTTTTACTTATCCAAGGTCTGAAAATATTAAAAATGTTAGCAAACCAGAAATAGCATTTTCCATGATGTGTTTACCAGAACTAGACGGAGCCAGTTCTGGTAATACATGGTGAAAATGCCATATTTTCCTATCTATAAGACACCCTCCCCCCTTGTATAACACAACTGATTGTAGAGACAAGGTATGGGCAGTTTCACAACTGCACAGTTCTCTCATCGGATTACTTCTGTGTATAAGACAACGCTCAAATGTTTAATGGGACTGTTTTGGAAAAAAAAATATAGTCATGCTTGGGGAAAAAAATCAGATTTTACAATGCTAGACATAGCATTTGCTATTATGTGCAGCTTTCAGCATCCACAAGGAGCATGGAGTATGGTTCATTTCTAAAACCATGCTCAATGTTACGTCACACCTTGTTTTAGTGTGATAAAGTATCTTTTATCCCCTCTGTGTCGCTAGTTTTGAGGGCTACTCAGGGCATACATATTGCCCTTCTCCCTGACTGTAAAACAACCTCAGAGTCCACTGAGAATGCCCGAACAACTGCAAAATGGCTCCTTCGCCATGATTTCAGTCATTTAGAGGATTAAAATCACAGTTCCTTTAAGTGCAGACTTTTGATCTGAAAAACAAAAGGCCTATTTCTTTCACAGTCCATTCAAGGTCTGAGCGAGGGGCTGTGGCACCCCCTCTTGGTATCTGTTGAATATCTTAATTACCATTCCGAACTACCAATATCACACAGAAGAAGACACACAGCAATTCTTAAGCACAATCTTTATTTGCATCCAAATGCAACATAACATCCGCCTAGATTCCTCGCACCGGATCACGCCCCCCCCAAAAAAAACCATCTCCCAGCTCCGTCGTCCGCTAAATCTTTGCAAATTTATAGATCACCACAAGAGGGAACCATTGTTTCACATATACATTTCAGCCAGCCTTATTCAAGTCAGGGAGGAAAATAACAACGACAACAACAACAAAATACCAACAATCCATAGGTTGCCTCAGGGACTTAGAAGTTAAAAAAAAAGTGGGTTGAGCCGTGTGACCAGAAAAACAAACTCAAAAGTAGGGTAGGTAATACCTTTATTGCTCACTGCTAAAACAAAAAAAATGTAAGCTAAGCTTTTGATAGCAACTTGCTATCTTTATCGAAGCCAAAAAGACCACGATGGAAGATTCTGGAAGAGGGACACATGGTGGGATCTAGGAATGGGTATAACACCCACATCCCTGTGACCCACATCCCTCTCAAAACACCTGGAATTGAACCGGGGTTGGTCCAAGATGGGCACCTGAACATCATCTAACTGGAACTTAGAAAAAGCGGTCTTTTTGTGCAGTAATCCTCAGAATCTCTGAGCCACCTAGCTGAGGGATTCTGGAAGGTCCTAGTTCAAAACAAAACTAAACTTTTCCAAATGCTGCATCTAATTTTGAATTCCTGCTTTATCCCTCCCTCTCCCCCAAAAAGAAAAGAGTGAGGAAGGGACATGTTACAAAACCTATCCTAAAAACTTGTGGGTGGTGGTGGTGGGGGGGGAGTGAGATAGAGAGAATATGAGGCAGCTTCCTTCTCCCAATGCAAATCCCAGTATCATCTCCATGTGCAAGGGGTCAGGTTTCCCCCCCTGCAAACGGTGGAGGAAGCCACAAGGAACAAGGGTCAAACACCAACATTACACAACCGACGACAGCAAGGAAGCCTTGGTCCATAAGATGCCATCCTTCGGTGACTTCAGAGTTTGCGGAAAATAAGGCACTTGTTGTTTGCGGGCATGTCGACCTGGAAATAAACACACAGTCGTCATACTGGATGATGTTTCTTCACCAAATTATTCCTGGTGATTCTGGCTGTAAAGATTCTCAATCACCCAGGTGAGTTCCCATCTGGACGTTGTGTCGTCATGGCAACAGGACTTCTTTTTCTTGAGAGTTTCATTGCTCATCCAAGCAGCTTCACCAGTCAGTTAGTGGTGAGTCCTCCCTTTTTCAAGGTGAGCTACAGTATAAAATGGAGGACACATCACTAACTTTCCTCAGACTGACGAAGCTGCTTGGATGAGGAGCGAAACGTTTCGCTCTCTCAAGAAAAGAAGTCCTGTTGCCATGACTCCACATTCTGGCATATTCTAAGGACCACAAATACCCCCATTAATTAAAAAAAAAACACATACACCAACATTTTGACCATTTAGAGCAGTGTTTCCTAACCTGTGGGTCCCCAGGTGTTCCTGGACTTCATCTCCCAGAAATCCCTTCCAGCACAGCGAGTGGTGGAGGCTTCTGGGAGTTGCAGTCCAGGAACATCTGGGGACCCACAGGTTGAGAACCACTGATTTAGAGTATGGAAGGAAGCTTTTTGCGAATGGATAAGGATGATTGGAAGGATGATTGGAAGCTGCAACTCAGGGACCTAGGAAGATTCCCTTGCAGGAACTGAGGGTGCAAACTGAATGGATTAGTTTTTGTTTTATCCCATCTGTTTCCACCGCCGCCGCCACTACTTCCCGCCATTTTCTGCCGGTCTCCGACATACCATCTTCTCCAGTCGCATCCCGTTGGCCTCGGCGAGTCGCTGCAACAGAGCTGTGTCCCGCAGGCCCCAGGCTGGGTTCCTGAGAAGAGAAAGGTCCGCAGGAATGAAGAAGCATCATGCTGAGGAAAAGCTTCTCTTTCTCAAGAAGGAGAGGGATACGGCGCCTGCAGGATGCTGTCTCTGAACAAGGGGTGGACGAGAGCAGTGGTTCTCCACCGGTGGGTCCCCAGATGTTCCTGGACTGCAACTCCCAGAAGTCTTCATCACTAGCTGAGCGGGCCAGGATTTCTGGGAGTTGCAGTCCAGGAACATCTGGGGACCCACAGGGTGGAGAACCACTGGACTAGATTCTTCCCCCCCCCAACCCCAAAAATGCCTCCCAAGTATCTTCATAATTCTTATGAGCCTCTCTTGATAGAACAGTGTTATTTATTTATTTGAATGAGTGAGTGAGTGAATGAATGGATGGATGGATGGATGGATGGATGACTTGCAGGAAAAGGCGTTAATGCAGTGGGATGGCTGCAAGTGGCAGGAGAAGAGGAACAGAAAACATGAGGTGGATTGACACAATGAATGAAACCACGGTCTCGGTTTACAAAGTTTACAAATTTTAAATAGGGTTTACAAAGAGCTGCACAGGGCTGTTAATGAACTGTTTAAAGTAAAGGTAAAAGTCCCCCCAACCCCCGAACATGTGTGCTAGTCATGTCTGACTCTAGGGTTGGTGCTCATCTCCGTATTCAAGCCGAAGAGCCAGTGTTGTGTAAGTCCATGGCCATGTGGCCGGCATGGCTGCAAGGAAACACTGTTTTACCTTCCCGCTTTTTTTAAATTGCGGTACCTATTTATCTACTTGCATTTTTACGTGCTTTCAGATTGCTAGGTTGGCAGGAGTTGGGGTTATCAGTGGGAGCTCGCTCTGCTGTGTGGCACCCAGGATTCGAACTGCTCAGCTGCCGACTTTGCAGCTGACAGTTTTCAGAGCCTTAGTCCGCTGAGCCATCACTTTGGAGCCCATTGAACCACAGGATCACCATAAGAAGCAAGTGGATGTCACAGAAGAACAGTAACAACCAATGAAAGATTTCCTAGGTGCTATATACCTCCAGCTTCCTGGAAGTAGGCAGGAGAGTACAAAATACACAACACCCTCAAACCCCCCCCCCCTTACTGGCTGGGTTTTGACAGCACACAAACGTACAATGCAGACCATACTACGCTGGAGCACAGCAGGCTTACCTCTGTCTCAAGCTGCAATCAAAGTCCACGTTGCTCTGAGGGGTGATGCACCCGTTTACTGCGTAGGGCTGTGGGAAAGGAAAGCATGTTACACAAGGTAAATCCTGCTTCATGGCTCCAGTGGGATGCCCTGCCTTCCTTCTGGCTCCAGGTACCCCAACCGAGAGCTGAAAAAACGAGAGGAGAAATGTCCCCTTGTGTAGAGCCAGTGAGGCTCATCTCAGTGGGGACACACAGAGTGAGGCTGTGCACGGTCACTGTGGAAGCCTCATCATGAAACAAAGAACATCTTACCCCATAGGTAAGCATCACTGCTTTGGGCTTCAACAGCTTTCCGGCGCCTTTGAATAATCCCTGGTAAGGCATAGAAGAAAAAAGTGGGTTTAGCCGTGGGACCAGAAAAACAAATTCCAAAGAGGCTTGGAGATGCCTTTTATTGGTCACTACTAAAACAAAAAATATAAGCTAAGCTTTCAATAGCAACATAGATGCCTTGAGCACATCCGATCTCGCCTGATTTCGGAAGCTAAGCAGGATCAGCCTTGGTTAGTACTTGGATGGGAGACCACCAGGGAATACCAGGTGCTTTAGGCGCCTTGAGTAGGAACTGGCAAGCCACTCCAGTATTCCTGCTAAGAAAACTCCATGGACATGGGGTCATGAAGAGTCGGTCATGACTGTAATGACACAACACACACACACACACACACAAACGCCATAGATGATTCTGTTAAGCGATTTTCCCCCTATCTCCAGAATTTTTTTTCTTAGCTTTGGAAAGAATGCATGAACTACCCACAACAGGCTTCCAGAGGTGCTTAACATCTCACATATCTGGCCCACCCAACCGTCCCTGAGATGGATGTGGAAGAGAACTTAAGATGCCCTCCTCTGACACTTTCCCCGGAAACACATATCAGGCCAAACCCCTTGGGGAATGGCTCCGTAATTAAGATTTTTGCTACCAAGGACCCCAAAGAGGGGCCACCCTTACCTCCGTGCAGCTCAGCTCCGAGATGTGGATCATGTTGATGTTGACGATGAGATCAAGGGAGCCTGGGAGCAAGCCGCCCCAGGTCTCCCAGCTCTGGGAGGCATCCAAGAAAAGAGGCGGCTTGACATTTGTGAGATGAAGTTCCCTGGTTAATGCAGAGATGCTGGTGAGAAAGAGAGAGAGAGAGAGAGAGAGAGAGAGAGAGAGAGAAATGCATTGACATCCCTCACTGTATTTCACGGAGCACAACAGTCAAGGTTCGAGTTCGCCTTGATGGCTTCCTGGTGGAATCTGGGTGTTGACTCGTGGCAACTGGACTTCTTTTCTCGTGGGAGCGAAACGTTCCGCTACTCATTCAAGTAGCTTCATCAGTCTGAGAAAAAGACGGCGGGAGGCTTCCAGTGGATAATCGGTTTCACCCCACCTTGGCCCGAACAGGCTCGTTAGGTACAAAACAGCCTGGGGGTACGTGAAAGCCCCAGCAATGCAACCCTTTCCGACACCCATTAAGTATGGGTCGTTAGTTGTGGCCTTCCTGGTGGTGTGACGTGTTCCCACAGCCACACTCGGTCAACTGATTCTTTCACACCCACCCTCCCAACCAGAAACTAAGCCAACCCTGAGTGGTCTACTTAAAGCAGTGGTGGTCAAACTCCGGCCCTCCAGATGTTTTGGACCACAACTCCCAGAATTCCATGCCTGTATTGCAAATGACAAAGGACTGTGGGAGTTGTGGCCCAAAACATCTGGAGGGCCAAAGTTTGGCCACCACTGACTTAAAGGATCAATAAACACAGGCGCCTTTGAGTGCGTTTTAAATGTATAAAGTCAGCATGACGATCAAGATCTGCTGAAGGGTCGAAGCATAACCAACCACTGTGCTGCAAAGCTTTTCATCATCCCCTCTTGCTTTAGAGGTAGTGCTCTTTGGACCCAAGCAAGGTACAGCTCTACCCCAGCAGTTGCAACAAGGGTCATGACAGCCAGCCAAGAGGAGCTGAGGGTTGGCTGTTCAGCTCCTCACCCCATCATCCTTGGCCAATTGTGAAAGATGATGAGAATGGTAGCCCATCACCACTGGCACTGCTTATGCCCCATCTAGACCACTAGGGTGACCTGGAATTTTTTTTTTGGGGGGGGGGCAGGTGGCATTCTGTAAAACTTGTAAAATTCAAATTATTTTTAAGAAGCCAAAAATGGCAGCTATTTTTCAGAAATGGGGAAAGGAACCGTTCTGTTAATTCCACCACCACCCCAAATCCTAATAGCAACAGGATTCTGAGGCCTTGGAGCAGTAACTATGACTCTCTCTTTAAGAAGTAACTGGCCAGGTTTTTTTCCTGTCACTTCCATTCCATGGTTTACAAAGGTGCCTCTTGGAAGATCATGGCTTCTACCAATGTTCGGCTTAAAAATTAATCGATTTGTCTCACAGGTTGCCAATGTTAAGAATTAACAACACTGCATTAACTCATTACTTGAACTGCTCATTCTGGAATTAAAAAATGGGATTCACTCGGTCCTTTGACCTGCTGAGCTATTGTTTCATGCAATCACTAATTAAGATTCCTTTCCTCAGTCAGCCTGGTGCTTTTATTTAAACGAGTCTCACAACTTGTATAAGTTAGATAGGGGAAGTTTATTTATTTATTTCATGTACTGTATTTAAAATGTTTCTATCCCACTTCCTATTCAAAAAAGCCCACAGCAGGTCCTTAATAAAGCTTGACTTACCTGTGAGCTGTGTTCCAGAAAATGAAATCTTATCTACCCACACCTACAGGAAGAAATATCCACGTGCTACTGCTCTGGCGGTACAGAAGCAATAACTTTTCACCCACTTTTACATGAACTCTGTTGCACACTCCCACAAAGGCTGTTTCAAATCACAACAACAGATTTCCTAACATATGCACTATGTGTTTTGTGCCACCAAGTCGGAACAAACTTATAGGAACCCTAATAGGGCTTTCAAGTTAAGAGAGATATTTAAAGACTGGCTCTACCAGTTACACACACACACACACACACACACACACACACACACACACACACACA
>JAHTLZ010000054.1:4153939-4186971 GCA_023846285.1 Phrynocephalus versicolor
ATCTATCTATCTATCTATCTATCTATCTATCTATCTATCTATCTATCATCTACCTACCTACTTACCTACCTACCCAAAGGCCATGATGGACAGTGAGTCCAACCATCAAAGATAAATACAATATTGTAATATATACAAAGAAAACAAAAATCAAGTATTAATTATAAATAACAAAATCAACCAGATAAGACATCACAAAGAAATGAGAAGGAAAACAAATCAAAGGTGGAAACGATGGAATGCAATTAAGGTTCTTCCTGGACTGCATATTTGGGGAAGGCTGGAAATATAATTTAGGATTGCTGTAAGACTCATTTGTGTCCTTCCAATTTGCAGTCGGACATAGGTCTACTGCAGATTGTCCATATGCCCACCGTAGTGATAAAATCCCATGAGAATTTATACAAGAAACAGGCACGGAGCACCTATACTGGTTCTTTTTTATTTCTATTTTTCATACACTTTGGTGTATCTAAGCACACTTCTTCCAATGAACCCATGTGGCTGCCCTTAGACCTTTACTGAGATTAAGGAAGGACGAAGCAAACAAGAAGTGCAGAGGGTGGGGTGAGGGATAATTTGGGATCAATATAGATAAGGGAAACAAACAGAGAGGTAGTCTGCTGAGATCTAAAAGGAGAGAGCTTTTTCGATCCCTCCTACGGATCGCCTTTGAGTCAGCCACAGTCACCTACCAGCCCACGGACATTGGTAAATGCCATTTTGTGTGGCCCGTTTGTGAAGGTAAACAAACTTGCCTAATGAGGATGTGGACCTTGTAATATTTCGGAGCACCAGTGCAAATATATATATTTAAACACGCAGAAAACTGTCCAGACTTCATATTACAGACTTGCCCCAAGAATAGAGATGAATTTGCTTCACAGAATTTCATTTGGAATGAATCAATTACTTTATACAAGGTACCACTCTATTCCGATATCTGAAAGACCTCAAATAAGGCTGAACAGTTTATATGATGGAACAAATTTCCTGTGGGGCAAAAATGTGTGTCACGTGAGTGGAACACGCTTTTTCTAATCTAGGGATCCTATTTATTTGGGGACGTAATAACTCTTGAGTTCATGGCAGACAAGGAAAGAGTCTGGATCCTTTCTTTTGATGTAGCAAAGTTCAGTAAAAACCCCTCTTCTGAAGCTTGCAAACTCTTGTTCCGGGCGGTTAATTTGCTTCTGGCTATTGGCAACCGGGGTTGGGGGGTGGGGAAGAGACCCGCAGAAGGTCTTACTGGCACCTCTTGCAAACTCAAGGACAGAGTGTCCTTTGTAGAACCAATCCGCCTCGTGTTCGCGCTTCCTGTTTTCCTGTCCCTTTCGCCTTTCCCCACCTTTATTTATTTATTTATTTATTTTAGAGTATTTTTACCCCACCTTTCTCCTTGGAAAAGGACCCAAGGCAGCTTACAGGAATGAGGGATAATACGCAGTCCAGTACAATTAAGACATGTTCAAGTATTTGAGAAAAAGGAAATTGAAGGACATCTTACAGCATTAATAGACAACATTACATGAAAAGCAACACGGTTATAAATAGTCATAAACACAAAGTCTATGTGAACCCATAGATTCATATAAAATACACGTGGTAGTCCATCATTCAGGGAAAGCCTGCCTGAAGAGAAAGGTCTTAGCCCGTTTCCGGAAGGACAACCCTTATTGCCTTTCACACACACACACACACACACACACACATCATCATCACCATCACCATCATCATCATCATCATCATCCCCAGGAAGAATTCCCGGTCTCCTTGGAAATCTTTGGCTCACCCTGGCCCTGATCCCTTCCCAAATCAAGCGGTCGATAGAGGAAAGACATTGGTTTCCCAGGGAAGCATTTGTTTGCAAGAGAAATATCTTCCCTAACATTTTCAAGGAGCACCAGGTTTTACTTGGGGCCTACATGTTGGTGCTCCAGTGTGAAGCATTTCAGGCAAAAATCAAAGAAAAACCAAAACAAAACAAAACAAAAGACACAAAACATGGGGCACCTTAAAGACTAACTTTCATATTTTAACGTAACATTTTGTGGACTACACGCCCACTTCTTCAGACGTATGGCAGCAGAATGAGGTGTGCAATATAATATGGGATGGGATATGTATTTCATACCAGATAATCATTGGCTGTAGTATATAGAGTTCGGGGGGGTAGATAGGGGAGAGGGAAGAGGAGGAGTAGAAAGAAGAGGAGGGAGAGTCGATTAGTAGAAATGGCGGGAAGATTTGGCCAGGGTCTATAGAGCTGTAAAGGATAGTTTTATGGCTCTGAGGCCAGGATCTGTTTATATGTGAAGCAGTGACTCCCATATTGGCTCTAGACTTGGGAGAGCCAGCTCCTGTTTGCCACTGGGCCATAAAACTTACTGGGTGACCTTCAGCCTCTCTCTCTCTCTCTCTCCCTCTCTCTTTCTCTCAATGTGTCCTACTTCACCGGCTTGTTGTGAAGAAGGATGGAGGAGAGCAATGCATCCTCACTTGAGCGTCACCGGAGAGAAGGTGGGCTATAAATTTATTGTCTGTTTTTAAATTTATTCATTACTTTTATACACCGCCCATCCAGTGCTGAGGCCCTTCTCTGGACAACTAACAACTTTTAAAAAGAAACGGCAGCTGCTCGATGCAACAAATTGACTGAAAATGTGCATGCACTGGATTGAGAGATGCATTGGTTTGATTTTATAGTGACAAACTTCTTTCCTTATATACTTTAAGACAGCTTGTGGCCTATATTCCCTTCACACTAAGCCTCACCCTCCCTTTTGTAACTGAACCTCTAACCAGATATATTATCTTGGGCGTCTGCACAGAGAATTTGTGGGGAGGAGGCTTTATTTGGTCTATAAAGCTGGCTTTTGGCAAGTGATTCAAAGTTGATTTCGTAGTGTGATGTCCGGTATGGTGTAGTATAGTGTTGGCGAACCTATGGCATGGGTGCCAGAGGTGGTGCTCAGAGTTCTTGCTGTGGGCACCCGACATCACCCCTTCACAGCCACCTCTATTCAGGTTCAATGGCTGCACTGGCACTTTGTGAAAATTAGTGGGTTTTGAATCGCAGTTTGGATGCTCGGTCTCAAAAGGCTCACCATCAATGAAAGAGAGACCTCCCCTAATTAATGCCTGAGCAGGCTGAGATAGGGCCGGTCTAAAACTGTACCTGCTTCATTTCATGGTCTTTTATAAAGCATACCTAATTACTATCATCTCCTTTCCCACTTTTCACCAACAATGTCCGGTGGCGCTCATCTCCGTATTCAAGCCGAAGAGCCAGTGTTGTGCAAGTCCATGGCCACGTGGCCGGCATGGCTGCAAGGAAACACTGTTATCTATTTAACTCAGCCACATGGAGGCATAGATCCCTCTGTGATTCCTCTTTGGGGGTTGCTGCTAAGCAGAAAGGGAGCAAGCGACCCGCACCCGCCTGTCCGTGCAACCAAGCCCTCCCGAGTCGGACCTCTGTGGTGCCTCCTCCACGCGTCTGAACTTATTTATACTTAATTACTTTCTTGTTTTACGGTCATAGACCCGAATGTTCATAAATAAATCGCACAATCCATATTACCCAAAGCACATATGTCATTAAAATATAACAAACCCTATAACTCATAAGTCAGATGGTTTATTTCTTTAGTTATATATTCCCCGGTTGCGCAAGACTCCAGCACTTATCCAACGTTTTTCCTTCTTATGCAAGCCGCCGAAAAAGAAAAAAAGTCCTGGAGAGCAGCGGCGGTGGCGCCTTTAAGAGCCGCAAGGGGGGCGTGTTGAAGGCATCCCTCTCTCGCCAGCTCCCGGGGGGGAACATCGGAGCGCACCGCGGCCACTCACTCGCCTGCGCTGGGCAACTAGAGGCGCTGCAACAGGCGGCGCGCGGTTGGGGGGGCGCACGGGCGCGCGCGCGATTCCCCCCCCCTCCTTGGAGAGGATCTGGAAAGAAGCGTGGGAAGCGGCCGGACGCGCGTGTGCAGCACGTGTGTACGAGAGAGACCGAGAGATGGCCGAGAAGCTGCGCTGGAGTTTCTTTTAATTTTTTAATATATATATATTAATCATCAGCAGCAGCCCAGGACATTGCGCAGCCAAGGGGCGCCGGCGAGCGGCTGGACAGGCGTGCCATTTGGGGCTGCCCGCCTCGCCTTTGGACCTCCCCACCCACCCACCGCAGCCGCCGGGGCCAAGGGGACCCATGATCATGTACACCATCACCAAGGGGCCGAGTAAATTGGTCACCCAGAGGCGAACAGGTAAGAAGGCACCGCGCGGGCCAAGGAGGAGGAGGAGGAGGGGGGGGGACCCGGGCTGCAGGATGGGACCAGGAGCGCTGCTTTCTCCTCCGGGCGCCCGTCCAGCCCGGGAAGGAGAGCAGCGTCCGCTTCGGGGTCCCGATCCTGCCTTCTAGCGTGCCCTGGACCCGGAGGAGCCTTTTGGGGGGAGCTGTTGTGTCCCTCCAGCCTAGTCCAAGTCCAAGTGCGCGCACGGAGGGGGTGGGTGGGTGGGATTCCCGCCTTGTTGTAACAGGACAACCCTGGATCGGTCGCGTCTCTCTTGCACGGAGCGCGTCTTGGCCACGACTCGGGCAGCGCTGCCGCGCGCGATCCTAACGTGGCGTGCGTGGCTTTTCTGGATCGCAGGTCCCACGCAGCAGGTGGAGAGCAAGCTAGCCGACCTGAAATGCCGCCGGCAGCACCACCAGCACCAGCAGCAGACTAAGGCGGCGCCGTCCCCGCACCCTCAGGCGGCCACCCCGTCTCAGCCCCAAAGCCACCCGATCCACGCGTGGCCTCTCTCAAGGTGAGCGAAGGAAGAGACCCGCCGTGTCGTGTCCCGATTTCGGCCCCGGAAGGCACAGATCCCGGCCAGGGGTGGGGGTGGGGAGGTGGATCGGAAGGCGAGAGAGTTAGAGAGGACGTCCCCGTGCGCGCCGGGTGACCTTGCGCGCCGCGTGGATGGGAGGCGATCGCGGCCAAGCGGCGGCGCGCCGCCCGTGACGCAGCTCCGCCTGGGCCCTCCTGGCCCTCCTCCTCCTCCTCCTTCTCCTCCCCGGGCCGGAGGGGGGGGGGGTTGATCCTGGGCGAGGTGGGGGTGGGGAGGAGGAGGAGGCTACTACGGGCCAAGCCGGCCAGCCCCTCTGACCCAACCGAGGACGGCGGCTGTTGGAGGCGCCGGCTGCCCGATGACCTTGTGCAAAGGTTACCGCCCGTGTCCTTGCTGGAGGAGGACGAGGAGGGGCCCGGCCGGGGAGGGCGTGGGGCAGTGGGACCCAACGATGTTAAAAAAAATAAAAAAAAATGGGCTGGGGGTCCAGAGATCGCCCGGCCGCACGCGTTTCCAGCGGAGGGGGGATTCCCCCTCTCCAGCGGTGACGTCACGGGCGCGCGTCCGTGGAAGCCCCGCAGGCTGGTGGTCACCTTTCCCCTGGAGAACACGAGGAGGGACACACCCCCATCTGGGGGGCGGTGGCGCCCAATCGGGGAAAAGGGAGGCGGGGCCGGTGACGTAGAAGGGCGGGGCATCCCCGCCAGGGGGGTGCCTTCTCGGGCGCACGGGAGATCACATGCCCAAAAGGACGGGGCTCCTGTGCTGTCCCGCGTGTGACTTGATATGCCGCTCCTCTTCCGGGATTTTACTGGTCCTGCCCTTTGCATTTAAAGCAGTGGTGTCCAAACTTCGGCCCTCCAGATGTTTTGGACCACAACTCCCACAGTCCTTTGTCATTGGCAATCTAGGCTTGGAATTCTGGGAGTTGTGGTCCAAAACATCTGGAGTGCCGAAGTTTGGACGCCCCTGATTTAAAGGATGGCTTGTATTTGTTTTCTTTTCCTTCCTTGCCTTCACCAGGTCTCTCCACCCTTCATTCCCAAGTGGTGGTGAACCTTCCACACTCCAGATGTTTTGGACAACTCCCCGAGTCCTTTGTCATTGGCCTGCAGGCTTGGAATTCTGGGAGTTGCAGTCCAAAACACCTGGAGCGCCCAAGGTTGGCCACCACCTTCCCTCTTTTTGTCCCCTCAAATGTTTCCTTTCTAAATATGAGCTTGTGCAACTTTGTTGCCAGTTGCTTTGATTGCATCTTATACAGGCGACTTTGTTTCTTTGCTTGCCATGCAATTTACTGTGTTGTATAAACAGGCAACTTATGTACTTAATGTGAAACCTAGGAAGCTCTCCTGGGGGTCAGGCCCAGGTGGAACCAATTTCCAGCCTTCTCCATATGTCATAGGTGGCCAACCAGATATGGTAAGGATGCCCCCAAGCAGGGTCTTAGAGGCAATGACACTGAGCTGTGGTGGCCTCTTTTTGAACCTCAGTGTAGACCACCCTTCTCCAATCTGGAGCCTTCCAGATCTGTTGGCAAACGCACCTGTCACTTCGCCCACACAGCTGGGCTGAGGGGAGGATGAGAGTTGTCCTCTCACACATCAGGAGGGGGGTGCATTTGGGGCTCAATTACCTTTAGCTATTGCAGAGCAGCCGGTGGGGGACACACGTTCCCTCCTTTGTGTCTCAAAAGCTGCCTGTAGTCAAGAATATGATGCTGTCCGGTGGTGGTGAGTTCCACAGGCTGCTGTTTGCAGAAGAAAAGCCCTTGGTATGCCCTCCCTGTCGGTTTCATGCAATATTAAAGTGACAGGTGCTCCTGGTACAGTGGTCACAGTTCCCGTGACATGCCTGGATTTGTGCTAAATGCATTGGTGGTCAGACTTCGGCCCTCCAGATGTTTTGGACCACAACTCCCAGAATTCCAAGCCAGTATTGCAAATGGCAAAGGACTGTGGGAGTTGTGGTCCAAAACATCTGGAGGGCCGAAGTTTGGCCACCACTGTGCTAAAGGTATATTTGCCAATATTCCCCTTTCAAACACTAATTAGAGGTCTAGGAACCTGTTTTTCTTTGCATTGGGGGAAAAACCTGCTGATTTTGTAGCCTGAAAAAGCAAAATGTCGATGGTTAGCAATGGCCCTAGGAGGAGGTTCTGTGCAATGAATATAAACCAGGGCCTTTGTGACCCAGAACATGGCTCACACTCCCCACGCCTCAAAATATCCTTTGACACACTTGCACTTCATGGGGAGGGAGAATGTTTTTTTCTTCACAGCAAAAGTGAGCAAAAGAAGAGATGATGCATGATAAAATTATGTACACAAACATGTGCACAAATGTGGGTAGTTCAGCGTCCTTGACAAAGGCGAGACTTGGTGATGATCTAGAGCAGTGGTTCTCAACCTGTGGGTGCCCAGGTGTTCCTGGACTGCAACTCCCAGAAACCCCTCCCAGCACAGCGAGTGGTGGAGGCTTCTGGGAGCTGCAGTCCAAGAACATCTGGGGACCCACAGGTCTAAAATTCTGCACAATGGTTTGATTGTGCTTTCCTTTGGGTTGACAAGCCACATGGCTTTATGACTGAATAAAAGACTTCCCAAGGAGGCAACTGATGGGCCGTGCCACCCAATTCTTGCTGTAGAGCAGTTAATATTTTCTTATTTATGGGTGCCAATGACTTACACAGACAGACCCACAACTAGGGTCTGTGTCACCCGGGGCAAACCTGGATTCCGTGCCCCTCCCCCCCACACAAGAGGGTGCGAAATAGTACAAATACCATGTTATTTTGGTGTGCCTCTTGCCCCCCTGCCCCCCTCCAAGTTGCAGCCCTGAAGTTTTCCAAAATAGTAACCTACAATTTAGAATGGCCTACAAATGCTTTTAAAACAGGAGCGAACACTGAACCAACGGAGCAAGTGAGGAAAGACGCTCGAAATTATTTGATTCTTTCAAATCTTTCTATCTCACCTTTCTCCCCGATATGCTGAGAGCCAGGCAGTCGAGCCGTTGTAAAAGGTGGACTTTCCTGAAATGTTGGTGCAACGTAACTCAGGCGTCCCACGATTTGCGGCCGCCACCCCCACCCCCACCCCCGTCCCTGGCTGATTATACTTGTTACTGATGCCCCCACCGCTCTCTTTCTCGGCAGCCCGGCTCCTAAGCTCGTCTTCCACCGGATAAATGGCAAAAGACCATCACTCCTGTCCTTGCCCAGGTCAACTCCCGAGGACAACTACACCGTGGCCCATGAAGAAAACGTTCGGTTTGTGTACGAAGGTGAGAAAGCGACCTGTTGATTAAAACGGTCAACAGGAGCTGTAGACCGTTTTAACTGAGAGCCCCTTGATTCGTTTCCAATTCAGAACATACAGAGACAGACAGGCAGACCGGCAGGCAGGCAGGCAGGCAGGCAGACAGACAGACAGACAGAAAGACAGACAGAGAGGCTGAAGGTCACCCAGTAAGTTTTATGGCCCAGTGGCAAACAGGAGCTGGCTCTCCCAAGTCTAGAGCCAATATGGGAGTCACTGCTTCACATATAAACAGATCCTGGCCTCAGAGCCATAAAACTATCCTTTACAGCTCTATAGACCCTGGCCCAATCTTCCCACCATTTCTACTAATCGACTCTCCCTCCTCTTCTTCCCCCTCCCCTATCCACACCCCTCCAACTCTATATACTACAGCCAATGAATATCTGGTATGAAATGTATATCCCATTGCATATTATATTGCACACCTCATTCTGCTGCTATATGTCTGAAGAAGTGGACGTGTAGTCAAAGAAACGTTACATCAAAATATGAAAGTTAGTTTTTAAAGGTGTCTGATGAAGACTGATGAAGCTGTTTGGATGAGCAGCGAAACGTTTCTATCTCTCAAAAAGAAGTCCAGTAGCCATGACTCAACTTCCAGATCTTTAAGGTGTCTCATGTTTTGTGTCCTTTTTGTTCTGTTTTGTTTTGTTTCTGTTTTATTTTTGCCTGAAATGCTTCACAATGGAGCACCAACATGTAGTCCCCCAAGAAAACCTGGGGCTCCTTGAAAATGTTAGGGAAGATATTTCTCTTGCAAACAAATGCTTCCCTGGGAAACCAATGTCTTTCGTCCATTGACAGCGTGGTTTGGGAAGGGATCAGGGCCAGGGTGAGCCAAAGATTTCCAAGGTGACTGGGAATCCTTCCTGTGGTTAACAGGGATGATTGTGTGTGTGTGTAGTGGTGGTGTGCCATCGGATCTATCACGCTGCTTCTTGAAAAGTGCAAATAGGTCAGGCATGTCCAAAGTCCGGCCCGGGGGCCAAATGCGGCCTGTTTTAAAATTTCGAGCGGCCCTCTGCTAATCTTCTCCCTGCTGGCTCAGCCTGAGTTTTTCAAAGTCTGGGATTGACGCTGATGTACGGCATGGGTGTTAAACTGTAGCGTTGCAGTCAAAACTCTGCTCACATCCAGCGTTCCATCCCAGAGGATTTGGGCAGCCACCTTGAGGTTCACTCAGCCTTCCATCCTTCTGAGGTCAGTAAAATGAGTACCCAGTTTGCTGGAGGTGTAGCCTGTATAACTGAATTGTAAACTTCCCAGAGAGTGCTTTCAGCGCTGTGGGGCAGTATATAAGCAGCAAAATTTGCTTTTTGCCCTTTTGGTGAGTCGGGTGTCTTTCTGGCCTCATGCTTCTTTTTTGTGTCCCACTACAGAATGGCAGCGGGTAGAACGACAGTTGAACGACAGCCAGACAGGAGACCATAAATCTGGCCCGGTACCATACGTAGAGAAATCAGCTTGCCCTGAATTAAAAAGTAAGTACCAGTAGTCTACTTTCAAGGCACAGTATGGAGACCGTGGATAGAACCCAGAAAGGATTATTCATTAAATTCCCTAAAACACAAGATGCACTATAAAAGCTACCACCCCACCCTCGTTCTTCCCTGGCTTGGATCAAATTCCAAGCCACAAAGAATTCCCAGGTTCCACTCCCATTACTTACCCAAATATCAGAAGTGAGAAAATAAGGGATCCATCTGCTGTCTCTTCTGGTGTGTCCAGGTGGTTTCCAGAGACCGACTTCTGTAGCATCAAAGACTGGCCATTAATTAACCCACCACTTATTTAGGTTAAGTCAAAGGAAGTAGGGCAAAGTCCAACATTCTCTAAACAGGAGTGGACTTCAACAGTATTTCCCCCTGTGTATAAGACTGTATTTTTGTCTTAAACCTGTTAGACTAAAAATTGAGGGCTGTCTTATACACGGAAGCAAGGTGAAGAGAGAACCCCGCAGTTACGAAATTGTAATTTGAGGTTGGAAAAGTGGGGGGTCGTCTTATACATAGGGGTGTCCTATAGATGGGGAAAATACAGTATTTGTAGTCTTTTCCCTCTGCATGCTATTTTTAGAATGCACCCGCACAAGATGAGAGCCTCCAGCTCCCAGATGTCTCTCCTAACATGAGCATTAGAGATGGGCACGAATCAAAAAAATGGCATTTCGTTTGTCGTTTGTCGTTTGTAGGGTCCGCTTCGGTTCGTTTCCGTTTTTCGCGAATTTTTGCAAAAAAAATCGTTTTCATTTTCGTTCATTTCGTTACCATTTCATTACCATTTATTTCAATTTTTTGTGATTTTTTTTTAGGATTTTAAGCAATTCACTCATATTGCAGTAACGGAAACGAAACGCACGACAAAATTTCCGGTGTTTCTGTTCGTTTCGTTTCATTTTAGAGACAAAATTCGTTTGTCGTTTCGTTACGTAACGAAACAAAAAACAAAATGGAAACAAAAAATTGTTCGTTTCGTGCCCATCTCTAATGAGCATGGACTGTGGGGCTGCATCCCTAAGCCCTTACCACCGTTGCCACCACCAGGTCACTCTCCTTACTGCATATCCTTTTAGCTTGCTGACGCGCTCCTTCTGTTCCGCGGAGTCCTGATTTCCACCTCTTCCCTTTCCCCAGATTTTGTGCCTATAGACCTGGACGACTGGTGGGGGCAGCAGTTCCTGGCCAGACTCGAGAACGGCTCTTAGTGACTTTCCAACGATTAAACATAGCAAAAAATTAAGTGAATTTAACTCTTGAATGCACATCTGTCCAAGCAGAGAGAGAGAGGAGCGTGAGAGGGGGAAACGGACCAGTGCTGTCCTGCCTTCTTCCCCCTCGGTCTGGAAAGACGAACGATACAAAGAACCTGACGGTTGCCGTACGCTTCCTTTTTGAAGCACGGGGCTTTGTACACGGACGGGTCCTCCTATGTGCTGCCATGTTTGTCTCGTGGCATCCCGTGGCAGGTGGGTGGGTGATTCAGGGAGGGGCTGGGGACCCCACCCATCTTGAAGCTGGCATCTTCCAGCAACGCCGGCCGACCACAATAAAAGCACTGATGGCACTGCCAGTGGAATGCAGCCTGGTTCTTGAGGAGGAAAGGGTGGGGAAGGGTGTGTGTGGGGGCACGGAGAACACTTCTGGGTGATGCCACAGCTGTGTCCTGGCTGGATCTTGGGCCTGACGCTCCCAGGATGCCCGACCAGGGAATACTCACAGTCCAAAATGGGCCTTCGCTCCACCCCTGTGGGGTGCTATTGTTTTGGAAGGGTTGGTGGCACTGCCCACCCTTGAGGTGTGTGTGTGTGTATGTGTGTGGGGGTCTACAGTAGGGCGACACTTCAGTAAAACACAACACCACAGGGGCTGCTGTGTACTCCTGGCTTTAAGGCGGTAGCGGCCAAACTTTGGCCCTCTAGATGTTTTGGACCACAACTCCCAAAATTCCAAGCCTGTATTGCCAATGACAAAGGACTGTGGGAGTTGTGGTCCAAAACATCTGGAGGGCCAAAGTTTGGCCACCACTGCTTTAAGGAAGGCTGGCCCCTCTACTCTTGGGAATCAGAACCACAACCTGCTTTCTCTATCCTTCTCATGGGGTTACGATCTTCAGGAGAACTTCAAGATGGGCCAGTGTTTTAGGATTGCGGCTAGGTCATTCTCCCTGGCGGAGCATCGGCCACCTCCATCTCTATTTTCTCATCATTTTCCTGCTTCTCCCAGGCCTCTTCCTCTCCGCTCTGGCCTGCCTGCAAGGAGGGCAGCCTCAGCCCATCATGAGACCTCCATCTTCCCCTCCTCACTTAACAATCACTTCACGTTAATGACCTAGCTGTAGGAACGGAACTCCGTCACTAAGTGAGGGGTGCCGGTATTATATTATTTCATCCACAAGGAGCTAAGCCAATTATAGAGTGCAGACATCTGTAGTTTTGTTAAAGGCATGAAAAACCAACGGTGGGTTCAAGAATCCTTGGGCCTTTTTCACACGACCCCTAAAATCCGCGGCAAATGGCTCCCAGATCCCAACTCAGAGCTGATCGGATGGGTGTGTTGTAATCCAGGTACTTCCGGAGAGGCACATCACAGCCCTCAAAGTTGGTCCTACTATCATACAAATGGAGGGGACTGAGAGGCATGAGTCAGGCCATGTGTGTCCCCAGCACCACCTCCGAGTGTGGCTGTTTAACAGTCTAAGAGGATCCTCAGGAGCTCGGCTAATTCCTTTGTCTCCCTGTGGCTGGGCTCCTCCTAACTTGGTCCCTTTCAATGCCCAGGCGGGCCTCGAGGACAAGTCTGTGTTGGCGCGTCTGCCACCCTCCTCGTGCAGCTCTGTAGGAAACCGCTCGCCTTCAGCCAGACGCTGGGCAAAGCTGAGCGGCACTGGCTGCCGAACCTTGAGCTTGGCAAAACTTTTGCCGTGCGCTGGGCCAAGCTCAACAGGTCCAGAGGGCACGGCGGCTTCCCGAAAGAGGTTCTCCTCGTGGCTCTCCGCCACGCCGCCCCCTCCTGGTCAGTGCCGAATTCCGAGTCTTCCTCGGTTGGCATGGAAACGGAAGCGTTGAAAGTAGGTCTTGCGTTTCCATGCTTCTAAGGCTTCAGATCGCCAAGATGTCCCTTTGCATTTGGTAACACTTGGTATGGAGGTTGTTTGTCCAATTACGTCAGATGTTCTGGCAAGAAAATATATCTCTCTATCTGAATTTGAGCATCCGGGTATGCCACTCTTTCCTCCAATGAGGTAACACAAACATGTTTGAACACAGTAGGACCCCAGTATCTGCTGGGGATTGCTTCCAAGCCTTCCCGTGGATAATGAAAACCGTGGATAAGAGAGAACACCAAAATGTTCCCCAAAACTTCTGTTTTGTGATAGTAACTTGCTTTACAGCTGCTATTTGTAACGGTCACTTGCTTTATGGCTGCTGTTTTATGACAGTACCTTGCTTTACAGCTGCTCTTTGTGACAGTAGCTTGCTTTGTGGCTGCTGATTTATTTATTCTTCTGCCAACCGTGAATAACTGAATCAGTGGATAAATGAGTGGATACAGAGGTCTTGCTGTATTCTTGGTGTGACATATTCTGAGCTAGGGCCACCCTTTTCTTCTTAGGAATCTGAGCCAAACTTCTTCTTGGCGGCTGAGAAACAACACAACAGTATCAGCAGAAATTCCCTTCTCCTATTATCAAAGGCTTTCACAGCAGGATCTGGTAGTTGTTGTGTGGTTCGCCCCCCCCCCCCTTTTTGGGCTGTTTGTCTGTGTTCTGGAAGTTTTCCTTCCTGACATTTCGCCAGACTCTATGGCTGGCATCTTCAGAGGGCGAGGAGCTCAGGGAACAAAGAGTTTCTCTCTGTGCTCTCGTGTTTGTTCCCTGAGTATTTTGAGGCTGAAATAATAAAAAAAAGCTTTGTCACTTTCTGGAAAGCCAGGGAAATGGAAACTGGTCAGGGAAAGTCAGGGAAATTGGTCAGAGCTCAGGGACATTGTGATTAAAATATATAATTTCTAATGTGGTTATTAGTGCAATTTCAAAACTATTAAGTTTTGTCATGTGGCTGCAGAGAAACCGTTTTAGGCAGAACGTATGGTTTAAAAGAAAATGTTGCCATTTGTTTGCATTCAGAGTATACTTGTACTGAAATTCAGATCTTGGTGTAAATTTGGGTGCAGCTAAAAAACAGATGTTGGTACAATTAAGGTTAAAAGAAGGTGATATTAAATCTCTTGCTTTGACAACTATTTCTGCAGTTGAGACTTGCGTAGTTGTAGAGTGGAATATTTCATTAAGCTTTGCATCAATGCATCACGGCCTATTCCTTTTTTTAACTTTTGGTTGTATTTGAATGGCAGTCAAGGAAATTTGAGAAATGTTGGTCAGGGAAAGTCAGGGAAATGAAAAATTAAACTGTTAGTGACAACCCTGTCCTGCCAGGTTAGAGTTCTAGGCAGGGAGTTTGGTTGGTTGGGTATGGACACAACATACTCCAGTCTACTTAGCAGCTCAAGATCCCTGGTACGCAGAAGGACATCAGACCAAGCATTTAGAGTGAAGTCCATTTATTCCTCCATATAGATGGGCACGAAATGCAATAAATAAATAAATAAATAATGCATTTCCTTTCTTTAGCACAGTATTTATTATTTTTTAATTTTAGAGTATTTTTACCCCGCCTTTCTCCTTGGAAAAGGACCCACGGCGGCTTACAGCAACGAGGAACAATATACAGTCCAGTACAATTAAGAAAGGTTCAAGTATTTCGTTTAGTTAGTAACACATTTTTAAGTAGTTTCGTTACAAAATGAAACACTATGATCCCCCTCGGTCCTAGAGGCAGCAAAATGGTATGGGAGCTACTTCAAGCTCTTCCCTGTGAGCCCCCCCCCCAATTTGGAGAGATTTTGGGGGGGAGGGGGCTGAGTTTTTAAACTGAAGCGGGTGTCCCTAGGAAAAAAATTATAATTGAATCAGGATTCGGAAGCCAAGCTGAAGCCGTTAATCGCTTGCCCGTCGGGGGGGGGGGGGGAGAGAGAGAGCTATTGCAGTTTCCCAATTCAATTAGAATGATTTTTTTTCACCTAGCGGCACCCCCTTTGCACTTTCATAACTCAGCCCCCTGACCCCGAAACCCTTCCAAATTTCAGGGGCTTACAGGGAAGAGCTTGAGGAAGCACCCCTGGCATTTTCTCTAGGACAAATCGTTTCGCTCCTAGAGGGGAAAATGGTGTTTCATTTTGTAACAAAATGTGTTCGACCGTTTCGTTTCATAACAAAATGAAAAAACAGCATTTTGTTTTTCGTTTTGGGCCCATGCCTATTCCTCCATTTAACTCAGGACCTAGACCTCTGCCTAGCAACTGTCTTCCAGGTTTTAGACACGATCCTTTCCGCTGGAATTCACTAGTGACCTGTCATGTAAGTAGTTTACACCAGAACAACTTCGTTCCCCAAATCAGATGAGAACAGGTTTATGGGCATGCCACAAAAAGGACAGGAATTGCCAGTTTGAAAATCCAGTTTTATTTTTCTTGGGGAGTGTGTAGGGGGGAAATGCCACCACTACAGCCGACTGCAGTACATAAAACCCACCAGAGTGTGTGGGCGGACAGACAGACGTGTGGGTCTGAGACACAGACCAGCCCTGCACCGTTTCCCTTGAAGCGGTCCCTGCACCCCCCTCATATTGGGAAAACACCGTTGTCCGTAAGCAGACACACACAAAACCCAACAGGAAAGATATAAGGGGCAAATCTCACCAAGGGAAGCAGGCCGGTTGGAGGACATGGTTGCCTGGGGTGCTTCTTTCCATGGCCAAGAGGAGCAAAAGGTGAGCATAAATTATTGGGGAGGGGAGAGTTTGGGGGCAAAGGCAGACCTGAGAAATTTCGGAGCACAAACTGGATTCTTACAAACATACACATACGCACACTGTGCAAAACGGCAGTAACTTGTGCGAAAGGGAGGGGATTGTAGCATAGATGCAAATGTACACAAAAGGGAGATAAGTTAGGATCTGCTTCATGGCCCCGTGACCTTTAGAGCCATAGTTATTTAACTTCTCTGCCTTCGGACGTGTCGGTCTACGGTTGGCCATTAAATCCAGGTTCAGCCGATGTGTGCTGTTCTCTTAAGGTGCTGGACTGGATAATTTGTGGCTAGAGATGGGCACGAATCAAAAAAATGGCGTTTCGTTTGTCGTTTAGGGGGTCTGTTTCGGTTCGTTTCCGGTTTTCACGATTTTTTGCAAAAAAATTTGTTTTTGTTTTCGTTCGTTTGTTACCATTTTGTTAACCATTTATTTCAATTTTTTTGTGATTTTAAAGCAGTTCAATGTATTGCCATAACGAAAATGAAACGGATGACAAAATTTCTGGTGCTTCTGTTCATTTCGTTTCATTTTAGAGATAAATTTCGTTTGTCGTTTCGTTGCGTAACGAAACAAAAAACGGAAACGGAAATGAAACATTGTTTGTTTCGTGCCCATCTCTATTTGTGGCTGAGCAGTTAATAGTGAAGGCTGCTGACGTTTGGAGCTCCACAGCACTGGGCAGAGGAGATGGGCACGAACCGGTTCGTGCCGGTTTGTAAAGGGGGCAGCACCGGTCCAATCGATTACTTAATTTCAAAATCGCATCTGCACCCTTAAGGTTTATACATGAATGAAGTAATAGAACATGAACGTTATGGTGCTAACATGAAAAGTTTCCGAACACTGACGCAGATGGACCAAAGGACAAGGGCAATCATGTGAGGGCTAAAAATAAACAAAACAAGATAAAGACACCACAGGAGCTCTTCAGAGGAAACTGTAATGGTCTGCCCTCCTTAACCACAAAGATAGCAGGAGAAAATCAAGGCGCAGATCCCTGGCGTTGACAGGATCCCGCTGGATTCTCAACTGGATGCATACCCAACCCTCACATGATCCCTAGGCGGGGAAGCTGCCGTGATCTCGTGGAATGTATTTATAAAACAAGGATACTGCTGAATTAGAAGTGCCAAGGGAACCACGAGTTAAACGCTGACTCTTCCAGAATACAAAGCAGGGTGTGTGCAAACCTTGGCCCTCTCTGCCAGCTGGCGGACATGTGGTCCCAAAAGACTGTGATCTCCTCTCCTTTTTTTCTCTCTGCCACAAAACCCACAACCCAGAGAAAACACACAGCACTCTCCTTTCTGAGATCGCTGATGGCTTACTGCTGGCGGCCACCAAATGTCTAGCAGTGCCGATGGTAGCACCATCAGCAATTCTGTTACTGCTACACATTTCTGGGGAAAAGAGGGGAGGGGTAAGCTTAGACAACAATGACCTCCATTGCCAAGGGTGGCCCAATGACTGGAACACAGTCCCAAACGGCCTTTGCTACCCACTAAACAACCATGTGCTCATGTCACGATGCAACAGGCTGCTGGGTGATGTGCCCAAGTCTGGAAGGGGATGAGATCCATGATTGACAGGACCCACAACCAATCATAGGGGGACCCTTCCTAGAAACATTATTTTTAAGCCAGCAGTGACCATACCACACCCTCCAGATCATTCGGGCAACAGCTCCCATAATCCCTGACCAGGAGGGCTGGGGCTGATGGAAGACGTAGTCCAGAATATCCGGAAAACAAACAAATCCTTCAGCATTGATGGCACAACCGTGAACCAGGCCAGAAACTGTCAAAGGGCCATTTCCAAAGATATACAGTGGGCCCTCGTATAACAGTTTGTATAACATAAAATCTGTACAACATAAAAAATTCCAGAGATAGGGGAAATCTGCTTAACAGAATTCCCTATGGGTCGAATTCATACAACATTAAAATGGTCACAATTAGGGATTATTCTGTTTTCAATGCATTCCTATGGGAAATTTGTATAAAGGAAAATTTGCTCAACATAATTTCATTTGGAATGAATTAATTCCTTTAGACAAGGTACCACGGTATATATTTTGCTTTGCACGTAGCTAGGTTTTGGTTTTTTGTTTTGCACAGAATTATCTCCCAGCTCAGCACAGCCCACTAGTTAAGTCAAACAATCCACTCTAGGTGGCCGGACATCACCTTGTGAAACTACAGCAGCATTTCTCAGACGAGAATGGGTGCAAACGCTTCCTTTAAACACACGAGGTGGGGAAAGGGGCGGCATAGAGATGGGAAGGAACCTGGGAAAAGAGGTAACTCAACAGTGCCTACGGAAGTTCTTTTTTTGGGGGGGGGGGGGTGAGGCACAGCAGGAGCCTCAGAAACAAAACGTCCCTCATTCCCCATCTGGGCAATATCGACTCCCCATCCGATTCCACTCCGGAACAGGGGGTGGGGTGGGTGGGTGGAGAACATGGATGGCCATGCATTTCCTTTGGCGTCTTCCGGCTTGTTCTGCCGCCGGATGGGAGCGAGGGGAAGACCCAGGCCAAGGTGGGACGGAGTATTTCTCGGGGAGGTCCGTCTGCCCCTCCAGATGGGGCCAACAGATCCATGTGTGCGTTGCCAGCACGAGGGGTATGCCGGGATCCCAGTTGCAATCCGGTGAGGACAGGTCCAATTCCAGGATGCAGGCCTGGTGGGACAGTTACCTGTGCGATGATGCAACTCGGTCCTCTCTCACTGGTGCCTCATCCCCCCTTCTCATCCCTCATGGGAACAGACAAATGGAGAGGCTGCCCCCAGCTGCCCCCCCCCCAGGGTCCCACCCATGGGCTCCCTTCTCCATTCTCCTCTTGTTCCGGGGAAGAGGCTGCTGCCCCCTACAGGCCAACAAAAACACCCCTCCTTGGATGCACCGTTGAAGACACAGCTGAGAATATAAATTATTGTCTCTATGTATACTATATATAGGCAGGAGGTCAGTTTGTGGACCGAGGGTGGGGTGGTGGGGTGGGGGGCTCCGGCTCATTTCCCTCGATCCTCCGTGTAGTGCTGGAACCGGGTGAAGCTCATGAAGACTTGCTCCAAGGAAATTTGGCTGACGGAATAATCCTCCACGCAGTATTTCTCTTTGGCTTTCTCTAGCGCCCCGAACACCTGCGAAGGGGAGCCAAAGGGTTGCAGGTCAGAACTGGGCCCCGCCCTGCTCAGAGACACATCCATAAATGCTTCATGTATTGTTCTGGAGATGATCCACCCACTCATTCTTTAGTGGTGGCCAGAGCTTGGGGAAATCTCAGAAAGCCCCTCAGGAACCCCGTGTCAGGTCATGACGGCTGGGAAGTTCTGGATATGGTGATCCCCCTCTCCCAAATTGCAATTTTTGACTTCAACGTCGGGTGACCAGCTCCGCCCCCGACTTGAACCACACAGGTCTGGACTGACGGCCACGGGTCTTGGCCCAGCCCCCTTCCCGGCCACTCCTCTGTGGCTCTTACCTGTGCCCAGCTGAGGTTCTTGTTGGTGAGGTGATAATGGACCATGCCCTGGTGCTCGTGCTTCAGGACACTCCCTGGAAGGGCAGAAGAAAAAGGGTTTCCCTAAATTGGCAAGGAGAAGAACCTCGTGGAGCCCAGTGGATTTTAGGACACCCCCCCAGCCCCTCTTTTGCGAAACTGTAAAACCAGCTTGTCTGTGGAGATTCTCAGTCATCCAGGGGAGTTTATCTGGAAGTGGAGTCAGGGCAACTGGACTTCTTTTTCTTGAGAGACTGAAACGTTTTGCTGCTTATCCAAACAGCTTCAGCAGTCTGAGGAAAGCTAGTTGCAAGTCCTCCGTTTTATAGTTCACTTTGACCTTCTGGCACCCTGGGCTCATTTGGGCTCATAAGATGAACAATGGCCTGAATAGGCTCGTTGGGTAGACCATGAGGATGTACACATATTAAACAGAGAAGAAAGGTGGTTTGAGCAAGGGGTCAGGGAAGCCATTCATGTGAGCATTGAAAACCCCTCTCTCAACAGAGGTGGGGGCCTTAGGCACAGTCTATCTGCCACTTATCAGGCTGTGATTTCAACAATGCCTAGACAAATCAAAAATACTTCATGCCTCCACCACCAAGGCCATGAATAATGAGCCATACTTTATGGGTTTCAGCACTTGAGGCCATTGTTCTTCTTAAGGCGATTGAAACTGTCGTCTACCTAACGAGCCTATTCAGGCCATTGTTCATCTGATGAGCCTATTTCAGACCATCTGATGAGCCTATTTCAGACAAGAGGTCAAAGTGAGCTATAAAATGGAGGACTCGCAGCTAGCTTTCCTCAGACCGACGAAGCTGTTTGGATGAGCAGCGAAACGTTTCAATCTCCCAAGATAAGAAGTTCAGTTGCCGTGACTCCACTTCCAGATGAAAGGCCAGCCGTGTGGCTGCTCAGCAAACCACGCTGAACCGGCGATTCGTGCCCATCTCTCTTCGGAGGACATAGCGACTAGTGCTGAAGTGGGACTCAAGAGGGTTGGGTCTCCGCTAGGTAATAAGCAAGGGGGTCACAGCACAGTCTTCCTCTTTCCACCAAATGCAACGAGCACCAACCTCACACAGATCAGAGGCAGAGAAAGAAAGCCGTTAAGTATAACTGATCAATGAATGGAATAACGAAGAAGGACCTCAAAGCTGGGCTTTGGACTTCTGTGAGCTGCCCCTGCCATCACAAGCACCACGCCCACCCCACGCACGAGTTTACCTGGGAAGGTCTTCTCCACGAATGTTTTGAAGGCCTGGAGGTTCTCCTCCTCGTCGCTGTGGGTTTTGGCCAGCAGCGTGTACCCACTGCCAAATTTACTCTTCAAGTGCTGAGGACTGCCCAGGCATTTAAACTGCCCGTTCACCATGATGGCCAGCCTGGTGCACAAGGCTTCGCACTCCTCCATGCTGTAGGTCCAGGGGGAAAAAAGGGGAGAGGTTGGAGGACTCAAGAAAATAAAGTAGGGGCAGGGAGAAAGCCCACCAAGAACAAAACACCAGCACTGAAAGATCTTGCCAGAGGGCCCTCCTGAAAGAGCCATCCTTCAAGGAGGTGAAAGGGATGGCTTGTAGGAACAGGGCCTTTTCGGCAGCTGCCCCCAGATTGTGGAATGCCCTCCCAAGCGAGACCCGCCTGGCGCCGACATTGATGACATTCCAGCGCCAGGTAAAAACATTCCTGTTCCAGAAGTTTTTTACCTGATTATTGTGGGTCCTGATGGCGATTTTCATGTTGCATTTTAATATATGGTATTTATTGTGTTTAAATGTTTTATTGTTTTAATTTTATTGCATTTTGATGTTTTAATTATCTGAATTGTTTACTTTGATTGTGAGCTGCCCAGAGACCTTTGGGTAGTGGGCGGCATACAAGCTATATAAATAAACAAACAAATAAATAAGCAAAGCATTTTAGAAAGAGGATAAAACAGCTGGTTTTTCAGCAACTGACCCATATCTGGGAGTTACGGCCTCCCAGAAGTGATTAATCACCCTCCTCATCATGTGCCATTAGGCTAATTCTGACTTATGGTGACCCTTTTTGGGGTTTTCCTGGTAGAACACAGTAGGGACCCCATATCTGTGCACAATTAGGTGCTGAGGCAAAGCCCCTTCATTTCCCCCACCCCTCCATGATAGGAGGCGACTGGAGAAGGGCTCCAACCTGTGAGAGGTGATGATGATGGACTTCCCGCATTCCCGTGTCCGAGCGACGGCGTCCCACAGCAACCGCCTGGCCACAGGGTCCATGCCGGTGGAGGGCTCGTCCAGGAAGATGACCGGAGGGCCACCAATCAGGGCAATCCCAGCACTGAGTTTCCGTTTGTTGCCCCCACTGCGGGAGAGGGGAAAATAAAAGAAGAGCTGTGAGTAAACTAGTCCCAGGTCACCTCCTTATTCTGAAAGATGCCCCCAACCATTTTAAAACACTGGCATTCCATTCCCAAGCATCACCCATCCATCCATCCATCCCTCTCCCAAGCATCATCCATCCATCCATCCATCCATCCATCCATCCATCCATCCATCCATCCATCCATCCATCCATCCATCCATCCATCCATCCATCCATCCATCTAACCATCCATCTAACCAACCAACCATCCAACCATCCAACCATCCATTGAACCATCCATCCATCCATCCAATGGGAAAAGGTGCAGAAGAGAGTGACTAAAATGATCTCTGGGCTGGGGCACCTCCTTTATCAGGAAAGGCTAAAACATTTGGGGCTCTTTAGTGTGAAAAAAGGCACCTGAGGGGGGATATGATTGAGACCTACAAAATAATGCAAGGCATGAGTCAAGTGGATCGAGGGACGCTCTTCTCCCTCTCACAAAATACCAGAACTAGGGGACATCCACTCAAACTTAGGTTTCGGAGAGTGAGAACAGACAAAAGAATATATTTTTTTTTCACCCAGCACGTTGTGAGTCTGTGGAACTCCCTGCCAGAGGAGGTGGTGATGGCATCTGGCCTGGATGCCTTCAAAAGGGGATTGGACAGATTCCTGGAGGAAAAGTCCATCACAGGTGACAAACCATGATGGAGATGTGTCATCTCCAGGCTTAAAACTGGGGTCCTTCAAGGGCCAGATGCAGGGGAGTGGTATCAGGGGACAGATATCTATTTTCATGTGCTCCCAGACACATTTGGTGGGGCCACTGTGAGATACAGGAAGCTGGACTAGATGGGCCTTTGGCCTGATCCAGCATGGCTCTTCTTATGTTCTTATGATCCATCCATCCATCCATCCATCCATCCATTTGCTTGCCCAAGAAAAGATCCAGGAGGGTATACAGCCTCATTTAACAGCAAGGGTGAACAAACAAGCTAAAATATGGTGGTATTTTTGGTTCCATTGTTCTATAGTCTCTGTTTTCTTTGAAATGCAGGTCTGAGAAGATCAATGGAAACCCGAATTGCATCCCTTCAAATGCACAGTGATAACTTTCTGAATCAGGACCCCTGTTGGTCCAATAATTGGCACCGCGGAGGGCCAGCGGAAGGCTCCTGGCTTTCATCCCTTACCTGTATGTCCTGACCAGCTTGTTGGCGTGCGGTTCCAACAGTAGACCTCGGAGCATGTTCTCCACGCAGCTGCCGATGTAACGCTCCGGGATGCCCCGCAGCCGGGCATACATGCTCAGGGTCTCCCTCCCAGTCATGTGATCCAAAAGGGCATCGAATTGAGGGCAGTAGCCGATCCGCTGCTGGACCTGAATGGAAACAGCCGGGCAACGGGGAGAAGGACATGAAGCCCTTCGTGTGCTACCAAATCCTGAACAACAGTAGATCCTTCTGAGGGCCGGCCCTATCATCAGGCAGAGTGGGGAAGTCGCCTCCAATAACATTATATTGATTCTTTTTCTCATTAAATGGGAGAAAAGTGCCAGTTCATTCCACATTCAAAACAAAACAAAACAAACAAAAAACAAAACAAAACAAAACAAAACACCACATTGCAATGTATCAAATACATTTCTACTCGTTAGAACTGTTATTATGCCGTAGCTTTGCACTCATGGTCTTCCTTCCTAGGAAAGTGTGGCCTCAGGAAAAGGAGGATTTGAAAGGACAGATAAGCATGGCCACCCCCTGAAGGGACAGCCTTTCACGATCCATCTGGATGCACTAAATCACCCCTGAGCTTGAACTGACTACCTCAATGCCCATACAAACCATCCCAGCTTACTTACTTGGCCGCTTGCTGGTTTTGCTTCAAATCCAAACTTGAAAAGAATTTCTCAAACTAAAAATAATTGAAAATGTACTTTTATTTCCTTCTTCTTCTTCTTTTTTTAAAGTCCACGTCTAACTCTTTGGCTTACCTTTTTGATATTGGCCAGAATACTGTGCCCGTCCACGTAAGCATCTCCCGACGTGATGCTCTCGTCCCCGGTCAGCATCTTAAAGGTGGTGGTTTTGCCTGCCCCGTTGAAGCCAAGCAAGCCAAAACATTCACCTTTGTTGACCGCCAGGGAGATTCTGTCCACAGCCAAGCATAAGTCTCTGCTGCTGTACACCTGGAAGAGAAAAACATAAGATGGGGATTTAGGATTTAGCAATGGTTCTTCCCAAAGAACTGATGTCCTATGACTATATCCATCACAATATGGGCCAGGAAAGGCATAAGAGCAGTACAGCTTTGGCTGCTTGCGAAACAGCCTCACTCCTGTTGATGGTCTCCAAAGAGAAGCCGTTCTCCGTGTCAAGTGGAGAATGAGCACGAGAGGACCGGAAGGTTCTCCTCACCTTGGTGAGCTCCTTGATGACAAGAGGACTGTTGAGAGACGAAAGCGACGCCGTCGGGGACTCTAAAACCTTCTTCCTCTCGTCTGCAACATCTCGGTCTTCCGGCAGTAGAGGGACATTGTTCAGTAACATCACCTGTGGCAAGGGAAGCCAAAAGAAAGTCAACCCTGAGTCTCCGGGAGTGACATAATGGTTCCATTGTTATACTAATCTAACAGTTGAGCTTTCCCCCAATGTTCAGGTTAAATTTGACTTCCTGTAGTTAATTCTGGTCACCACATCTCAAGAAAGACATAGTGGAACTGGAAAAGGTGCAGAAGAGAGTGCCTAAAATGATGACTGGGCTGGGGCACCTCCCTTATGAGGAAAGGCTAAAACATTTGGGGCTCTTTAGTCTGGAAAAAAAGGTGCTTGAGGGGGGATATGATTGAGACGTACTTAATAATGCAGGGCATGAGTCAAGTGGATAGAAGGAAGCTCTTCTCCCTCTCCCAAAATACCAGAACTAGGGGACATCCACTCAAATTGAGGGCTGGGAGAGTAAGAACAGACAAAAGAAAATGTTTTTTTTCACCCAGCGCATTGTTAGTCTGTGGAACTCCCTGCCACAGGATATGGTGATGGCATCTGGCCTGGATGCCTTCAAAAGGGGATTGGACAGATTCCTGGAGGAAAAGTCCATCTCAGGTGACAAACCATGATGGAGATGTGTCATCTCCAGGCTTAAAACCGGGGTCCTTCAAGGACCAGATGCAGGGGAGTGGGATCAGGAGACAGAGATCTAGTCTCATGCGCTCCCAGACACATCTTCCTGTGAGATCCAGGAAGCTGGACTAGATGGGCCTTTGGCCTGATCCAGCAGGGCTCTTCTCATGTTCTTATGTTCTTATGAGCCCATTATTACGTGTCCTGCACACTGAGATTCTGAACAGAACCTGCCCCTCTGTTGGACCATGTTTCAAGTCTTTGAGAAGTCCTCTAGTATCTCCCCTCAGTCTCCTGTCCACAAGCCTAAACATGTCCAGTGCTTTCATTCTCTTCACATAGGGCCTGGTTTCCAATTTCACATCCATCAAGGCTCTGGGATGGTCTAACAAACACGGAGATGAACCAGAAGCTCAATACTGCACTCGTTTATGTATAGCATAATGGTGGCATCCACACAATCCAGCCGCACATGGCTTCAGGACGTGGCATCAGGAGACAGGCATCTAGTTGTCTCGTGTGCTCCCAGAGGCATCGGGTGGGGCCACCAGGAGAGACAGGAAGGTGGACTAGATGGGCCTTTGGCCTGATCCAGCAGGGCTCTTTGTATGTTCTACCAGTGGAGAAAGGATCTTCCTTCTCTCCGAGTCCTTACCCATTTCCGCCTCCAATGCATGCCGCAGAGAAGATTCCTCAGGTTCCAGAGGAGGTTGGTCTCCACGAGGAAGAGGAGGAGGAGGAAGACGAGGCCCTGTGCCGCCATGGACGTCAAATACTTGCCGATCCCGGGGTTGTCCCAAGCAAAGTAATTGGGTTGGTAGGTGATGTCTGGAAAAAGAGGTGGGACAAGGTAAGCGGCAGCCATTTCCACAGTCCGATGTGGGAAGAGAACAGTTGGAGTGAGTGTGGGAAAGTCGCCCTTGCAGACGACGGATCCTGGAATATTTTAGAGAATCTGGCACATTGCTGGGACTCTGAGAGTTGTCCAAAAACCTTAGCTTTTCCAAGCTCCCCATTTGACCTCAACGTGAAAGCATTTAGCCCTTCTTTTGCCCTTCAATTCGCACTATATGAACCGCGAAAGGGCAGGGGACAACTGTGTTTGAAAGGGGTCTTGTCCTTGGCTGGCAATTAAAGAGTCTTTATAGAGAAGACCCACTGCTTATTTGCTGGAGCAGTTCCACCCCGTTGCCGGCTTTATCCAAATCTACAACAGATCCTGCGACGAGGACTGTGATTGGGGGCTCCCGGGCTTTCAAACGTACCTCTATAGCCAAGACCCATCCCATGTTTACCGTGATGTGGAGTTCTGACGCAACATCACATCTCTCCCAAAACCCTGTCAGGGGAACACTCACTTAACATTCGGCAGATGACGGCAGCCTCGAAAGAAGAAGTGCAGAACTGCATGAACTCGTAATTTTGGTAAAACACGCTGATGCTTTGCCCCAGGCAATAGTTGGGCAGGATCAAGAAGACTTTATCTAGGGTCTTGGAGAGCTCCACCATCCCAAGTTCTAGAAGGGGAAAAAAAGAGGGCGGGGGAATCAGGAAAAGCAACTTTACTGAATGAGACAGACAAAAGCGTTGCCAGAGCCTGGTCTCTGGATTCGCAGAGCTGTAATCCAAATAAAGCAACTCTTTCAGCTGTGGAATCTGTCTAGGATGCACTGAGCCAGTGGGACACATACAGATTGCCAGATGTTTTTAGGTTCAACAGTCTTCCAGGTCTTGGCTGCTGCATTGGGCCAAATCCTGCTATGTCCCTCGCCTGCAGCATCTTTAGAAGGAATCAGAGTTGGACCAATTTAGATGAGGTCAAAAAAAAAAAAAACCATCGATGGCTAGAAAATAATACCTGTGAAAGGGATCTGGGAGTCTTGGTGGACCACAAATTGAACATGAGTCAACAGTGTGATGTGGCAGCCAGGAAAGCCAACGCGATTCTTGGTTGCATCAACAGAACCATAGTGTCTAGATCAAGGGAAGTGATAGTACCACTCTATTCTGCTCTGGTCAGATCCCACCTGGAGTACTGTGACCAGTTCTGTGCGCCTCAATTTAAAAAGGATGTTGACAACCTCAAGCGGGTGCAGAGGAGGGCCACCAGGATGGTTGAAGGTCTGGAGGAAATGTCTTATGAGGAACAGTTTAGGGAACTGCGAATGTTTAGCATTTCAAAAAGAAGGCTGAGGGGGGATATGATAGTTATGCTTAAATATTTGAAAGGATGTCATATTGAAGAGGGAACAGGTTTGTTTTCCATGGCTTCAGAGACTAGGACTCGGGGCAGTGGTTTCAAACTACAGGAAAAGAAATTCCATTTGAACATTAGGAAGAACTTAATGACAGTCAGAGCTGTTTGGCAGTGGAATAGGCTGCCGCGGAGGGTGGTGGAGTCTCCTTCTTTGGAGGTTTTTAAGCAGAGGCTGGATGGGCATCTGTCGGAAATATTGTGATGGGGTTTCTGCATGGCATGGGGTTGGACTGGATGGCCCTTGATGTCTCTTCCAACTCTGTGATTCTATGATTCTATGTATGGGATGAGCTTAGTAACCAGTGGATGTTCTCTGAAGTTTTTTTTAATGCACGGCGCAGTGATTCAATGGCTGTACTGCAGCCAAAAATTCCGCTTACAACGTGGGCTTCACTCAGGCTCACGGTTCACTCAGCCTCGATTCCATGCTGTGCTCCCACCCCAAGCTCTTTACCTGGAATGCTCATGATGGTGACCGCCAAGAAGGTGGCCGTGCCCGAAAAGATATTGAAAATGGTGAGGCGCGTGTAGGCGGTGGCCGCCACGGAGAAGAAGAAGCTCAGCAGGTACATGAGGGGGATAATGGCCCAGCTGTAGAGGAGGAAGATCTGCATCACGTCGACCAGATGGCTGTCCTGGGTGAAAGCTTTGACATCAAAGGCCTGGAACACCACCTGCAGGGAAGATCAACCAACAGCAAGCCTTGCATGGGAGAAGGCCAGGGGTCCGTCTCAGCCTTTCCCCCAACTAGAGATGGGCACAAAACGAACAATTTTTCATTTTCGTTTTTGTTTTTTCGTTTCGTTACATAACGATAACGATAATGAAAATTTTTTCAAACCAAAACGAAAACGAAACGAAAAATTTTGCCGTGTTTTTCGTTTTCGTTACGGCAAATACATTGAACTGAAAAGAATGCTAACGAAACAGCAATATTTCGTTTTCATTTTCGTTTTCTCATTTCGTTACGTAACGAAAACGAAAATGAAAAATTTGCAAAAACCCACCGAAAAACGAAAACGAATCGAAACGGACCCCCTAAACGACAAACAAAAAACAAAAAACCATTTTTTTGAGTCGTGCCCATCTCTACCCCCAACTAGTCCGTGTTTACACCTCTCCTTGTTGTCACCAAATTTAAGGAACAGGAGGGAAGTGATGAGAAAAAGCCTAAGATGTGTGCTTAAGATCCCCGATAGCTGAATGTTACGCCAAAGCTCACGATGGCAGTCGAGTCCTCTACTGAGGCAGCAGGTACGTTTAGGAGGTCCAGGCAAGGCTGTGTAGCCTTTGGCCCTCAAACACTGGTGAACAACCACCGAGTTTGTGAGGAGCTGCCAAGAAGCTGCCACCCCTGACCTTCCAGTGTCTGCTACCTGCGGTTGTTTCCTCGCCGTGCCTAACAGTAGGGCCGGCTCTGCGCATCAGCCAAATCTACCGCTGCAGGAGCTACGTTTTCGTCTCTTTCCCTTCCTCTTAAAATACCATTAGCACAAGATCTTTAGAACTGTTCACCCTTGTGGGAAAGCAATCAAACCCCGGGAGTGTTGGCAGGCAAATTCTCCCGGCCTGCTCTGCATCACTCCCTCGGGTCTCCAGGGAGGTACCAGGATGACTGACGGGGCACATGGCTGGATTTTTGGAAGCGGTGGATGAAAATGAACTGAATCGCTCATAGAACAAACTGAACAGAAGCAAACACACGGCAAAACACATGGCAAAACAGCAATGGGAAACCCGGGGCTTATAGCCCTCTCAATGGCCCTGTCCTTTGGCCCTACCATCTCAGGCTAATGGGACATGGAATCCAAGAAGATAGGAACATAAGAAGAGCCCTGCTAGATCAAGCCAAAGGCCCATCTAGCCAAGCTTCCAGCCTCTCCCAGTGGCCCCACCAGATGTCTTTGGGAGCCCACGAGACTAGAGACCTGATACCACTCCCCATGTGTTGGACAATTTGAGGCACCCTCCATTTAAGCCTGGAGATCACGCATCTCCCCCATCATGGCTTGTAACCTGGGATGAATTTTTCCTCCAGGAATCTGTCCAATCCCCTCTTAAAGGCATCTAGGCCAGGTGCTATCACCACATCCTGTGGCAAGGTTAACCCTAACCCTAGCCCTAGCCCTAACCCTAACCCTAACCCTCTGCCCTTGGCCTGGACAAAAGCAGAGCTTTTGATCAAGGCCAGTTGGACTCCAGATTAGCATCAGACCGAGAGGACCAAACTGAATGGAAGCAAACACACCTGAATAATGCCACGCATTGGTTTATATTAACATTCCTCCCACCTAAGCGTGCAAGCAGGCACACCTGCCTGCCAGCCACAAATGTTTGGATCAAGGGCCTTGCGGGCACCTGGCCTCTTTCCGCCAGATCGTCTCACTGGCGCTTCTTGGCCCCAAATCGAGCGCTGGTGCCAAAGGTCTCGTTGGGCTTGGGCGCACAGGAAAGGGACAAGGCATGGGGGGGGGCCCACCCCCGACTCACCAGCATCAGCACGCAAGGGATAAGGAAGTTGATGAGGTCCCACAGGAGGGCCGAGAGCCAGAAGCTGATGACGTAGACCCCGCTGACAAACTGGACGTGCTTGGCCTTGATAGCCCGCTCGCTGACCAAGAGGAGGGCGAAAGTACTGGACAAGGAGGCCATCCCATAGAGCAGGTTGATGGCAATGGCGAAGCCTGTCTGGCCCCTGGCGGGACACGAGAAGGAAGCGAGGTCAGGCGGGCGTAGGCTTTGTCCCGCAATGGCTGGGGATGGGCACGTACCGGAAAATATGAACCCATCTAGGGTATTGTGTACAGCAGGCATGTGCAAACTTCAGCCCTCCAGATGTTTTGGACCACAACTCCCAGAATTCCAAGCCTGTGTTGCCAACCACAAAGGACCGTGGGAGTTGTGGTCCAAAACATCTGGAGGGCTGAAGTTTGGCCACCCCATTTTGCCCAAGCAAAAGATGCCCCAAGGCGGGGGAAGCATTTGATGCTTTGTTTTGCTTCAGGCAGACGGGATTCCTGAACCTGATCACGGATGTGCCTGAGACAGTGGCTGAGAAGCCATGGAGAAATCATTACCTCACTGGAGATCGCTCAAGGATGGAGCACACGTATTCCTGAGCTCACAAGTCAGCAGTACCTGGGGATATACTCGTGATTCTAGTTCCCAGCTAGCCTTGCATGCAACCTCAAGGTCAAAAACATGAAGCCGTGTTCCATACAGGGAGGTGATGGACACCGGTCAGTGTTCAAGCTGTCTTGTTCAGAACAGCACCTAACAGTATTTTAAGGGATAACTCGGGAGTTATCCCACCGCTCTTTGGTGAGGGAGTTGAGTTGATTGCTTTGGAACTTGGGGAAGGAAAGAAAAGTTGATAGGACAAGAGGAACCGTAGACTCACTCCATCAGCTGGTCCTTCGCCGTCTCCGTCATGTTGCGGGGCTGCGGATAATTAGAAACGGTGATAGAAGCATTTGGGCCCACTAAGAGCTTCAACAAGGCGTTGTCAACCAACAACAGCGCTGCGGCGGGCGAGTGGTACGCCTGGTTGTTGAAGAGAGCCGTGGCCTGCACCTCGTCGTCCGTTTCCTCAAACGAGGCGGCTGCGATGTAGCGCTCGTTGAAGGCTCCCCCCTCCTCCGAGGCGCGAGAAATCAGGTACTCCCGCAGGTTACCTGCAACGGCACCCGTTCGTCCCCTGAGACAGGCTGCTCAAATGATGTCGGGCGTCAGCTGATAAGAACCAAGGTATCACAGAGCCTCGGCAAGGTTCTGTCTTTGGACTACAACTCCCAGCAGGCCTACTCAGCATGTTTGGGAGCACAAGGCCTCATCATGGCCTAACCAATATGCTTTCCCCTCAGGGAGAGCCCAGTGGCGAAGGCAGTCAGATTGGCCCCTCTAACCAAAGGAGAACCTTTTATAAAGTGAATGGTTCTTAATGATCCATTCCAGACTAAACTATCTTCAAATATGCTCATCTCAGAGGTGATTGGAAAGTCTGGTGGTGGAAGAATCCATAACTCCTAACACTCAGAAGGTCCCAAACCTCAGCGCTGCGAACCCTCTCTGGGTTAGGTTTATGGACAAGCAACCTGGGAGTTGCAGTCGAAAGCATAGCCTGTTCCACATTCTGATCCTGCTACTCACCAACCACCTCTAGTGGCTCTTGGTGCTGAGATTCCACCACATCCTGATACTGCGCTGCTATTTTCTGAGACAGGCTGGACCCTTGAGAAATGGAGAAAGGCACGGTCGTCCTGCCGTAGGGCGTCAAGGTGAGCTTCAGCAAGCGAGAGTCTTGAGGCCCCGGAAACGTCTTGGCCACCACCAGGGCAAAGGCAGTGAAGATCAGAGGCACCAGGAACTGAGCGACCACCATCTTCCAGTTGCGCCAGCTGTACATGGCCCTCTTCATAAACATTGCATAGAACTGCTGGCAGCCGAGGTAGAACTGGAGACGGGAAGAGGAGGAAGGAGATGGAGAATGGTTGAGTTGCACGTCATCAGCAGGGAGGTGGGCTTCTCGTTTTTCACCCTCATTGTTTTAGAACTAGAAGGGACCCTCCTAGAGCAGTGGTGGCAAATCTTCGGCACGCTAGATGTTTTGGACCACAACTCCCAGAGTTCCAAGCCTAGACTGCCAATGACAAAGGACTGTGGGAGTTGTGGTCCACAATATCTGGAGGGCCGAAGGTTCACCACCAGTGCTCTAGATCATCAAGTCCAGGCCCTGTCAAACAGCAGCAGTGGGGATCGGGAGGGGCTAAGGCGCCACGAGAAAGGTCTCCCGTGACACGCCTTCCCGCGGCTCCTGGGTGGGGAGCCATTTGATGCCCAATTTGGAGCCCTCAGATGCTGTGCCCGGGGACAGATTCCACCCTTGCCCCTCCCCAGCGATGCCACTGTCTCAGTCTCTGGCTCGTCAGGCAGAGACCTAAAGCACTGGGCCACTTTTAGACCTGGATGGAGCCCCCAGATTTGGAGGACCCAGATGTTGTGCACGGGGACATAAGCCCCCCCTCTTGCCCCTCTCCAGCTACGCCACTGTCTCAATCTCTGGCTCCTCAGGCAGAGACCTTAAAGCACAGAGCTATCCTGCCATTGTTGTTTTATTTATTTAGAGAAATATTTAGCCAATTCTTGGAGCAATCAGTGACACTGAGATCAACAATTTTATATTCTACCATTCTGCAAAGGCTTTCATAGGGAGGGTGGATCGCTCCGTTGTCAGGGAGGCATCCACTGCGGATTTCTACACTGGCAGGGACTGGACAAGACCTTGCCACCTCTACTGTCCACTTGAAAAAGACAAGCCACCAAGGACATAGGAATGGAAAGGGATGGAAAGAGACCCTAAGCCATCGTGGGATGGCTGCTCCACATGTCATCTCATGGACCCCCTCATTGTCTATGGCAATCATACCCCAGCACTCAAAAAAGACCCTTCCCCCTAAATCAGCTGCCATCCCTGGAGAGAGAGAACACCTTGGCACCTGGAAACCTCACCCCTGTGTTCAGCTTAATGTTGGAGCAGTCTTCCGTGATGAGCGCTCCGCTGTCATCCGTCATGTCGGTCATCCCGCTCAGGCTGCTGGAATCGTCCACGGCCCAGTCGTTGGACCGCCGTTCGTGCTGGTACTGCAACGCTGGCAGCTGGATGGCTTGGATGTCCATGCTGGAATCGACCAGCTTGCCCACTCTTGAAGAAGGAGGAGGAGGAGAGAGATAAAAGACAGATTAGATTAGGTCAAGCCTACAAACAACATTTGTGTGTGGGGGGGGGAGCGGGGGGAAATATTGTCATGCTACAAGCCAAAACCTCTGCGTTTTTGGAATAAGCACTTTTGCCTTTCAAAAAGGGGAAGTGAGAAGGACAGTCCCTAGGATCTCACTGCTGCAACAAAGAGGTTTAAAATGTGCAAAGGGAGCAGGTCAGCCACTGTTAAAAGAAGCGGCAGCAACCTGCCTCTAACCCAAAGAAGACTCAGACTTCGATTTGGTACCAAAGACTTGCCAGCATCCTGGTCTAAAGGTGGCCCAAGACTTCTTATGTGTTCCTTAGTGTAATTTCAAAAGCTCTCTCTGCCACTCATCAACTCAAGTTCTAAGGAAGGAAGGAAGCAAAGAAAGAAAGAAAGAAAGAAAGAAAGAAAGAAAGAAAGAAAGAAAGAAAGAAAGAAAGAAAGAAAGAAGGAAGGAAGGAAGGAAGGAAGGAAGGAAGAAAAGAAAGAAAGAAAGAAAGAAAGAAAGAAAGAAAGAAAGAAAGAAA
>JAHTLZ010000054.1:4186981-4199868 GCA_023846285.1 Phrynocephalus versicolor
AGAAAGAAAGAAAGAAAGAAAGAAAGAAAGAAAGAAAGAAAGAAAGAGAAACCTTGGGGAATCTTACTGGAGGAGCAATACAAATAATTCTACACAATGATAATCCATAATGATTCTTTTAGGCCTCTCCTTCCTTCCTTCCTTCCTTCCTTCTTATATATTTCAAATATATACATTTTAAATTAAACATTTAGTAACCCCAGCCTTCCTTCGGGAAGCACAACCATCTCGTGAGGTGGGGTCAGTGAGAAGAGATGGCCTCTGCAGAGCTTACCTGAGGAAAACCTCCTCCATGGTGGTCACGGATGCGCCGTAGCTGGCAATGCCCAGCTCTTCCCGTCTCAGCTCCAGCTCTGTGAAAAGAGCTTCAAATCTGGAAACAAACAAACAAACAAACAAACCAGGAGGCAGAGTGGGCTTGGGATCCCAGAATGAACACATTCCAAGCCGCCTGCATCAGACTCCAACGATGGTAGCCCCATTAGTCCGCCTGTAGCCACAAGGATCAGGAGATGCGGCAGCGCTAAGACTTACGGGCTTGTTTTACAATTATAGTTCTTTACAGACCAGACTAAGAGGCTGCCATCAACCTCAAAACAAGACAACAAGGAAGCAAGCAAGCGAAAAAACCAAAGCAAACATGAAAATGTGACTGGGATTCTTATCTAATTATTTATTTATTTTTTCTATTTGTCTACGCAACCCGATTTATCCCATTGGGAAAATTCTTCCTCCTTTTGCAAAACACTGAGAGAGTTTGGGTTGGTGATTTTTCCGCCCTCTCCGGCTGGAGTTGGGATCTAGGCTGTGCTAACTGTGCTTGGAGACTTGTAGGCTCCGTGAGCTTTCTTTGAACCCTAGAACCCTAGAATAGAGAAGTGGAAGGGGGCTTGTAAGGCCATTAATCCAAACCCCTTCATTCCTCGCAGGAGCAGAAACCAAAGGATATCTGCCAGGCGGTTGTCTTGATTTCTCTTGAAGGCCTCCAGCCACGGAGCCCTCACCACCTCTCAAGGTCATCGGTTCCATTGCTGTACTGCTCTAAGAGTGAGGACATTTTTTTCCCGACATTCAGCCAAAAGCTGGGTTCTCTTAACTTGAGCCCCTTATTGCACATCCTGCACACTGGGATGATCGAGAACTCCACTGGATGATTACCCCTCCACCCTTTCCTGTATTTAACCCTCCCTCCCAGAACCACATAGGTTTTTGAACTTAAGTCATCCAACCTTTGCACTTGAAATGGAAACACACGGCAAAAGAGCAACGGGAAACCCGGGGCTTATAGCCCTCCCAACGGCCCGCTCCTTTGGCCCTACTGTCTCAGGCTAATGGGACATGGAACCCAATTAGATACGAAGATAAGAAGAACCCTGCTAGATCAAGCCGAGGGCCTATCTAGCCAAGCTTCCTGTCTCTCCCAGTGGTCCCACTGGATGTCTTTGGGAGCCCATGAGACAACTAGAGACTTGTCTCCTGATTCCATTCCCCATGTGTTGGACATTTTGAGGCAGCCTCCTTTTAAGCCTGGAGATCACACATCTCCCCCATCATGGCTTGTAACCTGGGATGGATTTTTCCTCCAGGAATCTGTCTAATCCCCTTTTAAAGGCCAGGTGCCATCACCACATCCTCTGGCAAGGTTAAGCCTAAACCTAAGCCTAAGCCTAAGCCTAAGCCTAACCCTCAGCCCTTGGCCTGGACAAAAGCAAAGCTTTTGATCAGGGCCATTGTGACTCCAGATTAGGCATCAGACTGAGAGGACCACATTTCCCAGTAGACCAAGATCATGACTCCAGTTTTCATCTGTGTCTCCAGGAATCCCAGGTGCAGAGACTCACCTGTGCGTACTCTCCTTGGGGAGGATGAACGAGAGTTCTGCCCCGGCATTGCTTTCCAGCGTGGCTTTGGGCACGTAGTGGTGGATGAGGCGGGAGATCTCACCAATGCTACAGCATGGCTCTTTCACCATTACCATGTGGTACCCTGCACCTGGAAGGGTGGAAGGAAGAGAAGGAGCGGAGGCCAACCTTTGATAAATGGAAGGGTCTTCCCTCTACTTGGGAAGACCATTGCGTCCTCTAGTTGAGCATTGGTTGAAGGTGCTCTCTGGGATCAGGAGTCCACCACCACCACCCAGTCCTCCCTGGAGCATCAGCGATTGCGCTGGGTACCTGTTGCTCCCGGAGGCTACGCTTTAGTCTTGTTGGCTGAGAAGCACCTGGCTCATTGGGAATGCAAATGTGAAGACACTTCACCATACATCGGCGGTGGCTACTGTTGTGTACTGGCAAGTCGGAGCCAACCTAACAGGGTTCTCCAGGCTTGTGGGGTAATTGAAGGAGTGGCTTATACCAGTTCTACTCCCCCAGTGAGTTTCCAGAGAACCACAGAATCATGGAGTCAGAAGGGGCATCTGAGTCCAACCCCAGGGATTGAAATCAAAGTAGGGCTGATAAATGGGGGTCCAATTTGCTCCTGAGCACCTCCAGCATGGGACAGCCCCTTATTTCCCAAGGTAACGGGTTCCATTGTCATACTGCTCTAACAGCCAGGAAGATTTTCTCAATCTTTAGGAATATCAGAAATATTACATTCCCTAAATCTGGCCTCCTGTATCTTGACCCCATTATTACATCTTCTGAAATCTGAGACGATTGAGGATAGATCCTCCTTCTCCTCTGGATGGCTACCATCGAAGTACTTGAACAATGATATCTCCCCTCAGTCCTTTTTTTCTCTAGGTGCTGAAACCTATAAAGTATGGGGTCTATGGCCTTGGTGGTGAAGGCTCTTTGATTTGTCTGGGTGTTTTTGAAAGCACACCCTGGTAAGTAGCTAATAGACTACGCCTGAGGCCCCCACCTCTGTTGAGAGAGGGGGTTTCAATGCTCACATGAATGGCTTCCCTGACCCCTCTCTCAAACCACCTCTCTTCTCTGTCTAATATGTGTACATCCTCATCTTTGAAGGAGTGCCCTTTGTCCTTCACATGGACATATGAAGGAACTGAGCACAGAACTGTGTGTCGATCAAGCCCGCGCTCTACTGCTGAGCATTGGTGCCAGCCTGGGGTTGGGACATCAGGGTGTTTTGGGGAGTTGTCACCCCAGGGAGTACTTATGCTTGAGTCCTTACCGTACTTGTGTTTGAGGAAGAGCGAAGACCCACAGCACTGCAGCTCCCCTTGGGCCATGATTGCGATCCGGTCCCCGAGCAGATCAGCTTCGTCCATGAAGTGGGTGGTGAGCAGGATGGTGCGCGAGCGGCGCTGCTGCTGCAGCAGGTCCCACGTGGCTCGGCGGGAAACGGGGTCCATCCCGGAGGTCGGCTCATCCAGCATCACCACCTGCCGAGGGTAGAGGAGGAAGGCTCACTGCCTAGCAAGAGATGTGTCCAGAAACAACCAGCCGTGCAAAGGAAGGGAATCCTGGGCCTTTAGGTGCCAGCTCCCAGAAGCACCTGGGCCACCAGCCAAGCACGATGCGAACTTGCTAGCCAAAACCCCTGTGGAACTCCCTGCCACAGGAGGTGGTGATGGCCTCTGGCCTGGATGCCTTCAAAAGGGGATTGGACAGATTCCTGGAGGAGAAGTCCATCCCAGGTGACAAACTATGGTGTAGATGTGTCATTTCCAGGCTTAAAACCAGGGTATTTCAAGGACCAGATGCTGGGGAGTGGTATCAGGAGGCAGAGATCTAGTCTCGTGCTCTCCCAGAGACATCTGGTGGGGCCCCTGTGAGATACAGGAAGCTGGACTAGATGGACCTCTGGCCTGATCCAGCAGGGCTCTTCTTATGTTCTTATTTAAACACTGCTTGTGAGTCTGGAACTGTCACCGTGTAAAGCACTAACCTGGAGCAGTTACTTTTTGGAATATAAATCCCAGGCTGGGCGGTGACAGGGATGAGAACTGGAGAGTGGAGCTGCGTTTTGAATTTAGTGCCGCCTGTTCGCTCTCCTGTTGTCGCCACCGTCACCTAGCTGGTGTTTTTGACAGGTTGGGCTGTGGGAAGTGGGGGCAGCCTCCCCACAACCCAACCTGTCAAAAAATAAAAAATAAAACCCAGACGGGAGGTGGCAGCTTCCGTTTTGGTTCGTTTTGTTTCCTTACAAAAATTATCTTAAAAAAATTGTTAATTACAAAACAAAGTGCAATGAGAAACGAAACGAAATGCTATGTTTCCATTGTGTGCCCATCTCTAATACCGATCCTAACAAGGCTTTCAAGAAAGGTGAGAAATTTCAGGGGTGGTTTTACCCGTTCCGTTCTCCCAGTGACTCTCTATGGTCAAGTGGGGATTTGAGCTCAGTTCTCCAGAGTATTAATCCCCCCACTTTATCCACTACACCACACTGGGAACTGCAACCGCTCACCTCCCAGTAAACCAAAGCAGCCGACCTGGTCTAAAGGTCACAGAGAAAGAAGCGAGATCGGGCTATGGCTTGCCTTGGAGTCTCCAATGAGTGCAATGCCGATGGAAAGCTTCCGTTTCATCCCTCCGGACAACGCTCTTGAGAGGCACAAACGCTTCTCTTGTAAGTTGAGGATGTCCAAGATGCGATTGATCTCCTCCATGCATTTCTCTGCAGGGAATCCTTTCAGCTACGGCCAGAGGAAGAAGGAAAGGAGTGAGCACCCGTCTCTCTCTCTCTCTCTCTCTCTCTCTCTCTCTCTCTCTCTCTCTCTCTCTCTCTGTGTGTGTGTGTGTGTGTGTGTGTGTGATACTATTTTCTGGCATTTGCTAGAATTCCTCTCATTTCAATACAGGATGAAATGTATTGCCATTGTTTTATGCCCATAATTGTGTCCAGACTCTGGAAGTGTGTGCTGCCTTCCTTTTATGCACACTACAGTCTCACTTGGCTGAACTCTATCTGTGCTTTTTCTGATGTTCTTTAAAGTGAGCGGGGAAGTCTTTTCATTTTAGTACAGTAGGACCCCCGTATCTACTGTTTCATTAACCACTGATTCAGTTATCCACAGTTGGCAGAGGAAAAAAACTTAAATAAATAATTCAGCATCCACAAAGCAAGCTACTGTCACAAACAGCAGCTACGAAGCAAGCTTCTGTCTCAAAACAGCCGCTGTAAAGCAAGCTGCTGTCACAAAACAGCAGTCGTAAAACAAGCTACTATCGCAAAACAGCAGGTTTTTGGGGGGTGTTCTCTCTTATCTGCAATTTTCATTATCCACAGGAAGGCCAGGAAAAGGTCCCCAGCGGATACCACAGTCCCACTGTATTCAACAATAGGAATTAAGTTGACACGCTGATCTCTCCCTGTTCCCTTGGTGCAGTGATTAAACTGCAGTATTGCAGTCAGGCGACTCGGCTCATGACCTGAGTTTGATCCTGACAGACTCGGGTAGCTGGCTCAAGGTTGAGTTAGCCTTCTATCCTTCTGAAGTTGGCTGAGGGCCAAGTCTTGTTTGCATAATCATGTTGCAAACCACCCAGAGGGTGCTTTAGCACTATGGGATGGTATATACTGTAAATCAAAACAACAAGAGCAGCAGTAATGACACCAGATATACACGATCACACTTCCTTAAAAGTAGCTTACCACACAACCAGGATAAGCTACAATGAGAGTGGCCAACAAAACTTGGCAGACTGAGGTGCAGAAATGCTCATACTCCTCGGCTAAGATTGTGTGTGTGTTGTGTCCTTACAGTCGTGACCATCTCTTTGTGACTCCATGTCCATGGAGTTTTCTTTGCAGGAATACTGGAGTGGCTTGCCAGTTCCTACTCCAGGCGCCTACAGCACCTGCTATTCCCTGGTGGTCTCCCATCCAAGTACTAACCAGGCCCGACCCTGCTTAGCTTCCAAAATCAGGCGAGATTGGATGAGCTTAGGGCATCTAGGCAGCTTTGGCTAAGATTACCCCAGAATAGAAGTAGAGGTGCTCTTCTACTGTCATGTGGTCGAAGAGGACATCATGCTGAGGGCAAAGGCCAAGACTCTTTCTAATCAGGACCATGTCTTGAGATATCTCGTACCCGTTGATGTAAGCCTGACCGCTGGTCGGAGGATACAGTCCTGGAGGAACAAGACAATAAGTATTCAGATGAGGCAAAAATATCACTCCAAGAGGCCAAAATCCTGCTGCTTAGTGTAGTAAACCACACTAGAATCGATGGGGAATTTAGAACATAACTCCTCTGTACGTTCTATTGAGTTCAATGGGCCAACTGTGGTTGTAAGCATAGTAAGTCCTAATTAAAGGAAGCCCATTTGATTCAATGAACTTATGGAGTTGACTGCCTAAATCCTGATTGGTTCAATGGCCTACTCTAGCGCTATTTCCTATGCTAAGCAAAAGGATTTTGGCCTATGCCAGCCATCGAGTGCCATTGCTGAATGCCAGAAGAAAGGAAGACCCAGAGTTTTGAGGGGTGTGGCACTTGTGAGAGACATGACTTTCCAAAGTCAGGACTTAGAAGGGGTTTGAAGGTCAGTCCATACTGAGTGGGACTGTTGGAGGTGAAGCAATCAGAAGCACCAGTGGATAAATATGGGCACCATCCACTACATCAGTGGTTCGTGCTGGTTCGTGTTTTGGCCAGACTGGTGCTTGGTGTTTACCAGCCGTGGCTCCTCTGGTGGATAATCACTCAGAGGCAGCGCCCTGACTTCCCTGCCCCACCTCTCCGGGTATTGCCTCTGGGGAAGCACCCCTGGGGCAACACCTGTTTGGCTGAGAAACGAACCAGCGTGAACTGTGGTGTTTGCAGTTCGTGCCCATCTCTGATTGAGAACTTTGTGGCTAAACGCTGACAAGCGGTGAAAACGCCCACTTTGGCTGATATAGAGATCCAGTCTCTTCCGAACACCCAACTCTTACCTGTCAGCATGGACAGAGTGGTGGTTTTCCCTGCGCCGTTGTGCCCCAGGAGTACCGTGATCTGCCCCTCGTACATGTTAAGCGTCAGGTCCCGTACTGCTTCCCTGGTCTTGCCCCCGACCTTGAATACCTGTGGGTTCGATACAGGAAATAGATATTAGGCGAACTTTCTAGAGATGCTTTAGACACAATAAATCAGAAGTAGCTGGAGAATCTGTTTCGGACACTGAGGTGCAGAGCAGAAAATGCAGGCTGCACGAAATGAAAAAGAACTGGAGCATCCAATGAAGTTAGTAAGTCAGACGAGACTGAGTCTCGGGATGCTATTGCAGACATATATTTTTATTTGAAAATATGCCCAACGCGTTTCGGCTGAAAAAGCGGGTTAAGAAGTAGAAATGATGTTTAGCTTTGGAGATATCTCTATGGAACTGTATTGCCAATGACAAACGACTGTGGGAGTTGTGGTCCAAAACATTTTGAGAACCAAAGGTTCACCAAGACTGGCCTAGAGGGATCCACATTGTGGATCTTCTATGTCTTGATCTAATGTTCTAACCATTGCCCCACGCAGCCTCTCCTGGAGGAACCCACCTTGGAGAGGTGTTTGATTTTGATTCCTGACACCAGATCCGATGGCTCCTCTTCTATGTACTGGCTCTTCAAAGCTTTTTCGGGATCCTCCTCTTCCTCCTTCTCTTTCCCAATAACTGTCTGGGGCGTTCCAGTCCAATACGAAGGCTAAAGCAGGAAACAGAGCAGAATTTTTTTTCTTGGGGGGGGGGAATACGGTTACTTTTCTCCATTTCTACAAAATTTTGCAATCTTTTGTGTTCAGGAAAACACAGCATAGAGAGACGTTCATATTTATGTTTATATAATTAGCAGAATGAAAATGGGGGGTCATGGGGGCTCCCAGCAAGGCTGGGAAAATGCACTTAAGAGACTAGAAAACTCAAATAATGAAAAACAACCCTTCGATCCAAATGCAGAGAGATTAAAATACTGTATGAAAAAAACAACGGCCCAAACCTTATTAGTAAGGCTGAGAGTATAATGCTTCTGGAGATGAGTTAATACTGTTTATGAAGTTAGCACAAACAGGATCTGTTGGGTGTCCAGTTGGATAACTCAGCACATGCGACACAAGGAGAAGCAAGTTGCTATACATGAACTGAAATTTGTCATCAGAATATATGCCATTTTAGGTTATGCTGGCCTAAAGCAACAATAGGATTTTGTCCAATTAGGTTTATAAACAAACAGATTCCAAGCAACGGGAAAACACCATTTCAACACACTGATGAGGACCAATAAGGCAGACACATTGTCAGAAGCGACCCTCAACAATTTGGCAGTATTGTATTCTTACGTGCTTGAGAGTCATCCCAGGGTATCTGACCCCAGGACTCTTCCTTGCATGCGGCCTCGGTGGCCTTTGGGTGGTACCTTTGGCTGCTTTCACACAACCCCTAAAATCCGCTGGCAACTTAAATGCAGATTACCCCCCCCCCAATGTAGTTTTTTGTCCTCGTCCCTGTGTTCCCACCCTCCCACTCTCTGATTCTATTGCTTCTGTCTGCGGTGAGGGGAGGGAGAGAAAAAAAATGCAGTCTCACCTCCACCTGCTGTTGTTCCAGGACAGGAAGCCCCATTAGGATTCCTGTGTGTTAAAAAGTGGGGGGGGGGACCCCCAACAAAAAACAAACAAACAAACAAAATGCAGAGGAGGGCCAGGCATGCAATGCTTTAAAACAGCAACAAGGAACAGCAAGCAGGATTTTACCTTCTCCAGACCAGGTACTTATAAAATGCGCTGGGGCACGCTTAAGTGGGCGTGGTCGTACTTTATATATATATTTTAAAGTCCGCTGCTGGTGGGAAAACAATTTTATGCTCTGCATCTGCGAGCCCTTTGCATCGGATTTTAGGGGTCGTGTGAAAGCAGCCTTGGTTGGTTCTTCAATGACAGCCAACTGGAAGGAGCCAGACTCACCATGAGGAAGAAGTACCAAGGTTGAGGGATGCCGTACTCTCCTGGGAACACAGCTTCCACGTACCAAGCCACCAGGCCGTACAGCACCGAGTCGAGGAGAAGCATCCCGAGCACGTGAGCCAAAGTGAAGTTGTCGTCGACGCTGACGGGCTTCATCAGATCTTTCCACTGCAAGCCAGTGCCTAGAAAGCAAGCGTTCAGGGAATGTCGGGTCTCCAGTCCATACCCGTATGACTGGCCCCGTAAGGACTCTGAGTTTTATAAAAGAGACATGGATGGAGAAACATAAGCAGCAGAGACTGAATGCTATCCAGTCTTCTTCAGGGAGAAAGGCAGCATAAAAATAAAGTTTATTATTATTATTATAAAAATAAAGTTTATTCTAAAGCAGGGAATGGGGTGACCTGGAGCTTCCTAGGTAGGGATGGGCACGGAACAAAATTATTATTTTTTGTTTCCTTTCCTTTCCTTTCTTCCCCCCCCCACCCACACATTTTTTCATTTCGTTTCATACAAATTTTTCAAAAAAAAAATCATACAAACAAACCACTGAGAAAGTGGTTCATGGGGGGGAGGCTGGATAGTGGAGGAGGGACAAAAAGGTGTTTTTTTTAAAGCCCCAGGCTTTTTAAAAAAGACTTTTCCCTCCCCCAAGCAGCTTACAGACAGAACAAAGTGGTTCCTTTCAACAAAACAAGACCATTTCGTTTCCTCTGTGACGAAATGCTGCTTCCTCGTGTCATTTCGTGTTGTTTCGTTTCGTTGCACAACAACACGGCGAAACAGCATTTCGTTTTTTTGTTTTGAGTGAGACTGGGGTTTTTAAGGTTGAGGAAAGTTGCTACCCCTGATTGCGTTGAAACTTCTTAATCCCTCCCTGCATTACAGTACAATGACTAACACCTATTTTGCTGAATAGAAGTTTCCTCAACTTGAAAAACCCAAGTCTCACTCACTTGATAACCCAGAGCACAGAGAGAACTCCTAGTTCCCTGAGCTCTTTGCCCTATGAAGATGCCAGCCACAGAATCTGGCAAAACGTCAGGAAGAAAAACTTCCAGAACACAGCCAAACAGCCCAAAAAACTCACAGCAACTAGAGGTGGGAAATGATGGTGAATAACAACAGTACAAATGGTTTTGCCAACTGCTAGCCACAAACGATAATGGTGAACCATTGTAAGAACTACATGCCTTGCCTTCTCTTGCCAGGCTGACCTAAAAACACGAGGAGTGCACGGAACTCACCTTTCCCTTCAAACATGCCGATCAGCTGTGCCCCCATGGCCATGGCGACATTGGAGATGAGGCAGGAGGAAATCTTTTGGCTGTGACTCATGAGGTCGTATCGGGGGACGATGAAGAAGTAAGGAATGTAGGAGAGGAAATAGAGGAAGCCCCCAGCCGCAGCGGCAATGTTGGCTGCGGACACAAAGCAGGAAAAGGGGTTTGTGTGCATAGGATTCTTCAAAGTAGCCGCACAATACATCGGTCAAAACAAAGTTCCAGGGGTCAAATAACACCTTTTCTGGATCACTAAAACATTACAACCTTCAGTAAACATCTAGAGGGCTGAAGTTTGGACACCCCCGGGTTAAATGAAGCAGGCCTGCAATCTGATCTAGCAGAGCCATCTTCATGGTGCCGACACAGACAGATTGGTTGTACAAACAATGCTCACTCACCTCTGGAGAAAAAGGTGCTCACCATGAAGCTGAATGAGATTGTTGAGATGGAGAAGATAGTCAGGAAGGTGAACACCAGCGTTGGGTCGCTGTTGGTCAGCACAGCTCCTTGCTCACTCACCTGTAAAGCCAATACTCATCAATAAATCCCTTTATTTGCTCTGTGCACCTTATGAGAATAATGAATGTACACACTCTGAAGGTGAAAAGAGAATAGCAGGGAAGGGGTCACAGATTTTCTGAAAGCAAGGCTGATACTTCGCATCCATCTCATCGCTGTTCACGGCCCCGCTTGGGACCGGTATGAAGTAATCGAACCGGATATCTATTGTGGGACGAGGGGAGTTCGTCCCGACCACACCCCCTGAACTGTGATTTAAGCGGGATGAGAGATTTCCCTCCCTGGCCTTGGGAATCTGCTCGTCACGCTTCTCGTTCCCAGACAAGTAGCCATGAGGTAAGGCTCATCACACAACGTGCCATTCTCCATTTAGTGGCAGGAATGCGAAGTGCCATTCGCCAGTACATTCCCTATGGAGTCAGCAATGCAGTGCAGAGAGATTAGAAGACAAATGCCTCAAACTTAGCTCCAGAATTCTGAGAGCCTAGATTGCCAGCCATAAAGGACCGGGGGAGTTGTGGTCCAAAACATCTGGAGGGCCGAAGGTTCCCCACTTCGGTCTTAGGGCCATAGAAGAAATAGCACAGTTGTCAATAAACAGCTTATTCTAAAACTTTACTGGGAGATGTCCTCCACTGCCTACCTAATGCCCCATATAAATGCTCTTATTTTGTGCATGTATTACCATGTCCTATGTAGTTACAATATTTCCTCCACTGGACTGAAGGCAACATGCCTGTGGACCCTCTTCCACCACTGTACGCTCCCAGGTGCCCCAGGCCACAGGTCAGACCCAAAGGGTAAGAGGTGGTTGCATTTTTATGTCCCAAATGGTAAGAGGTGGTTGAGGTTGTTCCCAGGACTGCCAACAGCTGTCCTAATGGGGGAGGGTTTTGTTTTTAAGGAGGTCCCTCTGGACGAGGCTCACCTTGACACAGACGAGGACGGTGACGAAGAAGACGGACACCAAAAGGAAGAGGAAGAACATGAGGAACCAGGCGCACCAGTGCAGCCAGTTGCTCAGCCCCATCATGCGCATGTACTCCTGTGGACACAAAAGGCAGCGTGAGCCCGTGGAGCAGCATCAGGTTGATGATAGCTCCTGACAATTGGTTCTCAGTGCTATTCATCTCTTGTAGTTCCTAACTACAGGAAAAACCCTGTAACTGCGGATCAATATTCACAGTTTCTGTTACCTGCGGCCTGAAAATATACAACGTATTGAGAGAGAGAGAGAGAGAGAGAGAGATCAGAAATATGTACAGTAGGACCCCAGTATCCGCTGGGGATTTATTCCAAGCCTTCCCGTGGATAATGAAAGCCGTGGATAAGAGGGAACACCAAAATGTCCCCAAAACTGCTGTTTTATGATAGTAACTTGCATTACAGCTGCTGCTTGTAATGGTAGCTTGCTTTACAGCTGCTGTTTTATGACAGTAGCTTGCTTTACAGCTGCTCTCTGTGACAGTAGCTTGCTTTGCGGCTGCTGAATTATGCATTTATTTTTCCTCTGCCAACCGTGGATAACTGAATCAGTTGATACTGAATCAGTGGATACGGGGGTTCTACTGTATTTCCATGATGCAATTATCACAGTTGGCCACTAGATGGAGATGGAGACATGTATAGGGTTTGCTATTACCCGCAGTTTTCAGCATTCAGAGAAGGCTTGGAACTGTGGATATAGGTGTCCTAGTGTATTTCCACCCCTTTGAGAGCCTCCTGTCAAGTAGTATAACTCTTTCTGTTGCCAATGAAGGCTTCAAGAACTACAACTCTCAGCATGCCCCATCCAGTTGGGGGCAGAAACCTGGGAGTGGTTTCTGATCGTCCCTCTTACCTTCAACTTCCTCTCCTTCTCATGCACCACAGCCCGGACGATGTTCAGCGAGGTATAGGTAAAGCTCAGCATCAGCAGCAGAGGGAGCTGGGTTTGAATAGCCAGGACAAAGAGGTCGTTGACGTAGGGCGGGTACGGAAAGCGCTGCACCACCACGGTGATCTTGTCAAGGAGGTCAGCATCGGATGTGTTCGCGTGGTACTGGATGATGGCCTTGTCCACAATGTGTTGGACGCCCAAGAAGCCTTCCCGGTAGTAACCTAGGAAAGCAAGGCAAGGAGACAAAAAAAAACAAGGGGGGTAGTTCTGAGAAATACACCAGCGAGGATTCGTTCAGCAATTCTGCTGACACTGAGGTCCCGTTGCAAGCAGTCTGTTGAGATGCCAGGAAGATGCC
>JAHTLZ010000054.1:4205289-4218057 GCA_023846285.1 Phrynocephalus versicolor
ATAAATAAATAAATAAATAAATAAATAAATAAATAAATAAATAAATAAATAAATAATGTCCTCCAGCCCTGCTATCTCTGGCAGCTCTAAAATTTAACAAAATCCTACTTGTTATTTGTTGAATTGATTCATTTAAATAATTTATATTTAAATAAATCAAAAAATTATTTTTGATTTATTTAAATAATGTAAATAATTTATATACAATGTATATTTCCATTCCCCCATAAGGGAACCAAAGTACCTCACAACAGGTAACACTACAAAAATGTCCTGTTCTTTAAAAAAAAATAAACATATATTAAGATTTTTATAAACTGGAGGAGACAGAACTGGGAAGGGCAGAAAGTTGCCACAAACTGCCATATGGGTGGTTTGTACCCTTCTCTACTCATGACTAGAGATGGGCACGACTCAGCGAAATTTTCGTTTTCGTTTTCGTTTTTACGTTTCGTTACGCAACGAAAATGAAAACGAAAATTTTTCAAAACAAAAACGGAAACGGAAATGAAAAATTTTGCTGTGTTTTTCGTTTCCGTTGTGGCAAATATATAGAACTGAAAGGAATGCTAACGAAGCAGAAATTTTTCTTTTTTGTTTTTGTTTTTCGTTTCGTTACAAAACGAAAACAAAAACAAAAAATCTGCAAAAAACCCAACGGAAACGGAAACGGACCGAAATGGACCCCTCAACGACCAAACGACAAACAAAACACCATTTTTTTGAGTCGTGCCCATGTCTACTCATGACCAATGTTTTTGCCCTGGTCAATCTGGCATGGTGGAACCCGTGGAACGTATTTCATTGTGCTGAGCTTTTTATAAGGATCTCCACAGCCTACTTATTTTCCAGCTTGAAGCATTATCCTGGTGGACACATTTTATACTCCCCTCCTCAATAACTCTTCCAGTGGAATTGAAGCCAAGGTCACCACCAACTCTTGTGTAGCAAGAGTGTATACAACAAGGAAGCAGATACCTAAATGGCCACATCGACTAGGTTAGGAATGGGCACATCTGAAATCTGAATTTCAGTTTGATTTGATTTGATTGCAAGGATTATGTGTTCTGTTGCCATGTTTTCTTCTTGACGCTACACCAGAGGCAAAGAAACTACTGTATATCAGTGTAATTCCCATTTGAAAAGACAACTCACAAATGAACAAGAGGATGGTAGCAACAGAGCGGTGCAGCTGCTTTAAGATAACCACTAATGGTAAGGCCGCCATAATAAATAAAATTTTCATCTTCCATTCAACCTTCAGGTCAAACAGGAACTTATTTATTCATTTCAGGAGTGGAACATGAGGTTTGTCTGTCTGTGGCACACAAAAGCCACTTAGGTGGTGTAGCTAGCAGAGGAGAAAGGGCAGAGAGTCACAAGTTTCTGCCTCGGATGGGTTAATCATAACCTTTGTGTGTCATCTGATAAATATTTCATCAGCCATCTTGAGTCCCTTTACTGGGAGAAAGACAGGATACAGCAGAAGCGTAGCTAGGATTTGGAGTGCCCAGATTGCTGTGCCCGGGGCAGATGTATCCTTCTGCCCCCCCCCCCCGATACGCCCCTGGGATACACGGGGGGGGCAGGGAATATATGAATGAATACAATATTACAACCAACAGCCTACCTGTAAGATGTAGTTCTTCCAGAGAAGAAACGCAAATTGTCGTAACACAACCATCCTTCACTTTGGAGGGGAACCACCTTCCGCAGCTCTGCAGGAAGAAAGGAATAGTTTCAGTGTGAATTAAAATGAACCAAACAAGGAACTGCACAGTTAAGCGATCAATTCAGGGAATGTTCCAGGTTCAGTCCTAAGTCTTTCCAGGTGTGCCTCTTGTGTTTTTTGGACCACCACTCCCAGAATTCCATCCAAAGAATTCATAGAGAATTCTGAGAGCTGCAGTCCTACTCGGGGAGGCGACTGCTGGCAGAGTCTGCAATTTCCGGTCCAAACACACGCACCATTCTGGTCACACTCAATTTTGAGAACTGTTAACCAAAATTAAATTTCCCCAGATTTTGGCAAAAGGGAATTTTTTTTTGACCCAGGCATCAAATTTGCTTTTATTCTGCCTTCACCAGAAAATGCAGCATGGACTGCAGCAAGCGTAACCTCTAGTAATTTTCATTTCTATGCATAACTAAAACCATGTGCACAGATTTAGTTAAACGATCAATTGGTAATTGCATACACAGGTGAACACACAATATTTATAATTATGTGTGACATTATTATGTGTAATGTCAATCAAAAAGTTGCCATAGGTAACCAACAGGGGCAGTTTCGAGTAGAAACTTGTCAATGGAAACAGTTCAATCACACCACGGTGTAATTGTGAGTGACATAAGAACAGCAACAGAAAATTAACCGATTTAACAATAAGATCTCAAGCCACGACACCCGACAGCTTCCTGCCGGCTGTGTTTAAATACACCCTCTCAGCTACATTTTCCTAGGACACTTCTTTGAATATGCTGGAGCTTATTTCTGACCGAACGCCGAAGATTAAAAATGTAATAGCCATTCAAAGCACGGCACAACTAGATGGAGAAGACTTGATAGAAATAGATTCAAAATTCACAGTAGGAGACTATCTGGACTACAGCCAATGAATATCTGGTATGAAATGTATATCCCATCTCATATTATATTTCACACCTCATTCTGCTGCTATATGCCTGAAGAAGTGGACATGTCCACGAAATGTTACATTAAAATATGAAAGTTAGTCTTTAAGGTGCCACATGTTTGTGTCTTTTGTTTTGTTTTGCTTTGCTTTGCTTTGCTTTTGGCCTGGAATTCTGGAAAAGGCTAACACGGCTACCGTCTCTGAAACTCATGGATAAAAAGAGAAGCAGATTATTTCTGAGGGGGAAATACAGGGCCATCATTCTCCATGAAAGTCCGTCTGCTTCCCTTGCAAAAGGTCCCAAGCTCAACCCAAACCTTTCCAGGGCAATGGCCCTCTCTGAATATCTGGAAGAGCCACCATCAGTCAGAACAGACAGCACTGAGCAAAACTGGTTGACTCATCGGCAGTACCAGCTGTGCCTTAAGCAACAAGCCAAGATAACAAGATTACTAAAACTAAACCCAGACAAGACAAGAGATGCTTCTGGTCAGTCAAAGAGGAAATCAAGGGAAAGGGGTGCAATGTGTCCTAGATGAGATTACCCTCTCCAATTGAAAAAAGAGGTGCATAGCTTGGGGGTGCTCCTGGACTCATCCTTGAGCCTAGATGCCCATGTCACAGCTGTGGCCAGAAGTGCATTAGCAAAATTAAAACTAGTATGCCATTTACACCCATTTCTTGAGAAATCTGCTGTGGCCACTCTGACACATTCCCAAGTGACTTCCCGGCTGGACTACTGTAATGCCTACTGACGGAAAATCTCAGGAAACTTCAACAGGTCCAGAATGCAGCAGCCAGATTGCTGACTGCTGCGGGGTACAGATATCACATTTCACCCCTACTAAAGCAGCTCCACTAGCTTCCAGTCAGCTATCGGGCACAATTCAAGGTGCTGACCTTAACCTACAAAGCACAAAACGGCCTGGGTTCAAGCTACCTCAAAGATCGAATCTCACAGTATGTACCAGTTCGGGTGCTAAGATTATCAGGAGAGGCCTTTCTCTCCATCCCGCCACCTTCACAGGTGTGTCTCAGAAGAACACATGAAAGGGCCTTCTCTGTTGCTGCTCCCAGACTCTGGAACTCCCTCCCACTGGAGGCCAGGACTGCCCCATCTCTGCTCTCTTTCCGGAAGCAGGCAAAGACCTTCCTGTTCTGGCAAGCTTTCCCTGAATGATGGACTATCAGTTATGTGACTTTTAGATGGATTTACCATGCATGATTGCATTGACTGATTTCATAAGAACACCGGTGTTTTCCATGATACTTTCCACCCCTCATAATGGATTTTTCCTTTCTTCTTGCATGCTCTTTGTAGCTCTACTGTTACCTTTCAATGTTCTAAGATGCCTTTTCTAATCCCCTGTTCTTATCTTGAATATGTCTTAAATGTTCCAGGCTGTATATTGCCCCTCATTATAGTAAGGCACCCTTGGGTCCTTTTCCAAGGAGAAAGGTGGGTTAAAATATTCAAAATAAATAAACAAAATTAATACTATAAACTTGGTTATGCACTCAATGCAAGCCAGCTTCCAAGATTCTTAAACATCAGATAAAGAATGTCACCAATGAAAAGTTCATATCGGCTTTTAACAATGGCCTTTCCAAGATTGGGAAATTAAACTGTCTTTGTTCCCTTGAACATCACACAAGCCATACAAGATCCATGCCCTCTTGACATTTGTGCTAGCAGTGATTTATAATCAACAATCCGTGTTTTGGGGGCTACAAATAAAGGGGAGATGAGATCACAGAACTATAGGATAGAATGATAAGAGTTGTGGATCTGGAAGGCGGCTATGATGACATCAGGATATCTGGAGGACACTCCAGAGGGCAGAAGTCTGCACTAGCATCTCTGGAGCAGACAGAACAAGTCCGCCTGATCCACAAGATTTACGTTCCGTGCAGCTACCTCATTTGTGAACCAAACAAGCCACAGAATCCACCTCCCTTTTAGAGTCCAAGGAGCACTGAAAGACACAATTATGCCTCTGCAGAATGAGAGCGGACAGCAGACACAAACGGGGACAGCTCATTCCTCGCCTGTCAGTAGAGAACATTTGGTCATTGCTGGCTTTAGCTTCAGAGCGTGAACAACAGCAGACGCTGGCACTTACTCATTCCGGGGTTCCCGGCCAAGAAGGTGATGCCCTACACATTTCAAGGGTAGGACATTGCCTGTTACATCATTCCTGAGCCAGGGATGAAATCATGTAAGACAATAGGACCTAGATACCTGAAGGACCACCTCCTTCCATACGAACCTACCCAGCAATTAATATCGAGCCCTCTTGAAAGAGCCATCCCTCAAGGAGGTGAGAAGGATGGCTTGCAGACACAGGGCCTTCTCGGCCGCTGCCCCCAAGCTATGGAATGCCCTCCCAAGTGAGACCCGCCTGGCGCCAACATTGATGACATTTCGGCGCCAGGTAAAAACCTTCCTGTTCCACAAGTTTTTTTAATAGATACAATATAGACTGTGGGTCCTCTGGTGGCAATTTTAGTGTAATGATTTTAATTAAGGTTTTAATTATTGTTTTAATTATTTATTGATATCTGATGTTTTAACTGCTTTAATTCTTTGAGGCTGGATGAACATCTGTCGGGAGTACTTTGAGGGGGGTTCCTTACAAAACAATCATAGAAGGACATTTTCCATAATTCTTCCCGAGACTGACTGACTGGACTCCTCTCTCTCTCTCTCTCTCTCTCTCTCTCTCTCTCTCTCTCTCTGAACAACAAGTATATTTCCACTCCAAGTGGGCCATGTTCAAGTTCTTTATTTCCCAACCAAACTTTGTTTTGGCTCAGCCTCTGTCCTGAAGTGGCGCAGCTGTTTGCAGATACACAAACACCATCAGTGTATTATGCACCTTAGCACAGAGTTGTTGCATTTTCCTGCTGGAGGCACTTGGGGGAAACAGAAAAACAGTCGTCCCCCCCTTCTCCTAAGTTGTGTCTGATTTCAACACACAAGTGAGGAAAATGAGGGGGCTGTATTTGCTTTTCTCGGAACACAGTCAAAACCCGCCTGTGCAAACGACACTTGAAGAGTTAGAACTTCAGAGAGAAAACACAACGAGTTTGCAGGCCGCTCCTTCACTTGATTAGTCTGGGACACAGTTGCCAAGAATATGTCCAGATCCGAAAAGCACTTGAAGAGACTTATTTCAAAGAAATCTCATCTCCCATTCCCAAATGCCAACCCAACTTGAGCAGCAATTACTCCATCTGTCCCTGGAAGTGATCTACACAATCCAATAGTTTGCCATCAAAAAACGGTCTGCATTAAACAACAGCTGGTCCCCGAGAGTCGCTTTAAGGGTCAGTGTTAAGTTCAAAAACAAAAACAAAAAACAAAAGACAAGCCACCCAGGAAATGCAATGAAATATCCAAAATGAACATAATGTACCAGGTAATGCCAACAAAAAGCACTTTGGAATTTATGAGAATTAAAACTCACAATAAAACAAGCAACGAAAAAACTAAAACTAGCATTGCAAATGTACAGTGGACCTTCGTATAACAAACGGTTTGTATACCATAAAATCTATACAACATAAAAAATTCCGGAGATAGGGGAAATTTGCTTAACAGAACAACATAAAAATGGTCGTGATTAGGGATTACTCTGTTTCCAATAAAAATGGTCGTGATTAGGGATTACTCTGTTTCCAATCCATTCCTATGGGAAATTTGTATAAAGAAAAATTTGGTTAAAAGAATTTCATTTGGAATGAAATTAATTCCTTTATACAAGGTACCACTGTATATGCCATGCACGAGCTATGGGTTTTTGGATCTAAGTTATAGCATGGACCTCCGTGTAGGCTGTTATTTTTTTAAAAGAAGACAGAAACATTTTAAATGTAAACCTATCTTAAGGTGTGATGAGTTTCTTGGATCAGCAAAAAGATACTAAAATTAAACCGTGTGTGTGTGTGTGTGTGTGTGTGTAGAACCTTTTCATCCAGTATTGAGAAATGAAAAGTTCAGGTTGTTACAGCTGAGCATTCAAGGCAAACTTAAGTGGGAAAGTAACTGTAGGAAATAGAAGACCTGATTGGCTGAAGAAGCCAGAAGACTCATGACACAAGACAACACTTCCACACCAAAAGGACAGCCATGACAACATCTGACATCCAAGAGTAGACAAGAGACAAAAGATGAACCCCTGTTGTTCAGCACCAAAAAATGCAACTAGAATAGACCCATTAGTTCTATGTTTCGCTGATCCAATGGACCTACTCTAGTCCCCTACTCTAGGAACCTCGTGGCACAGTGGTTAAACTCCTATAACTGCAGGTAGAACTGTGCTCACGACCTGGGGTTCAATCCCAGCTAGCAAGCTCAAGGTTCACTCAGCCTTCCATCCTTCGGAGGTCGGTAAAATGAGTACCCAGCTTGCTGGAGGGGGGGGGTTTGAGGCAAGGTGCAGCCTGCATGCTGTAATTAAAATTCAAATCAAATCAAATACGTTTATTACGGTCATATGACCCAATTCGGTAAAACAGCAGGACAAAGAACAGGAACAGCGATAGTACAAATTAAAATTGTAAACTGCCCAGAGACTACTTGAAGTGGTATGGGGCAGTATATAAGCAGAACCCGTTGCTTTTACTTTGCTTTACTTTGTAACTTACTCTGTGAAGCAACAGAATTGCCGCCAAGATGTTGACATTTAATGCCCTCATTGCCATCTTCACGTCCAGCTTCTACCCAGGAGACACGGTGGGGAACCGAACAGTCCAGACTTTGCCAGGGACCTAAATCACTGAGCTATCCTGCAGCTCATATATTGTAATTAGAGATGGGCACGAAACGAACAATTTTTCGTTTTCGTTTTCATTTTTTCGTTTCGGTACACAACGAAATGACAAACGAATTTTGTCTCTAAAATGAAACGAAACGAACAGAAACACCAGAAATTTTGTCGTCCGTTTCGTTTTCGTTATGGCAATACATTGAACTGCTTTAAATGCTAAAAAAAATCACAAAAATTGAAATAAATGGTAACGAAAGGGTAACAAAACAAATGAAAATGAAAATGATTTTTTTTTGCAAAAATTCACGAAAAATGGAAATGAACCGAAAGGGACCCCCTAAAAGACAAACGACAAATGAAACACCAATTTTTTTGATTCGTGCCCATCTCTAATTGTAATGCTTTTTGGAACTGCCAATCTGGAAGGGAGCTTACAGACCATCGAGACCAGCCCGTATCATGGAGGCAGAAGGGGTGTGTGGAATCGATCTCCCAACCTCTGGCCCTGCAGCCAGGTGTTTAAAGCTGCTGAGCTAATACCATTCATGTTTGTTGCCAAGTGAGTGTGAGAGCCCAGTTGGCAGGCTAGCAAACCTTGAGTGTGGTTTATAAGTCTTCAGTGAACAAGGCAGCCAGAGACCAGGCTTCTGCCGGCTTCTTAATATCAAAAAGATCACCGCCTTATACATCACAGAAGACTGACTCCCTTTATTAATTCAAATAAGACCACAAATTGACAAGACGCTTAATGGCAAATTGGCCTCGTCCAAAACCCAGCCGGCTCACATCAAAAGCCAGACAAAACCGCCGCCCTCCCGCCCTTAGCCTCAAACCACCTCGGGCGTGTGCCTTTTTAGAGCATCAAAAGAAACCGACCGATCAATGAAAAGGCAGGGAAGTTGCTTCTTTGATAAGGCTGGCCAGATAATGCGAACTGCCACAGGTCTTGGTTGGATGTGTCAGGTGGCAATTCCAGTCGCAAGGAGAAGGCTGCGTTCTGGAAGCTTTTCTTCCTGAAAGCATAGAGCACAGAGAGAACTCCTAGTTCCCTGAGCACCTTGCCCTCAGAAGATGCCAGCCAGAGTCTGGTGAAACGTCAGGAAGAAAAACTTCCAGAACATGGCCAAACAGCCCAAAAAACTCACAACAGCTATCAGATCCCGGCTGCGAAAGCCTTCGAGAACATATTGTCAGTGTCTTCCTTTATGAGCCTGCCTGGATATTAAGATCATCAGGGGGGTCCTTTCTCTCTATTCCACCATAATTCCTAGTACAGTGGTACCTTGACTTATGAATCTAATCCGTTCCGAATGCATACTCTTAAGTCGAACTACTCTTAAGTTGGGGTACCTATCTAAAAAACTAAAAAAATAAGTTAAAAATGGGGGGAAACTGTAAGTCAAGCAAACCAGATCTAAAATTTGTAAGGCGGCAGTTAATGCCAAGTTTTCCGCTCTTAAGTCAAATTGCTCTTAAGTCGAGCTGCTCTTAAGTCAGAGTACCACTGTATGTTTGTTGAGGACAGAGTCAAGGGGCCTTCTACGTGGCTGCTCCCAGACTCTGGAACTCCCTCCCACTAGAAGCCAGGCTGGTCCCCTCTTTGCTCTCCTTTGGCAAGCAAGCCAAAACCTTTCTCTTCAGCCAGGCTTTCCCTCAGTGACTGGCTGTCTGGCAGACCTTTTCACATGGAGCACCTTGTTGGTTTGAATGTATCTTTGGCACTGATTTTATTGCCCATTTTGGTATGCCATTTGTTTGGTGCTTTTTAAAAGAAATGTTTGTATATGAAGTCTTTGAAGGATGTGAGCCACCTTGGGTCCTTCTTAAGCAGAGAAGCAGAGAGAGAAAACATCTAAGAAGGAAGGAAGAGAGAGGGAGAGAGGGCAGGCAGGCAGGCAGGCAGGAAGGAAGGAAGGAAGAGAGAAAGAAAGAAAGAAAGAAAGAAAGAAAGAAAGAAAGAAAGAAAGAAAGAAAGAAAGAAAGAAAATGCTGGATCCAGCCAACAGTATGATGGGTGACTGTGTACAAGAGGAACCACCATGTAGCTGAAGGATGATGGAAGTTGTAACTCAACAAGTACGAAGGGTGATCTCTTTGAAAAAGCTTGGCCAAGCCAAGTGCCATGACCCCATGCCACTGAATAACCGGGCAGAAGAAAACGGCGGATAGACCCAGGAGGAAAGAGAACAGCCTTCTTGACCACCCTCACTCTCGGTGGGACGCCTCTACGTAGGCCTTGACCTGGGCTTTGCACAAGTGGAGCTTCCAACAGAACCAACAGGAAGGAGATAATCGGCCCCACCTGATGCGCGGCAGACAAATCTTCTGCCAGAGAGGAAGAGATTAACACGGCCCTTCCGTCACAGAGAATTAGCGGAGGTGCTTTGAGGCCAAAACAGTAGCCTGTACCAACAAACCATAAGAAGGGCTGTCACTGGTTGTCCTAGACCAGGAAGGTGTTTCAGTAGGGCCGTTGGGAGCTTTTTTCCCAGTGGCTTTCAGAGGTGCTCCATCATTTTCATACCACGTCAAAATGTGTAGCCTGCATAATTAAATTCGGGGGGGGGGGGAATCAAAGAAAAACAAGACAAGACAAGACAAAAGACACAAACATGGGGCACCTTAAAGACTAACTTTCAGATTTTAATGTGACATTTCGTGGACTACACGCCCACTTCTTCAGACGTATAGCAGCCACATGTTTGTGTCTTTTGTTTCGTGTTGTTTTTCTTTGATTTTTGCCTGAAATTCTTGAAATGACTAACACGGCTACCCTCTCTGAAACATAATTAAATTGTAAACCATTCAGAGAGTGCTTGAAGCGCTATGGGGAAGTATATAAGCAGAACACTTTGCTCTTTTTTTTTATACGATGTCAAAAAAAGGAGCATATCTCGTATTTGAGAAGAGACTCAGTACTGGACAGCAATCCATGGAGCGAAGTCAACACATGAAGCTGCGGGGGGGGGGGGGTTATTATGTGGAAACAAATCGCAAAGGTTTCTGAAAGGTCAGAGATCACAGACATGGGTTGTTGTTTTTACGGCTGGCTGTCGCTCAGGGCCAGTCCTTTGCACAGGCAAGAAGAGAAAAGCAGCAAAACAAGCAATAATGAAGTCTGGCGTCTCTGCTCTCTCGTTGCTTTGGTTCCTTCAACAGAAATTCATTTCTTTTTCGAAGACAGACTCCAGACTGGCCAGTGACTTGAAAAGAACCACCCAAGAGTCTACCAGGGCACTGCAGAAATGTTTCACATTTATACTCCACCTTTCCTCCAAGGAGAAGATAGTACAAACGATCTCCACCTTTCCTTTCATCCTTGCCGCATTTGAAGTCCTTGAATGGACCAAGCCTACCCAACCGGCACTGTAGCGGAGGCCGGATTCAAATTGAGGCATATATAAGGGGAAAGGGCGTGCAACTCCTGCCTTGATAGAATCCTGAGTGCCTTCTCTAATCAGACCACAGCTCATTCTCTAGTGCAGGGGTAGGTAGCATCGGGGTCTCTCCATTTTCTCTGCTATGCCTGCTCTCTGATGCAGCCAAAGAGTAGCACCCTATGATCATAAAGGATGGATGCTGTGATCTAAAGCACATGCCTGATAACTGATCTTGAGTTAATCATATTTTTTATCTTGATGGTCTCCTGTAACAAAACTGCTAACTGGGGAATGTATCTCTTCAATTTTTATCCCTGCAAACAGCCTCAAGCTCATTTGGAAGAAAAGTGGGGTTTAATGGTGGAAATTGTACATTTCTCTCCTTCCATTTTGATTCCCCACATTTGGAACAACCTGGAAAACAATTGTCTAGAGCAGTGGTTCTCAACCGATGGGTCCCCAGATGTTCCTGGACTGCAACCCCCAGAAATCCTGGCCAATTCAGCTAGTGATGAAGACTTCTGGGAGTTGCAGTCCAGGAACATCTGGGGACCCACCGGTTGAGAACCACTGGTCTAGAGACTGAGCCGTGCGTACGGCTTTCATTTCAGCGAAACTTGGGTCCTCCTGCCCTCTGCACCTTCGGCTGCTGCAAATGTTCAGACCTCGTACCCTGTGTAACCACAAGAATTTTCTTCTCGCTTTGACTCCAAGGCCAGAAGCAAGTATCTGTAGCAGGGGGAAGTCCATAATGGAACTGGAGGAATCGACACTTCCCCTCCCAGGCCACCGTATCACCGGCAAAAGAGATATCTGACAGGGTGGCCCCATGTGTCAACGCAAGCCAAGTTGACACTTGAGATCCGTTTGCAAAATCCAACCAGTGGGTCCTTGGAGATCCTTGACATTTTAGTGCACAATGAAAGGCAGAATGATGGCATCCTTCAGGGGCCAGAAGCCTCAAAGTAGCTCTCCGAAGGCGAAAGCTCACCCTCTTGTGATTCAACCTTTAGCTTTATTCTGACAATCGCTCGTTTATTCTCTGGAGGGGTTATCGTCCTTTTAAAACCCACTTGTCTAGCTGTGAAAATATTGACTATTTCCTCAACAGCTCCTTCACAAGGCTTGAAATGTTTGCTCTCTGGAGCAATTTGAGGAACTTCAGGTGGACTCGTTGAAAAGGTGAGCCTTGCCTATTGTGGGTGGGTGGGTGGGTGCGACGTTCACAGTCCACCCTGTCCAAAGTGCCCCGGGGCATCCGGGAATAGTCCTGACTTCTGGAAGCCCTCTCAAGCCTAAATTCATCCCAACGAATAAGACCTCAGTGCCACCAACACCAAACCAATCTTCTGAGTAATCAAGAATGTCTAACCTAGTCACTTGTATCAAGTTCCCCCTACTTTGTTTCAACAACAACAAAAAGTAACACAAAGTTTACAAAACAGGAAAAATAACATCATCGCAGCTGAAATGCAGTGGCAAGCTGTAGCTAGAGCTAGCTCCTTGAATCAGTGCATCTACTCAATTTGCATTTTACAACTGGATTTCTGCTTACAGGTTGCATTTATAACACTGCAGCAAGGATCTAAGGTCATCAATAGAGGGGTTGAATTATTATAATTTTTTAGTATACTTTTTATTTATTTTCTACAAACTACAAAAGAAAATACATACATTGCTTATATCAGGTGTCATGTTACATGGGTTTCCTTTATGTTTATTTGATAACCAATGCAACCCTTTACTTTTGTATTTCCTTGGAAAGGTGGACAACTCGAACCAGAATACACTGATGAAATGAGAAAGTGAATTAATAAATATGTTTAAAAATATAAGGGATGGGTTGGTCTCCCATCCAAGTACTAACCAGGGCCAACCCTGCTTAGCTTCCGAAATCAGGTGAGATTGGATGTGCTTAGGGCATCTAGGCAGCTGTATGTATGTATGTATGTATGTATGTATGTATGTATGTATGTATGT
>JAHTLZ010000054.1:4218067-4235735 GCA_023846285.1 Phrynocephalus versicolor
GTATGTATGTATGTATGTATGTATGTATGTATGTATGTATGTATGTAAAAACAAAACTCTAGAATGTGTGCCTGAAAAAAAAATGCAGGACTGCAAGAAAGTTGGGATAAACAAGCATGTGAATAAAACAGTTAAACTGTAAAAGCCACAACCCTGAGAGCAAATAAAGAGACTGCCGTCAGCAAGTCTGAAGAGCTCTCATAAATGTAGCATTTTTTTTAAAAAAGCTATTATTCCTTCAGAAAGGCAAGTAAAGGATGAAGTTGAAGGACAATAAGTAGAGCTGCCACTCCAGAGAAGTCAAGATCCCTCAGGGAACCTCTTGAGAACAAGGCGGGAGGTGCTGCTGGGTGTTGCACAGATTTCCAATGCTATTCTCATGTTGACAGGAAATACCTGTAAAATCTCCAGGAATAAGTTCAGTCCAAGTTGGGGGCAAAGGACAGATCTGTTAGTTCTCAACTCCAGACCTTGCTGTTAGCAAGCAGGTACGGTACTGCTAGAGGCACATTCCCAGTTTGTGAACGTAAACATTTTTTTGAATCATTTTTTTTCTAATGGTAATGGACTACTAGGAGAGACAGAAAGATTCGTCTGAATCAGCGGTTCTCAACCTGAGGGCCTCCAGATGTTCCTGGACTGCAACTCCCAGAAACCCCTTCCAGCACAGCAAGTGATGGGGGCTTCTGGGAGCTGCAGTCCAGAGACATCTGGGGACCCACAGGTTAAGAACCACTGGGATAGACCATGGCAGTTGAAGGGGCACCTGTGTGGTATGGACACACTCGTAGGATGGGTGAGCGCCTCTGATGAACCCGGGGGGGGGGTCAGTTTTCTGCCCTGGGGCTTCCTCCAGGGTGGCACAGCCCATCAAACCATGCAGCACAACGCCGCAGAATATCACCCCACAACAAGGCAATGGTCAGGATCTCGAACTCACAGCTTAAGAATGGGCTGCTCTCTGCTGTTACATGGAGATGCTGTACCCTGATTAAAAGGTGATCTGCCCCTTTGGGAGGCTTCCAGGCAGCTGCCTGCCAGGCCACACAATTTTCCTTGGTGGAGAAAGACTGAGCCAGATTAGGGCGGGGGCTTAACAGAGGGGACCAGGGTCGCACTCTGCCCTTTACTTCCCTGCTGGCCTTTCGAAAAGCTGTAAAAACTTATTTATTTCGAGAGGCCTTTGGTGAGCCCTGATTTTTTTTTTTTTCCCTCGCCATCTTATACCCAGCGAGGACTGTTTATTCCTTAATGAGGTGGTCTGTTAGCTAGACTCGCCTGGGTTGACACCTCGTACTGTTAGTTGTTGGATGCATTAGCTTTTAACTGTTTGTCTTATGTCTCTTGTTTTTTTATTTTATTGCTGAATTGTATTAATTGGCACTTGTTGCATAGTGTAAGCCGCTTAGAGTTCCGAAGCGAAGATAAGCGGGGTATAAATATAATAATAAATAAATAAATAAATAAATAAATCTCTGAGGCCAAGTCCAGTTCAGATCCAGCTCAGACAGTGTTGAGACAGTTGAGGAATCCGTTTTATGCCAAGGCGGCCTAGATTCCCATCTTGCCAAGCGTGGCTGACTCCGATTGGCAGCAGCACCCACCAGGGTCTTAGGCAAGAAAAGGGGATTTGCACACAGAGAAAGAGAGAGGCACCGCTGTCTGTGCAGACAGTGGCATCACACCTGAGTAGCTGTACGGTACTCCCCCGCTTATTGCGGGAGTTCAGTGCCTGATCCAACCATGATAAAGGAAAATCCACGAAAATGCAGACACCTTTGTAAACTGACCTTGGGCTGCTCCTGCCAGGCTGCATTTCCAAAGAGAGGTTTTTAACCCCCTCCTGACACCTCAGGAAACCCTGCTGCCAGGAGCTCAAGGTCTGTTCACTGAGATGTCAGAAGGGGGTTAAAAACTTCTCTTTGGAAACAGCAGCTGAGCAGCCCAAGGTCATTTTGATGAGGTGTTAGGTGTTGGTTAAGAACCTCTCTTTGCAAGTGCAGCAGGCAGGAGCAGCCCCAGGTCTGTTTTCTGAGGTGCCAGGAGGGGATTAAAAACCTCTTTTTTGAACTGCGATATACTGAGACCGTAATATACGAACCGTATTGTGGCGGGGGACTACTGTACTCACAGAGCACATGTTCAGGACTCCCTGCTCCACCCAGGAGCTGCTCTCTAATGGCAGCAGCAGCCCTGACAGTGTTGGTTGCCACCAAATTCTCCCAGCAGGAAATGGTCAGGACTGGAACCCAGGACTTCACCCATGCAGCCATGATGGTCCCCTTCCTAACATTCAACGGTCCTGCATAAGACCAGCCCCACCCCCACCCTGAAGCTCACAAGGCCTGTCTAGACAAGTTACCGTTGGACAGCTCCCTACAGAGCCAGAGGTTGGCGGTTCGATTCCCCCAGTGTGCCTGCTTGACAGAGAATGGACTCAACGATCCAGAGCAGCGATGGCAGACCTTTTAGAGACCGAGTGCCCAAACTGCGATTCAGAACCCACTCGTTCTTCGCAAAGTGCCAACACAGCCATTTCACCTGATTACGAGGGGCTAGAGGAGGGGCAATGTCGGGTGCCCACAGAAAGGGCTCCGAGGGCCACCGTTGGCACCTGTTGGCCAAATGCTACTCTATAGAGTCCCTTCCAGCTGGGCAGTTCTAAAATGATTTGCATTAACATTTCCACCCTTCCTCCCCTGAACTCAGCTATACGCCCCTTCAGCCTCACAACAGCTCTAGGAAACAGCTCCCATTGAGAGACAGAGACAGAGACAAACACACACACACACATACACACGCACAGACACATTTTGCTTTTTCCTGCACAGGTTTGGTGCACTTTCTCATGATGTGCTAAAACCCTGCAATACCTGTTTGACCAGCAGCAGAGAGAGAAAAAATACACCCCTGGGATAGAATTCTACCATGCTCAGATTCTGTTTGTGTTTTTTCCTGCAAACGCCTTACTGACTATGATCTCTCTCTCTCTCTCTCTTGCACACACATACACACACACACACACACACAGAGCGAGAGAGAGAGAGAGAGAGAGAGAGAGAGAGAGAGAGAGCACCTTAGTCTGGGGATCAGCCTTAAAGGGTCATATTTGATGGCACCTGGCACTTGAACTTCCAAGGTCCAGAGGCCTTGTCTGCAGCAATTCTCGACTCACCCGCCTGGATTTGAAAACACAAGAGGCCTCGGATTCTACTGACACACACACACACACACACACACACACACACACACACACACACACACACACACACACACACACACACACACACACACACACACCGAGGCTGCCCAGAGCAGTTCCGTTCGGTTCCGGCCCCCCTCGCCCCCCCCCGGGCAGGCCAAAGCCGGCGCCCGGAGACAAAAGTAGCCCCGTCGCTTCCCGAAGCCTCCTCCTCCTCCTGCCAGCAGCCAGCCGAGCCGCCGCCTTTGTCTCCGCCTGCCTGAGCCCCCAAGGCCCGAGATCGCCAGGGGCGGAGCGATCCACAGCGCCACGGGTTCGATCGAGCCTTCCTTCCCACCCAAAGTCCCCGGGGTGGTTGTGGAAAGGACGCGGGTTAGAGATCAGGAGGAGCGCCGAGGGCGGCGGGGCAGGTCACCTCTCCAAGGCACGGTCGGGAGTCATGAACCACCCGGGGCGCAAGGTGCAGGTCGCTTCTGGAGGGAGCCGGGAGGGAATCGGGGCCTTCGGGGTTGGGTCTGGGTCGGGGGGGGTGGGGGGGTGGGGGGGAAGATCCGGCCTGCCTGACAGCTCCAGAGATGCCCATCAGTGCAAGGAACGGGGACGTAGGAGCGGCGCCGAGAAACGCAGGGAGAGGAAACCTGGCCAGAACCCCTGCCAGCAGCGGGGATGGCAGGAGGAAGAAGCCTGCGGAGGAGGAGGACGAGGAGGACGAGGAGGAGGCGAGCCGGCGAGCCGGCGAGCGAGGCCACCCAACCTTGGGGGGGGGGGACGGTCTTTGTGTGCCCGCCGTGACCAAGGGCGGGTCTCTCTTCCCAAGGGGGCCTTTGGCGCACCGGCGCCGGCCGGGATGGCGAGGGGGAGACCAGCCCTTGCGCCCGGGTGTTTGTTCCGCGGGAAGAAGACACACACACACACACGCACGCACACCGGCCAAGAAGGAAGCCCGAGCGCCGGATCGGGCTCAAGAGCGGGCGATCGGAGCCGGGAGAAGGCCGGCCGGCGTGCCGGTGCCTGGTCCAGCCTGGGTGGGGTGGCCAAGGAGGGAGGGAAGGAGGGAAGGAGGGCGCGGCGCCCCGGCTGCCTTACCGGCTCAGCGCTGCCTTCCGCTGTCCCCGCTGCCCGGCGTTCCGGCTGCCACCATCCCGGCGCTCTGGCTCCTCCGGCACGGGAGGCGGGCGAGGCGGCGGCGAGGGCTGGCCAGCTGGTGCGCCCAGGCGCCGCCCCTGCAAGGAGGAGGAGGAGGAGGAGGAGGAGGAGGAGGAGAGAAAGGGGCCGGCGCTCGGCCTCCTTCCGGGCCTGCCCGGGCGCCATCCCGCGGCCGCGGGAACCGGGGACCGTCGAAAAGCCGCGGAGGAGCTTTTTCCGGGCGCAGGGAGGGTCGCGAGGCGGCGCTCCGGAGCCTTTTGCGGAATCAAACCCTGGCGCCGCCTTCCTCGGAGACGAGGGGCGTTGGGGTGGCCAGGGATGGGGCGCAAACCTTAGGTTGCTCAGGGGTCTGTTCCCGATCTCTCTCCCCACCCCCTTGAGTGGCCCAACCGGGATGTGGAACCAGCCGTCCTCCACAGGTGGAAGAACTACAATTCCCATCCTCCCTGGCCTGGGGCCGCGCCAGCCCGGTGGACCACCTCGGGTGGGGCCGCCCGCACTCCGTCCCTGAGACGCAGGCAGGGGTTGGAAGAGCCGTTCCTTGGGAACTACAGCTCCCATACGCCAGCACCACCAGCCCCGATGGCTGGAGGATTCTGGGGGTTGTGTGTGTGTGTGTGTCCAAAAGTAACTTTCTCAAGCTGCAGAAAGGCAAGCGCTTGGGTGAATCTGGAGGCAGAAGCAAGTATTCAGAAGTCATGAAAACCCACCAGAGTTCCCTTGGGGAAAATTGGCCCTGGTATCCAAATGCAAAATAAATAAATAAATAAATAAATAAATCCTGGAGCCGAAACCCAGCAGAAGCGTTGGCTGGCTGTCCCAAGGTGGATATTTAACACACAGGGCCACATCTCAGCTCCAAATAGATGTTCTTGTCTTTTAAGGCAGCCAGGGATGCCTAATTTTAAAGAAGATGCTGTAATGTATACTAGAAGGCCTTTACGGCCAGCATCTAATAACTGTTGTGATTTTTTTCCGGGTTGTTTGGCCCTGTTCTGGAAGTTTTTCTTCCTGACTTTTGGCGAGACTCTGTGGCGGGCATTTGCAGAGGGCAAGGAGTTCAGGGAACTAGGAGTTCTCTCTGTGCTCTGGTTTATAAAGTGAGTGAGACTGGCTGTCTATTTTTTTAATTAACTTTGTTTTGATGATGTGTTTTGCAACCGTTTGAACATGCTTTAATTTTCGGCCTGGTTTCATATGGTGCCATATTAATTGAATTTTCATTAAATAAGCAAACAAGTCAGTCCACCTGGCTCTTGTGCCTTTTAATAGCCAAGCCATTTGAAGAAATCATCACAGGCTAGCTTGCTAATTTCTGAGAAATAAGGCACAGCCAAACAAAGTTGGCTGCCTGAATATCCTTGAGTTGTTCTGAACAGCAAAATAGCCCCAAAACCTGACCTTAAAGGGCCATATCTGGAAGTTAAGTCCAGTAGCCATGACTCAACTTCCAGATAAACTCACCTGGATGACTGAGAATCTTCACAGGCATGTTTGCTATAATCCACGGTTTTCTGTATCCACAGGGAGGGCTTGAACTGATCCCTCATGGATATACCTATTGTATTCTATTAGTTGCATTTGTATTCAGGTGCCATATGGGTGTACCTCTTCCCTAAAGGCCACCTCACCGATTCCTGTCTCAATGGCAACTAAATACGGAATCTCCCATGCCGTAATCCAACCCACCTGTGGACAAGAAGGGACTTGTTCCTATTAGCTATAATCAGAGATATTTAATAATCATGCTTTGTTTTCATTCAGTTCAATATAGCATGAGGAACAACTTTTCAAATGCCCTGAGTGGTGATTAAATTGTCCCTTATTCTCCTGCACAGCAGGGTATTCTATAAAATTCCTCCCTTTAAAAATGATGTTGGCATTTGCTGTTCGGAAAAATCTTTTGTTTAGGTAAAAAACCCCACATTCTTTTAGAAATGATGGCAGGCTGACTGGGCTCGTTGGTGCACAATCCTGTCTGGCCTTCACATGAAACGTGTACAGGCTTCATCCATGTTATGTAGGGTTTGCCAGTTGACAAAAAAATCTTAAATCAAATAATCTGTGCTATTTAAAGTGTGTGTGTGTGTGTGTGTGTGTGTGTGTGAGAGAGAGAGAGAGAGAATGTGTGTGTGTGTGTGTGTGTGTGTGTGTGTGTGTGTGTGTGTGTGTGTGTGTGTGTGTGTGTGTGTGTGTTGTGAAGTTACAGGCATGACCGACTCTTCGTGACCCCATGTGCATGGAGTTTTCTTGGCAGGAATCCTGAAGTGGCTTCCCAGTTCCTACTCCAGGTGCCTACAAGCACCTGGTATTCCCTGGTGGTCGCCCATCCAAGTACTAACCAGGGCCGACCCTGCTTAGCTTCTGAAATCAGGCGAGATCGGATTTAATCCTATACAAACTTAATCTGGGGGGTAACATATTCAGACAACTAAAAACTGTTTTGTTCTGGAAATGAGCAACTCAAGGAAAGTCGGGTGGCTGCAATCCCCAGGCAAGATGTAGCATAGGCAGTTATGAGCTATAATGTTATATTATGTGATGGTGTAAAATCAAATAAGTAAGTAAGTAAGTAAATATCAGCATAACCATCCTTCTAGTCTAGGTTCCAGCTCGTTGATGAAGATGAAACTGAAACCTTTCATCTGGAACTCTTCAGAGTTGAACAAAAATCCACTACATTTGCTTTGGCCTCAGGTGAAAGGACCCATTTGCCTTGCCAAGAGTTTGTAGCAAAGAAATGTTGGCAAGATGACTGAGGTAAAGTGTTTATATGCTTTGAAAAAGATGACTTTGTTGCTAGCCCTTGGGGAGGGAGGGAATTGTTTGAAAAATGGGAAATAGCCTAAAAGGCCACATAAATAAGAGTTACTATTTGATAACTGGCTACTTTGTAGCAAGTCATGAGGAGTTGATATATGTTGTTAGTTTGTTCTGGTGCAGGGGGAAAAATAACTTCATGACAGTATTACATTCTTACAGACACCTGTGGTGAATAAAATGTATCAGAATGTATCAACAGAAGCAGGAGGTGGAGGAGAGGTAATTAGATGACATAATAATGCCTATAGCTAAGAAACTTGATGCTGGCAGGCACATTAATGGTAAGATTACATAATTTTGGTGTGTGCAATAGAATTTTTCACAAATGTAACTAGGATTTTCTTTTAGATATCTTAAACAAAATGGGGAATTTCACTTTTCAAAACACTTTTATAATCAAGAATTCTGTTACAGCAACAGTAATCTAAAGAAATGGGAAAGAGAGCCCCAGAAAAATCAAACCATGCTGTAGGGCTGCAGGACTTCTCACAGTCATCCTGCCTACAAAACAACACAACCGAAGGAAAAACAGCCCCACACTCTTCATTGGTTTCCAGGCTCATCTGCTGATGCAAACTTCCTGCTCCCACACTGGAGGTTCTGATTGGCTTCGGACAGCTGCCACGCCTTCTAATTGGCTGAAAAACTGACCAGGTAATTTGCAAGAGCTGAAAGGGCGAAAGTTTGCCCAAAAGAGGGAGCTTGGAGGAAACACAAAACTTTCCCCGAGCCCCTCTTTCGTTAACATCAATCATTTGTGTTCAAGAGCCTCTCAAAAAGATGAAACACAGAAAGAGAGTGTCTTTCACTGTCCTTCATTAAAACATGAAATATATCCTCTTCCCAGCACACTCCCCATCTTCTGGGTTCCTTTTCTGACTCCCACCCCAACCTTTTGCAACTTTGAGTACATTGATTTTCATTGGGCTGTGGTGTGTGTGTGCTATCCTCTTTGTTAAAAGTGTGTTTTTGTTTTGCACATCCACAAACCCTGAGGGTTCCTCAAGCACGTTTATACTGCTTTGCTGTTCTGCTTCCTTTTGGCTATGCGATTATCCAGTCCGATTTCACAGGTGCGATGCTACTAAGAGACACAAGATGGCAATATGATGCCACTTGCCTGTTCGTGGAAATAATTTATTCCACATTCACAAGAAACAGGGATTATCTCTTCCACTCTGTGTCACAGTTTCCCCTTAAACCAGACACGCCTCATGCGCTCTCAACTTGTGTACATCATCTCAATCCCCACCTTTCCAAAACAGAAGTTAAGTAAGATCAGATATTCTCTTTTGCCTGTTCTGGAATTTTGTGAGAGGGAGAAGAGCTTCCCTCGATCCACTTGACTCATGCCCTGCATTATTTTGTACGTCTCAATCATATCCCCCTCAGGTGCCTTTTTTTCCAGGCTAAAGAGCCCCAAATGTTTTAGCCTTTCCTCATAAGGGAGGTCCCCCAGCCCAGTAATCATTTTATTCACCCTCTTCTGCACCTTTTCCAGTTCCACTATGTCTTTCTTGAGATGCGGTGACCAGAATTGTACCCAATATTCCAGGTGTGGAGTATTTTTTTTATCATATTCCAATGGGAGACTGCCAACTTGCCAAGCCCTCAGTATTGAGACACCATTATCTTTCTAAAGGATGTTCTTTCTCATCTCGTTTTTGTTTATTCCTTCTACCTCTGCTTCCTGTGAAGATCAAGTATCTCTTGATATTTTTCACCCCGCCTCAAATCATGCACCACTTATATTCCCTCTAAGAGCTTGACATCTTGTCTATCTAAACTTGCCCTCTGTCCTGCAAATCGGATGACACAACTTCATTCCTCAGGTGTGCCACAATACCAATATTCTGAATTTTCATCTAGATGCTAATGTAAACACTTGTTTTAATGGCCCTACCAGATGTGAACCGAGTGCTTCAGGAAAAAAAGGGGGAGACTCTGCTAGAAAAAAATGAGCTAAATAACTCAATTATGTTGTTTCTCCAATAAAATGCTGCAGGAAGCAATGTTGTTGCCTAGAGACAAGGATCTAGGGACCCTCTTGGAACCAATGGCCCAACAAGTACTTAAAAAATAGCAGAAGGAAGAAGAATGCAGTCTCTCGTTCTAATTCCCAGTGTTGCCTCAGAGTTAATTCAAGCTTTGCTGATTTAACTGGGATCTGAAAACAGGAGGATTCGAGTTCCTCTTTGTAAAAGAGGACAGGCATTACTGCATAAACATGAGGATGCTTTAAAGAGGAATGTTAAGAAACAAGCAAAACGGAGGTAGGAAGGCAAGATAGGCGCCTAGGTTAATGGGATTCCACTTAATATGCATCACACTGGATGTGATACCCTTTGTTTCCAATGTGCAGACATCAGTGCCATAGCTTATGTAGTTAAAATGGCATTACTGTACCAGCATAGGAGAGGGAAGAATCAACACTCCTTGCTGAAGGCTGAAGGTTTACAGAATTTTAAAAAGTACAGGCGAAATGGTGATGGTAAAGACAATACAGTGGTACCTCGGTTTAAGTAATTAACGTGTACTCTGGGAGGTTTTGCATGCTGAAAAATTTGTACACCGAAGCGTGGTTTCCCATAGGAATGCATTGAAAACCAATTAATCCATTCTGGAGGTCAGGAAAAAAGAAAAAACAAACAAACAAATAAATAAATCAAAATCCCCACCCCCACAATGCAGAAGGCACAGAACAAGCATGGAAGCAATGAAAGATCAAATCCCTACTTTTCCACTGCTTGAGAAATGCACCAAAAAAACCTTCAAAAAGTCCAAAACGTGCTGGAAAAAATGGCCAAAATGGTCCCAGAACTTGATCAAAAAAACTGCTCCAACTCTACCCACACCTCCACAAACTATGTGAGAGCAATGCATCCTGGGTATACTTTTTTTGCAATCCCTAATAGAAATGTCCACTGGCAATTTCATAACCTGAGGCAGCAGGTTAGAGTACTGAAATGTTCAGCTGCAAAGACAGCAGCTCAGAAGTTCGAATCCCGGGTGTCACACAGTGGAGTGAGCTCCTGCTGTTAACCCCAGCTCCTGCCAACCTAGCAGTTCGAAAGCATGTAAATGCAAGTAGATAAACAGGTACCGCCTTAAAAAGCAGGAAGGTAAACAGTGTTCCGTGTGCAGAAATGTGTTCAGCCATGCTAGCCAAATGGCCACGAACTTGTACAACGCCAGCTGCTTGGTTTGAAAATGAAGATGAGCACTGCCCTTAGAGTCAGACACAACTAGCATTCACGTGTGGAGGGGACCTTTACTTTTTTACCACTGTACAAGGAGATGAAAACAATGCAATCTGCTCTTGTGATCACTGACCAAAATGATGCTGACCGAAGAGAAACCCGAGTTTACTATTTGTACCTATGCTTTTAAATTGCTGGAAGTTGAAAGACCAATACGGTCAAAACCACAATAACGTCATTCTATTCTGTTCTATTTGATGCTGACTGAAGGGAGCATAGGAGGAATTCCGTGGGAAGGGGAATGAAATGGAGGGTTACAGAACAGGGTGCACTTGCAGCGGTGAATGGGAGTACTGTACTGTCACGTTGCCATAGTTTGTTGCAGATCTCGCTTGCAGCTTTTGAAACGCCTGCTCAATACGCAGAATGGCGTGTTCCAATCACTTCCGTGGGAGCCATATACAAGGAGCAATTGGAACATGCAGTTCCATGCACTTCACAAACGGCATTCATAAAGTTCTCCTATCGAACAACCATCTGGAATAGTTCCCCTTTTTTGCATTTTAATTTGCTTTTAGTCATCCTTGGCCCTGCGCCTCACCACATACAATGCATAAATAAACACAAGAATATTTCTTAACAGACATCCTCTTTTTCTTTTTCAAACTTGTTCTTCAGGCAAAAAGGGGAAATTGTAAAGGAAAACCCATGTGTTCCTCTGAACTAGGGCACTCCCAGTTAAATAAATGGGACTTACCAACACTCAAGTATTTTCCAAGGATTCAATTGCTCTACTGAGCCCCAAAAGGGGATTTTGGCTTGTAAAAAATACACCAACACAACACTGCAGGGGAGTTCTGTTTTGCATACAAAAAGCTCAAGAAGTAATCAGAGATGAAAGCTTAAGAACGTAAGAACATAAGAAGAGCCATGCTGGATCAGGCCAAAGGACCATCTAGTCCAGCTTCCTGTATCTCACAGTGGCCCCACCAAATGCATCTGGGAGTGCACGAGACTAAATATCTGTCTCCTGATAGCACTCCCCTGCACCTGGCCCTTGAAGTACCCTATTTTAAAGCCTGGAGATTACACATCAACATCCTGGTTTGTAACCTCTGATTGACTTTTTCCTCCAGGAATCTGTCCAATCCCCTTTTGAAGGCATCCAGGCCAGATGCCATCACCACATCCTGTGGCAGGGAGTTCTACAGACTAACAACACGCTGGGTAAAAAAAAGAAATTCTTTTGTCTGTTCTCATCTTTTGCATGCATTTTTCTGAGTAAATACGCAGGTAGTTTGGCCCATGGGGCAACTATCCTGTATAAAAGGAATCAAAAGAGGGGAAAGTGTATTCCTGAACTGTTTATCATTACTAGAACCGGACCTTCTCCACTCCTTTCTAAGATGTTTTTGGACAAAGAAAGTTGGAAAACCTGGTGTTGGAACTGCAAGATGGACACTTGAACTAGCATTTTACGTGGCATGTATTTCTGTTAGGCAGGTTGGGAAACCAAGACTCGCATCTTAGATCAACCAGATTAATACTTTCTCTCTGTTTTTAAAAATCTTGTGACCATATTAATAGGAAATGGTTAAGTGAGAACCGCTGAGAATCATTTGGGTTTATGATTTCCACTGACTTGGGAAGAATAAGTCAGTCATCAGGTTTCATAAAAGAGTCCATCATTGTCGGACCTGGGGTACTGAAATCAATGGGAGAAATTAGTCTTGACTAACATGAATCCCATTAATTGCAATGGGGCTCCAAGCAGGACTCTACTGTGCAGACAACACCCGGTTTGAGATATACGTTTTGTTTCTTAGAAGAGTTTCTGGTTTGTTTAGTTGCTCTGCCAGCAGGCCGAACCAAGAGGGAGGAACTGAGCAGAAGGTTCCATAAATTATAAGCAATAAACCCAAGATTTCTGGTTTATTGTTTATACAAACATGGTGTACATCATCATCATCCAAAACAGGAAAAGTACTAATGCTCTTGGTCATGGAGGGTGGGGGCGCAGTTAAAATGTTCTTCCAATATTTTATTTATTTATCTGTTTAGTTAGTTAGTTAGTTTAGTTAGTTAGTTAGTGGGTTAGTTGGTTAAAATATTTCTATCCTATCTTTCTCCCCAAAGGAACTCAAGGCAGTTTACATAGTCTAAAACAGTCTTTATAGCTAAAAACGGTAAATATGCAATAGTTAAAAAAAGAATTAAACAAGCATTTTATTAAAATAGTTACTAAAATAAATATTAGAACAAATTTAAAACGACAAAGCAGCTGCCTAGATGCCCTAAGGACATCCGATCTTGCCTGATTTCGGAAGCTAAGCAGGGTCGGCCCTGGTTAGTCCTTGGATGGGAGACCACCAGGGAATACCAGGTGCTGTAGGCGCCTGGAGTAGGAACTGGCAAAGCACTCCGGTATTCTTGCCAAGAAAACTCCATGCACATGGGGTCACAAAGAGTCGGTCACGAGCGTAACGACACCACACGCACACACAAAACAACAAAGCACAATGAGACATGTAAAATAACCCATTTAAAAACCCAATCAAACCACTAGCCATTGAAGAAAAAGCCTGCCTGAAGAGCAAAGTCTTTGCCTGCCTGTGAAAGGACACGACAAATGGGGCCAGTCTAGCTACCGGTGGGAGGGAGCTTCTTTTCCTTGTGTCAGAAATAGAGAAATGTAGCAAACGGTATAGGAATAAGATACTTGGTTTTTAAAATGTGTCCCGTAGCAGAACCCTATTGCTAGCCTTTGTTAACATAAGGACAGCAAGTCAAATACAACTGAAATATAATGGAAAAATATTTTTTTATTATTAAAAATGAACAAAATATCTTTTATTTATTTAATTTAAAATGCTTGTGCCTCACCTCTCTGCCTATGACCAAAGGTAGTTCACATTAAAATCCAAGTAAAATGAATGCATCCTGCCAGGGCACTAAAAAAAATCATTTAAAACTAAGAAAGCGAGACTGCAATATAGTCTCTCTATAGTGAAATGCATTAAAACAGAAATCTCTTTTTCATTAGGCTCAGTGTTCTACATTCACATTCACATTCACACTACTAGGCAATTTTACAGTGGAGTCCAAGTCAGTGCCTGACAAACAGGGCTTTAACCTAGACCAGTATCCATTGCATTATGAAACTGGACAGAATGGAAATCTATAAAAGGCAATGAAAAGATCCCAACAAATAGTTCCAAGAAAAATAATAATAATTCTCTCACACACAAAAGGTCAGGCATAAAAATACGGAGGAAATCTATTCTCAGCAGTTCCAGTGCAAGGACACTCAAGTGGGCTTAACTTTCCGTAGCATCTTCTTGTAGCCTCTCAGGTCTGCAAAGCGGAAAGCGATGAATTACTCTTGTCGCTCGTTGATTTTTGTATTTAGCTTGTAAGCTGCTAGAAACTGAAGAGGGCGAGAGAATTAACAATTACGTCAAGACCCGGTAGATAAGTAGGGATTCAACCTCTCTGCTGGGTAAAAACTCAGGTTCGCCGCTAGGGTGTACTCCTGGATTCACCCCCAAGTCTAGGTCTCAGCAGCTGCTGGGAATGTAACTGTACAGCTGAAGCCAGTGCAGGAGCCCGGCCTATCCCTGGAGATGCCTGGCGTGACCTGCAAGGGCGCATGCCTCTGCAACACCCTGACTTGACTGCTGTTATGGGCTGTGCGTGGGGCTGCCTCTGGAAAGTGCTTGAAGACAGCTCAAGACGAAGGCTGGCCATAGCCAGCTAGAGGGAAGTGATAACTGGCTTCCCTGGGCTGGCTGCCCCTCAAGCTGCCCATCGGTTACAAAGCGCAATTCAAAATGCTGGTTATGAATTATAATGTGCTAAACCACCTTCAGAGGCCCTTTTGGGGGAGGTTCTTCTCTGTGGCCTCTCCTTGGTGCTGTAACTTTTTGATGTGAGGCTAAGATTGCCTGCTCCCTAGTGTTCTTTCACCAGCATTAAAAAGGCTCTTTCTTTCTTATTTATTTATTTATTTATTTATTTATTTATTTATTTATTTATTTATTTATTTATTTATTTATTATTTATTTATTTATTTATTTATTTAGGTAAACTTTCAGAAATTAATATCCTTCTGACAACAAGATTTAGCTGAAGGGTTGACTTTCCTTTATTTCAGTGTAAACTAAATTATTATTTTTTTATTTGTTCTTATTTTGTGCAAGCGCTCCCCACCTTGGTAAGGACAGGACTAGTGTGGTAGGGAAAGAACGCAACCAGCCTCAGCCAACGTTACCTAGGGTACCACTCGGAGGTCCACTGAGTCGTAGGCGGAGGTCTTCATCTGCGCTAGCGGCCTTCCCAGGATGGTTCTCAGCGCTTCATAATCGGGCTTTTCCTCATATTCCAAAGGCAGCACTTGTAGCAGGTAATTCTGCACGGCTTCTGCAAACAAGGATCACGGATATCAGTGAGAGCGAAGGGGGACCGATCAGGAAGTCTTTCTAGTATCCCCAACTCCTTCTATCCCTGGCCTGCAGGAAGACGGTGTCGTTTATGATTTCTGCATGACAGCAGGACACTCGTACCCGTGGGAAAGAAGTTCCAAGAGGCCCCATGGCTGTGTGAAACCATGGGTATCAGTGAGCCCATTAAAAAGGGTCAGAAGAGTGTGTGTGTGTGTGTGGGGGGGTTCGGTCAAGGAGGCAAGTCCATGCGCCCACGGTGGTGTGCTTGCGCACACTGCAGAGCGCGTCGCAGCAACAGTGACTGCAAGCAGCAGCAGCAAACAGCAAGAGGAGGACATCAGTGAGGAGGCACACCGAGAGCTGGGTTGCAGCAGTGGCGATTGCATACAGCTGAAACTGCAAGTACTACATGGCATATGCAGTGATGTAAGGATTGCTGATTTCACTTTTTTTTAAAGGACTGCATCTGCACGGTTTTGACTTAGATCAGGCACGTCCAAAGTCAGGCCTGGGGGCCAAATGCAGCCCGTATTCAAATTCTGAGCAGCCCACAGCCTCTTCTTCCCACCGGCTCAGCCTGTCACACATATCCGCCAGCTGGCCCCTCCCCATACCGGATGGAGATGTCAGCCTGCAGTTTTACGGTTTGCCTGCCCTCCCTGCCTCTGTCCACCTGCCCAACCTACCCACCCCTGGCTCCCTTGCTACAGCGTCCTCCCCACCTCCTTCCATGTTATAGAGATTTGCCCAAAATCCGGCTCGGGGGCCAAATGCGGCTGAATGGTCGGCCCCCACACGTTTTCACCTCACCAAATCTGGCCCTCCTTGCAAAAACTTTTGGACACCCCTGACTTAGATCATCCATTAGGATAGGACAGCAAACATTTTTTAAAGTGCAATAACACGAAATATCAAATGACAATTGAATTAAAAATTACTGAGCATTTTAAAAAAGAATGAAACCAGCCCTTTATGACACAACACTTAAAACACATATGTTGGGGGTGGGAGAAAGAGACCCTTTTGCCGAATAAAACACAGGGAACAGTGGAACCAGGCAAAGTTTTTCAGGCAGGATGTTTCATCATCTTAGTGCTGCCACAGATGATTGACTGCCCTGCTTCTAATGATGTGAGAATATCATGAGAACCTCAACCTTCCAACAGCAGAAAACGTAAGCCTCCACTCTGAGCCCCATAATTTGCAGATCAAAACAAGTCACTCCACAACCTGGCAGGGTCACTGAGAGAAAATGAGCCCAGAGGACGGCTGGAGGAGCGGTACCATCCTTGCTTCATGTGCACAGTAAATGGACTCATTTTTGCATGCAGTAAAGTACCATCCCTGAGAACTCCAGGGGTCTAATCCTCTGATTTGTGGCTTCACCGTGAACTTCAATCTTCCAAATGAATCGCAGCTTGACATGTCCCCCTGGTTCATTAGCGCCTCCTGTGAGGCAGGCATGGAAGCTCTCCTCTCACAGAAAAAGCACCTGCTGATCTGTCTCCACAAAAGCTCTGATAAATTGCCTACTTGCTATGTAAGAAAGACCACGTTGTGACATTTGCTGGAGCACGCCACGTTGAGGAGGTATTTAATAGCTAAGGGAGTGAACGGGAAGCTGGGGACCAACTTAGAAGCAGACGGTTCATTAACGGAACAGTCCAGAACCAATTGTTTCAAGAGCTGAAGCGGGCAAAGTGTGTCTCTGCAGATGTTGTTGTCAAGAGCTCCCATCATCCTTACAAAAGCGGAACATTTTCCATAGGGTTGCACTAGAGTCTACGGAATGGGAGACGAGGACAATTCATCTAGAATAGATCTCCCAGATGTAGAGAGCAGCCTTTTTTTAAAAAAACCCTGAGACAGGGGCTTTATAATCCAAGTTTCCACTCAAAGCCACAAATTGGGCCCTGTGTAGATTAGCCAATTGAAGTGCATTTCAAATAAATAAATAAATAAATAAAAAGAACTATGATGTAAGTGTTGGATGCTTGCTATTTAGGAGTAAAGATTTCCATGACACTCCTTCGCAGTCAAGTTATTATGGGCTGCAGTTTTTGACAGGGTAGAAGATTGCCTGTCGAGCTCTGGTCCATGGAGTCACGAAGAGTCAGATACAACTGAACAGAAGCAGTAGCAGCAGCAACAACAGAAGAGTCCCTTCCTGGGTTACACAAAAAACTCAAATGGTAAAAGGGATATAAGTGTGACAAAAACATCCAACAAGCACGTACCTGGAATTGCTCTCCAGCCATTCACTAGTTTTGGGTGCTTGATAACGTCTGACTTGTGCCTAGAGGAGTAGAGGCAGAGAGATGTGACCCCTCAAACAAGAGATATGGAGAAAGGAGACTGGGAATCCACTGGCATTCCTGACTCATCTTTTCCAAATCCACTAAAAATAGCGGAATCACAGAACTGCAGGAGATATTGGAGGTCATTCCGTTGCATCCACTGTTCCATGGAGGTCCTGCAGGGTGGGATGTAATGGCATTACCCTTGACAGATGACGGTTAGTTTCTGCTTAGATACTGACTGAGAGCGTACTAGCTTCCAAGGCTGCTCTTTCCCTTGTTAAATCGTTCTTACTACTAGGAATCCTCCTAAATTTTGTTTCCCTGTGATTTCCACACCAAGGCTTTAGCTCCGGATGCCCCAAAGGCAGATATGGCAGCCAGGTTTCTCCTGCCACTTGGACCAGCACGTTGTCCAAGACTAAAGGGACATGATACCTGCCGCACTATATGGTACTCAGCATCTCTCTGTGCTCAAGATGTGAAGCTGTTTTGCCAGTCTAGGAAATCAGCACGTTGTTAAGTCTGTGGAACTCCCTGCCACAGGAGGTGGTGATG
>JAHTLZ010000054.1:4255529-4286677 GCA_023846285.1 Phrynocephalus versicolor
CTATCTATCTATCTATCTATCTATCTATCTATCTATCTATCTATCTACACAATTTTTAGCCGCCCCTTTACCAGTGGTCTCTGGTAATGTAATTATTTTATTATTAATAAGTATTTAATAATTAATGTAACTATTATTACTTTGTTGTTTTCAAGATGTTTGCAGAGTGACCACTTTATCATCTGCCTCCTAAATTAAATGTAGTTTTATGTTGTGTGCCGTGAAATCAGAACCAGTTTACACAGTGACCCTAATCGGGCGGTCAAGGTATGTGGCTGTTGAAGGAATGGTTTTATCATGTTTACACCCCACCCCACCCACCCCGTGAGTTCCCACGGCCAATAAGGGATTTGAAGAAAGGGGATCCAGGAACAAGAGATGCATCATGGTAGCTTCTTAAGGGAACTACTGCATCGGGGACGCCATCCGTCATTCCAGCTTTTGTTCAGCAGTAACCAACACCACAAGAAACCCGTAAAAGCTCAAGTGGGAAGAAATGAGTAGGAAGAATGCATTTTTCAGTAGCATGTTCTTAGAAAGCCTTCTGTCATCCTCCCAATGATGATGAGTCAAGTGGGAAGGCCACATCTTCTTAATGACAGTGGAGACCCAGGAAGTATGGCTCTGAAAATAGCACAGAGATGTCAGTTTCTTCCCAGCCAGCAAAGGCTTCTGGGACTTTCACAAGCTGCTAAGTGACACTTCTTGGCTATTTTCAGCTCGTGCCCCTCTTTAATTAGCTCTGTCAAATGACGCCAACGTCGCCCTACATGTTGGGGTCGGAGAAGGAGGCAGTAACGGAAAGGCAAACAATGGATCCACAAATTCAGCTAAAGTACGTGTCAGACCAAGACAAAAACCACAAACTGTAGATTGAAGCAACGCAATCAGTTCAAAGGTTTACGACCGTCCCAAGAACTACAACAGATGTATCCCATGTTGTGTCAAATACGGTGGCGTGGAGGCAGTCCATGCTGGATGCTCTGTACATCTCCCTTAGAATGGTTTTCTGATCCATATACAATTAGTTATAAACAGTTTTGTGCCCACTAAGCCTGATTATATTTGTGGGTGTAGGGGTGATGAAGTGGTTTTACTCTGCGTGTTTTGTTCTTCCCCAATCTTTGCCATTTTTCTGAGGCTTTTGATTGCTCCTTCTTGGGTGTAGGTGGCACCATCTGGGGCTGCATAATAAGCAGCATAAGGAATAAGCTTGCTTTTTATGACAATAAACGATTCTGAGTTGAGAAGGGAGGCGTTTCTTCCTCAGTGTCTGTCTTAGTTCCTATTAAACAATTTATGTAGGCTTTTAAGTGCTGACATTGAAACTGTTGGGGCTTCCTCTGTCTCCCCCGAGACCAATTACACACTCAGTTTTTCAAGATTAAGCCTTTTGAGGCCAAGCAGGTTAAAAAAATATGAATAAATTTCTAAAGGGGGCAACCGTAATGAATCTGAGGATATCTGTTTGGAAATATAGTCTGTTTGGTTCTGACTTGCAAATACATGGTTCGACATCAAGGAAGAAGAACAAAGGAAGGAAAGCAGCAAAGATGCCATTAAAAATAACAACAGAGATTATCTGCAACTGAAGATGGTATAATTCCCCAAAAGTCTCAGCAATCTGAGGTACGAGTCAAAGGACATATAATGAGGAAGAGCTGTGCTTGAACCCTTGCGGAGCTGCTGCCAGTCAAAGCCGGCAATACAACACTTGGTGAACAAACTTTCCCAGTGGGCACAAAATACGGCATGTGGCCACACAACAGTAGCAGTCTCACATGGGAAATAATCCAAAATTATAAAAACATTGACTGGTATTATATAACAGATAGATGTTTAAACAAAAAAAAAAAAACCCACCACCCTAAGTATCTGTTGACTATTGACATGGTATGCATGCTGTTCCCAATATTGTTGGGTTTTGTAGCTGTGATTATGTTATTTCTGAGATTGGTAGCTGGGATGATAATGAAGAGGAAGAGGAGGAAGAGGAGGACGATACTGATTTATTTATTTCTTTGGTCCACATGGCTGTTTTTTTTTTCAGCTATCATGTTTTCTGTACTTTCTTGTACAAAAAAATCGACACAGGCATTGATTTCCTTGCTTTACTCAGTTAACAGATGACTACATTTTTTATTTCTCTGTTCTAGTTTATTCTATTATTTCCCATAAAAAAAAAGAAAAAGAACACTCCAGGCAGCTGGCAAGTAACACGAAAAAGAAATTTTTAAAAACTAAACCGTTCAGCTCCCCAAAACTATCGCCACGATCAAAAGTCACTGAGTCACTGAATTAATGGGGGGTGGGGGAGAGAGCAAAAACTCAAAAAGCTGCTTAGAAGGCCACTTTGAAAAGATGTGCCTCCGGAAGCCACCCAAAAAGCGTCAAGAACGAGAACTGATTGCGACCCCGAAGGAGGCAGGGAAGTTGGGAACACAATCGTGAGGGCCAAGAGACCAGGAGAGCGAATTGCTTTTGAAAAGTAACAAAAGCCACACACAACTCATTGAATGTTCTTTGGAGGTGGGGGGAAGAGAGCATTTTTCATCCGCCAGTGACAGATCTTGAACAATAGAACGTGGCCGTCGGTGTCGTACTTAAGCCCCGCTGTACACTTCCCATGATTGATGGGAAAACTGCCCTTGCCGGGTGAATACTCACCGTTGCTGGGAGCCTTCGTGGAAATAACAAGGGAACCAATTAAATGTCACACGGCTCTATTGGGGCCGAACCCTCGCCGCCTTTGCTCTTGTTCTCCGTACTCTCATCGTGCTCCAGGGTCGGGCTCAAGCAAGAGGCACAGGTAGAAGTCCTCGGAAGCTGATCAAACGCTGTTGAGTCAGACTCGACCTTTCCTTGCACACTCAAAAAACTCAGTGGGCTTTTTTTTTAAAAGCTTGCGTCGCTTGGTGCTTGGAAATAACTCACAGTAATGACTTATAACTTATATACCGCCCCATAGTGCTTAAAGCACACTCTGAGCAGTTTGCAGTTTAATGATGCAGGCTACACATTAACACACACACACACAACACAGCAAGCTGAGTACTCATTTTACTGACCTCGGAAGGATAGAAGGATGAGTCAGCCATGAGCCTGCTACCTCGGATTGAACCCCCAGGTTGTGAGCACAGTTAGAGCTGCAAAAAGCAAATGTGTTCTGCTTATATACTGCCCCATACCACTTCAAGTAATCTCTGGGTGGTTTATAGTTTTTAATTACACTATGCAGGCTACACACTGCCCCCACCAGCAAGCTGGGTACTCATTTTACCTGACCTCGGAAAGATGGAAGGCTGAGTCAACCATGAGCCTGCTACCTGGGATTGAACTCCAGGTCGTGAGCACAGTTTTACCTGCAGTACAGGAATTTAACCACTGCGCTCAGTTCCTGAGCAGAGCTACAGTGCAACTACACAGGAAGCAGACCTTGGGTTGCATGCCTGATTTCTGGGCCTTCGTTTCTGAAAAGCTGAAGCCAGGATGGCCAACGAGAAGGGGTTGTGGGAGGAGCCTTGGTCCAAAACATCTGGAATGCCAAAAGTCCCCTCCCCCGGCTTGGTGTAATAACTTAATGAGGTAGATATATATTCTGTTAGTGGGAGACAAGAGACAATTCATAAAACACTTGAGCAATTGGGATGAGGCAGAAGGAAATGTTGTCGTCGTCATTATTTGGTTTTTGTGCCCCTTGCCGGGTTATCTGTATTTATTTGTATTTATCTGTTCATTTATTGCATCATTGGGTTGATTTTTATTGTGTTGGTTTTAACTGTTCATGTGACGTCTTCTCTGTAAACTGCCCAGAGTTCCTATCGGGGAAATCGGTTGCGGTATAGAAATATAAAACTAAATAATAAATAAATAAATAATATGGCTCCATGGGGGAAAATGCGGTACTTCAGATATATAAAATAATTTTAATTTGTTTTATAAAATGCAAAAAAACCAACAACCCCAAAACACCTGCCCCACGTGGTGAAGCTTGATCATTCATGAGACAGTCCAAAGACCTCAATCGATGTATGAGTTTCAGCAACCAGAGTTCAGTTGTACACAAAGGTACCCTGTCCAAACTCTGCCCCCCCTCCCCACTCCTCTGGTCAGATGGAAAGCTCCTCATCCTTGACCAGCACTGGAAAGGTCTCCCCTCCTTCGCACAGCAGGGTGTAAATGGCCCGGTAAAAGGAGGCATCAGAACCTTCTGGAAGGTGCCTGGGTTCCAAGAGCGGGAGGAGTTCAGCTTCCATGGCCTGTGGGCAACAAGATGAGGTCCAACGTCAGGAATTTTCTCACCCTTCCTCCCTATTTGGCTGTTACAGAAATTGGGGGGGGGGGTTAGTGGGAAGCTGTAGCTTTCCAGGTGTGAAGATGTGATTTATTCAGTTTATATATAAGGCACTCAATTCAGTATTCTGTATGCTGTATATTTAATAATAAAAATGTTTCCATTGAAATACATTAACACAAAGCAGGAATGAGGTAACTACTACTACTACTACTACTACTACTACTACTACTACTACTACTACTACTACTGATGATGATGATGATGATGATGATGATGATGATGATGATGATGATGCTTGGGAAGCATTCGACTAGTGATTGATAATACAAAATCCAGCATTGTCTGCTCTAATACTAATACTAAAAATCTTTACTGTCAATGTACAACCTGTGTACAATGAAATTGACTGAGCCTCCCTCCCCCCAACACCATCCCACTAACCCCCCCCCACTCAATCTCATTCCACAGGTGTGCTTGCTGCACAAGTCGCCGACCCACGCGTCTATCACACGATGTCACTTCTCGTTCAACAGTCTAACAGTGCACGGATTAAAAAAACCATTCTGAGGGACCCAAGAGAGCTGAATGGATCCGGCAGAGCAGACCACGGGCACCTCACCGCCACGTTACCTCCTGTATCTCCAGTTGCTGGTGTAACCTTGCCACACTCAGCTTCAAGGCCTCCACTTCCTTTAGCTCATCCGGGCTGGAGTACACAAGCAAGGGCGGCAGCCTGACGGTTTTGGCGTCCCAACACGGTGGCTTTCTGAGGGAGGGGCAGTGCCCGGGGGAGCACATCTTGCCGCCACCAGGGTCAGCAGGAAGCAGGGTGGAATAGGACTCCATAGCTGGCGAGGGAGAGAGAGGCACCATTAGCAAAGCGCAGAGGAGCCGTTGTGTTCAGTTGAGGAAGGAAGGAAGGAAGGAAGGAAGGAAGGAAGGAAGGAAGGAAGGAAGGAAGGAAGGAAGGAAGGAAGGAAGGAAGGAGTAATTTCAACAGAAAGAACAATGTTGACATTGGTGTGCAATAATTGCATCCCGTATAATTATATGCAGCAGGATCAATGCAAAGACCTTCCTCATCTTCAGATGGTTTGTCTCAGCTTTATTTGCTGAATATCTAGTAGCTGAGATCCTGATGCGCAGCTCTATAGGTGAAAAGAGTTGACATCAGCAGCGGCGGAAGATTGGTGCGGGTCACACTACCCCTCACTAAAGGTGACTTCAGAGTGCATAGCATTTGTCTGCAATGCCACAAAGGGGCAGGCCAGGCCACCCCAAAGCCAATGTGCTGCTGTTGACGACCTCACCGCTGTTGCGCAGGCGGAAGGGAGCAACAGGATCTTAGCCACTAAGGGACGAGAGGGGGGCAAGCAGGATTCGACAATGATATTTCTATGGAAAGTGCTGGAATTTTCGCAGAAGCACAGATAAGAGAAGGCCCTAATACCAAGGCTAATGCATCTATCAGTATTGCACACACCAACCGGCAGCAGCTCTTCAAGTTTGCAGGTAAGATTCTAACCCTACCAGGCATAACCAGGGATGATTACAGTGGTGACCTTCCACATGCAAAGCCCCTGTTCCCTCCCTGAGTTTTACCCCCTCCTTACATCCAGTGAAAAATGTTCAGAACACTAGGATACGCAAGAACCAGGGTGCCACGCAGTAGGTTTGTTCCAAAACGTTTGCACTGTGTTCTAAATGTGTCATTAAATCACATTTCTTACCTTCTCTCAGTTGGCCCACCTTATCCAAACACTCTTTGACTACGGACTGAAGGCTGTCCACTGTCAGAAGGCTTTCGTATTGCCTCTCCCAAGTTGGGTCTTCTCCCAGAGAGGCTGAAAGAGAAGCTTGATTAAAGGGTTCAGAACACCTTGGAGAAATGAGATTCAAACTCATGGCCAAAGTCCCTTGCAAACTTTGCTTTAAACTATTTGAAAATAAATGCCTTTCAAGCACAAGTTGCCAAAGCCAGGGGTGGGCAGAAGATCAGCTTCGACCTGCTCCATCAGAGCTTTGCTGGCCTTTTCGCTCGGGATGGCCGCACTGAGGGAGGCCCGAAGAGTTTCTATTCGTAACCGGGCCTTCTCGGTGGTAAGCCCAGCACTGTGGAAAAGAACTCAAGCTGGCAGAATCCTTGCTGGCTTTTATTTTTTATTTTGTATTAATTTTATATAAAAAACAGATAAGACGACACACATCAATGTAACAAAAATATAACAAATATAACAGACATAAACCCTGTGCAACCCACCCCCCTCGGGACTTAAACGAAATAACAACTTTCATAATATTGACCAGTCCATTTCTCTCCTGCTGGTTTTTAGGAGACGTTTAAAGACCTGTCTCTTCAGGGAAAGCTTTGGAGATTGTTGATTGTACGATTGTGTGTCATTTTGTTTGCTTGTATTGTTTGTCCTGCCCTCCCCTCCCCCCTCTTGCCAGATTCTGTATTTTTCTTTTCTTTTGTTGTGTCTTTCATTGCTATTGCTTTTAAATGATAATATGGATTGTTGTCATGAGTTTCTGTTTGGGCAGTTTGTTTTCGCAATTTTTTTGTACACCGCCCAGAGTTCCCAAGGGACAATCAGGCGGTTAACAAGTACAAAAAATAAATAAATAAGATACATAAGATACAAGAGGAGAATCCTGTAGATCTCTGGGCAATACATATGATGGCCTTCAACTCTCCATTGTTCAACAACAACCAGGTTTGGGTCTAAACGTGATTCTTAGAATAACTGATGTATAATAGCTTGAGATGGGCGTGAACCATCTGGTTTGATGGTTCATGATGGTTCAATGCTTCCAAGCCCCACTTCCTCCAGTTATTTATTTATTATTTATTTATTTTATATCTTTGTATACCACCTCTCTTTCTTGGGGAACTCTGGGCGGTTCACAAGAAGCACGTTTATATCGAAAAAGGATATGTGAAACACATCATCCAAAATAAAATGCCACAAACAGAACAAAACAAGACAAATACAAATGCTGTTGTTGCTGTGGAATTAAACTACTACTATTACTATTACAAACTATGAGAGCAGGGTCTCTTTCTCTTATCATTTTAAGTGACCCTTGGAGCATTTGTGGCTAAAGATTAGGCATGAGAAACACTTCAACCAGATAAATAAATTGTTCTACAATGCAGTTTTCAGGCTTGCGTGCAAGTCACGGAGAAGGCGGTTTGGACACCGTCTTACCTGGAGTCTCTGTGTCCATGCATTGTCTTGCAAGCGAACAGACCTCGCGGAGGTGCATCAGCTCCTCTCTCACCTCTGCCGGGCTGAACGCTAGCGAAGGTGAGAAGAACTTATCCAACACTTAAGGAAAGAAGGCACAGCAAGAAAGGCTTTGACCTCAAGGGGACAAGCGAGCCATGAGAGAGAGAGAGAGAGAGAGACTTTCGGATTTGCTATTCTGTTTGGCTTGCTTTGTTCAAACGTGAGACCCTGTTGTTGTAATTCCGTGGGGCTTTCATATTGCCTCTCCCAAGTTTACTCGCCTCCCGAGCTAGAAAAGATAACTACCCGGAAACCTGAGTGCCTATGAAGCCCCATTAATGTGCAGGGTCTGACTTCTTCTAACGCCAAACCTGCTGAAAGGATACGGTGGCTTGCAGCTTCTCCATAAAATGGCTCCTTGCAGCGGCCGCCTTGGGGCTGGTTTGGCCAGCGCTGCACTTCTCCAAGAGCCTGAGGGTGTGTGTGACGAGAAACAGACAGGGATATTGGGGGAGGGGGAGGAAAATTTATTTATTTATTTATTTATACAGCTTATATACCGCCCGTCTTCCTGAAAGGAACTCCGGGCGGTTTACAATAAATGTACAATAAATGAAGCAAACAACAGGTGAGAGGAGTCTGAGAGAACCTGAAACCAACCTTGGGAAAAGAAATACGCGTACATGAGCCTTTTGCAAATGTCACGCAACCTAGTGCCCTCAGACTGATTTTAAAAAAACTTAGCGCATGGGTCTTTTTGCTTCCTATTGGCAATCCAAGCCACACTGTAGGGCCCCCTTCATCCTAGATGGCTCAAGACTGGATCGGCACAAGCCACACCCTACAGCTAAAGTTCCCCTACCTCTAATGGCTTTTAGGAAGGCTAGTCAACGATGGCACCTATGGCTACTGCAGTGGTGGCCAAACTTTGGTCCTCCAGATGTTTTGGACCGCAACTCCCACAGTCCTTTGTCATTGGCAATCCAGGCTTGGAATTCTGGGAGTTGTGGTCCAAAACATCTGGAGGGCCAACGTTTGGCCAACACTGGTCTACTGCATAGCAACAATGGGTGTAGTGCAGCCTGTAGCAACTCCCCAGGACCCCTCTACCCACTTCCTCAAATTGTTTTTAAACCAAAAAAGGTTTTGAATCCTTTAAGGGTAAGCATGAGTCAGTTTCCTATTTCCACTTGTTTTCTGTTTCAAGCCATGTCTTTGAGTCTTCTACTTACATAAACATAAGAACATAAGCAGAGCCATGCTGGATCAGGCCAAAGGCCCATCTAGTCCAGGTTTCTATATCGCACAGTGGCTCCACCCGATGCGTCTGGGAGCGCATGAGACTAGATCTCTGTCTCCTGATACCCCTCCCCTGCATCTGGCCCTTGAAGTACCCCGGTTTTAAGCCTGGAGATGACGCATCTCCATCATGGTTTGGAACCTGTGATGGACTTCTCCTCCAGGAATCTGTCCAATCCCTTTTTGAAGGCATCTAGGCTAGATGCCATCACCACCTCCTGTGGCAGGGAGTTCCACAGACTAACAACATGCTGGGTAAAAAAAATATTTTCTTTTGTCTGCTCTTACTCTCCCAACCCTCATTTTGAGTGGATGTCCCCTAGTTCTGGTATTTTGTGAGAGGGAGAAGAGCGTCCCTCTACTTTACTTTACTGAAACTTGTAGTTCTGTAGATGGCCACCCCAGGCTTAAAACAGAGGGGATGGGGCACGGTGAAATTGACCCTTCCTTCTAAAGGACACAAAGGACCTTTTGAAGTAAGACCATTTGGAAGATGAGGATTCACAAATGCCAGGGGAGAAGTCCTGGGCAACCTGCATGGCAAGTAGCCAATTGCCCCTCTAAAGCAAAACCTGGTAGCGCTTTCAGAATCCGTATACCAAGTATTAAATCAAATTTGATGAAAATATACTTCAAGTCCTCACTATTTGTAGAGAACGTGCTTGGTCATACCAAGGGGGCCAAAAAGTGACATATCCCAGAAAATTGGATTCTTAAGAATAATTTCAATGGAATAACAGACTATATATGTTATTCAGCACACTTTCACATCATTCAAGCCCAGATTCTTCCAGACATGCATAGCTAAGGCTTTTATGATGCTCCTGATGACGCCTGCTCTTTAAGTGGCAGGCATGAGAAAATATTGGAAGCTGATTTCCCTTGGATACCTGAAAGCTAAGCGTACCCTTGCTTTTAGCAGCACGGCATAAAGAGATCATCTGAATTCACAGCTTGATGCCACTTCTGATTGGGGCCATTCATTTTACGCTGGCGCTATTAGGTGGAAATAGATTGGCACTATTCATTTTCGTTTCCTTTGAATACGCCAATGTTTTGAAACAGAGAAGATGTTGGAGGCAGGATGAGCAGAGGGGAGGCCTTCCCTTCTCCATCTCACCCTCTTGTTCCGTTAACTCCAGGCAATCAAAATCCATTAGGAAGCTGTAAGTAATTAGATTTCCTAAGAAAGCGGCTACCAATTGCCTCTGATCAGACCATGCCCCTCCTCTGCACATGGTCACATATCCAAGAAAAAAAGAAAAAAGAAAACAGATAAGTTACAGACAACTGTCTTTCTACACAAATAGACCTTACCTGGTGTACTTGGAAAAGGCTTTCCTATAAGGAGGTGGCAGCTCCAGCGAAGACCTGCAAAGAACAGGTTTGTGTCACTGTACTTCTCATCCCCCAAAACCATGCCTCTCCGGAAAGAACAGAAAACAAGTCTCGTCAGCATTAATTTATTGCTTTCAAGAAAGCCAATGGGCAGCAGAAGCAGAAAGTGAGGAGAGATTGCGCAGAACTGCCTACCCAACCATTTTCAGAGGGCTTCTGCCGAGCTGTCCATAGCTGGACCCCTTTAAACCTCATCCAGTCAGGACCAGGGGATCCTGCTGGTGCCCACTGGGCCAGTTTTTAAAGGGGTCCAGCTGAGAACACAGGCATGTCCAAACTTCAGCCCTCCAGATGTTTTGGACCGCAACTCCCACAGTCCTTTGCCATTGGCAATCTAAGCTTAGAATCCTGGGAGTTGTGGTCTAAAACATCCGGAAGGCCGAAGTCTGGACATGCCTGCGATAACAACTCAGCAGGAGCCCTTTAAAAAGGGCTCCCGGGCCCAACATTCGGTGCCTCTAGGACTCAGGGCAGATGTTTTGTTTTGTTTCATTTCGTTCCATATGAATGTTTTTTTTTTAAAAAATCATAAGAAACGAAATGTTATTTTTCCATTCCGTGCCCATCCCTAGTAGAGACCTCGAGAGCCTTAGCTTCCCCAGGGAACTTACCCCTTTTCCTGAAGATTAAATGTCCGGGGCTTTGTGGCGGTCTCCAAGGCATTTCCTCCTGCATGATTCGGTGTCGCTGTAGATCCCACACTGGCACCGGAGCCATCTTGCTGTCCTCTGGCCATCGGCGAATCCGTGCCAGCAAAGTCTCCCTCCCTTGTGGAGTTCTGAGTCGAAGGGCCTGGCTTTGCAGCACCGGAGGTTCTGGAGCAGCCCGGTTGCTTTCCAGCCTTTCGACAAGGACCTCGGTATATTTTCATGGGCAGTTTGGCTTTCGGGGAGACATTCCTCCATAGCACCTTGGAAGAAGCCCTGGGGCTCGGGCCGGCTGATGTTTTGCCCAGGGGGTGTTTCACATCCGGGTCAGTTTTGTAGGGAGCTCTCAGCATGTACGCAGTTGGCTTTTTGGAAGGCACGAGTTTCTGGGTCACATTCCCAGCTTTCGAGGTCCTCTCCGTCGAAGGATCCGCTGGCAGTTTTAAAGAGGTACCAGTAACCGGCTTCCTTTTTGCAACCGGGGCGGCTTCTTTCAGTGCCAACGGAGGCTGCTGGAATTTGGTTCGGACTCTCAGTGCTTTTTCTAAGACTCTGTTAAGCTGCTCCAGTTCCTCTAGTTCTTGGGCCGAAGGCACACTCTCTGAAAACACAGAAGAGAGGTCAAAAGTGCCATGACTACCCATCTAAGATCAAGGCTAGGGAGAGTTGTTTTCCACTACATCTCCCAGGAGGCAAGTGGCTGTGAGGTCTAAGAGCGTCAATGGTAGAAAAAAGAAACTTTTCTAAGCATTAATGTTGGACTCTTCCCTTAAGCTGCACATAACATAACAGACTATGATATATATGTAGCAGGCATGGATAGCTGGTGAAATCTGATAAGGTTTGCGAGTGTGGATGTCATGTGTTTCCCATCTCATGCACACACAGGTAGGTGTATAAACTTTTTCCTTGTGAACATCTACATCAACTAGTTGTGTTAAACTTCACCGACTTATTCCTACAGTGTTAAAAAGGAGCAAAGTAAGATATCTCTGGCAAAACTATGGAAGGTTCAGACTACAATTTGTTTGTAATGATGGCAAGTTACCCCTATTTTTTCCAGTGTATAAGGTGCCCCCCATGTATAAGACGACCTCTCCTTTTCAAACCCCAAATTACAGTTGGTTTCCACAATTCCTTGATGCAGTCAACACGAACAAAGGTAAACATGATGCATATCCTACAGCACAAAGGACGGAGCCACTATCCAATACAATACTCCTGCATATACAGGGGTCCCCCGCCCGTTCACGGTTCATATACTGTGGTCCCACTATATCGCAGGACCGCAGTATATGAAAAGAGCCCCCTCCCGTACTTACCCCAGGACTGGTGCTGCCCCAAACGGGCCTGCAAGAGCCTTCCCGGGCCTTCTGCAGTCCCGGAAATGGCTTCCCTATGAACCGGAAGTCACTTCCAGTTTGCAGAAAATAATTTCTGATGCCTCCAAGGGCTTTTCTAGGGCAGTCAGGGGCCTCAGAAATGATTTTCGGCAATCTGGAAGTCACATCCGGTTCGCAGGGAGGCCCTTTTGGGGCCTCCAGAAGGCCTGGGAAGGCCCTTGCAGGCCCGTTCAGTGGCAGCACCAGGCTGGGGTTAAGTACAAGAGCCCCCAGCTAGGCCCCCCAGGCCCGACCGGACCTGCATTCTCATATCGCGGATTTTCAGTTATCGCAGGTCAGGTCGGGTCCCTAACCCCCGCGATAGGTGGGGGTTCACTGTATCCTTCAAACACTGGAAGGTGCGCGTCATCCCTTGACTAATTCACTGCAGCAAAACTCATGCCCACATTAGTTTATTCCACCCATAAAGTGGCTCAGATTCTGGAAACCTCGATGCAAATAACAACTATAACCCCCCCACCCCCACCCCCCCAAAAAATGAAAGGAAAGGAAGAACTCACCTGAGTTACCTGGTTTATCTGTTTTGCTCTCTTCAATGTTTAGATTTTCAAGAGCGTCCGAGTTCCTGTCAGGAAGAACGGAAAGAGTCTTGTGAGGAGCCGGAACCCGACGATCGCGTTTGGCAGAGTGTGGCGTCCACTCTCCAAAGAACACCTGAGGATCTGGGCGTCCAGGCGGTGGTGTAAAGGATATGGGGCTGAAACCGAAAAGCGATACTGGTGTAACTGAGGGTCTGCTGCATCCTGTGACCGAGGGAAAGGTGGTTGGAGAGCGCCTGCGTCTGAGGCAGGGGAAGAGGAAGACCGCCAAGGGTGTGGAGAGGAAGTCGCGGGAGAGATAAAAGGAGGGGAAAAGGGCAGGCAACAGGCAGATGGAAGCTGGTTGGATGAAGGAACAGGAGGATGAGGAATGGAAAGTCTTCGTGTTCCGAACCCTGGTGGGTCCTTGGACGAGGGGCCTTTCAGAAGGACGGGGAGGTGAGGGGGTATCTCTGGAAGTAATGCCGGACTGGGCGCCTCACCCGTGTTGCGGGACACATCTGCAAGCACCGTGGGACCAGGAGAGATTCCCCCGCCTGCTTGGTCCCTGACTTCAATGGACCTTAATGTTTACGGACAGAGTCCGAAGGTTAATGTTGAGGACTAGAGATGGGCATGACACAGCGAAATTTTCGTTTTCGTTTCATTACGTAACGAAACGAAAAATGAATTTTGACTCCAAAATAAAACGAAACGACCCGAAACACAACAAATTTTGTCGACCGCTTCGTTTTCATTACGGCAAATACATTGAATTGTGCTAAATGGTAACGAAACAGCAATTTTTCGTTTTCGTTTTCTCGGGTGTTACGTAACGAAACGAAAACGAATTTTTTTTTTGCAAAAAAACTCACGAAAACGGAAACGAACCGAAACGGACCCCTAAACGACCAAACGACAAACGAAACACAATTTTTTTGAGTCGTGCCCATCTCTATTGAGGACCCATTTGGTGTAATGTATCCCGAGGCTGTCCTTATACATCAGCCAGAGTTTCTGTTAAATAAAGAAGACATGCTTGCATCTCCTTCGTTGCCTCCAGAAATGTCTGTAGGGTCAGGTTTAGGTTCGGCTGAAAGGGAACCCACTCACAAGTATGTACTCCAGAAGTTGCAGGGATTCACGTTAATTCCTTCACAGATACAGAGGCAGGGACAGCTGGGTTTTTCCCCCCACCACAGATCCCTGGTGGAAATCATGTTCTGCATTTAGGCAAACCGTGTTAACTTTTAGCCGTGTAGTGCCAGAAGTTAAGACCTCTCTGTTTCCTGTTGCACGCCATGACCAGCCACACAGTTCCGCGGCCAATAATGGCTATGGTGATTTAGTCGCTGATGACAATTTACCCATAAAAGTTATGCTTTTTAACCAAGTGTGCAACAGACCCTAAACTGCGCCCACACCCCCTTGTCCGCAAGGCTCATCCAGGGTTTGGAAGTTTGAAGTCTTAAATGACATCTCTGCAAGCTCACCGCAGGTGTCATCTTGAGAATTTCATGGTGCTGGTGATGATGGCCGACAATTATCTCCTTTATGACCTGGAGAAAACTGCCAGATTCAAAGATTTTAACGATCCAAATCTGATTCTGTTCTTTCTATATAAGATGGGGGGGGGGTGATTGATCCCCATTCACCTCTCTCCCATTTAAGGAGAACATTCTCTTAAACCTGGGGAGTAAGGCTCAGCTTCACCCACTTACCAATCTCTGAGGAGAGCCTGGCATTGCCTTAGCTTCTGCTGCAGTTTCTGCCTTTGTTCCTTGCAGTCTTCCAAGGCCTGGGTGAGCAGAGGAACCAGCCTGAGAGGAAAAAAAGGCACAACAAAAGCATGGTTTCTTCATTCAGCCCAGAGTCAATGATGAGTGAACGTCTGCTTTCAAAGTCAACAGGACCCACTAAAGAGACAGGGAGCTGTACAGAACCAATGCCTTGGGCAAGGTCTACCTGGGCATTTTGTAGCAAAAGAAACCATTCCAAGGACCTGGAAGTTGAGTCATAGCAACTGGACTTCTTTTTCTTGAGAGATTGAAATGTTTCGCCGCTCATCCAAGCAGCTTCGTCGGTCGGAAGCGACTCGGATGAGCGGTGAGACGTTTCAATCTGTCAAGAAAAAGAAGTCCAGTTGCCATGACTCGACTCCCAGATAAACTCACCGGGATGACTGAGAATCTTCACAGACATCCCAAGGGCCGTTCCTCCCAATGTCCAGATGATTATGCAGGAGGTCAGCCAACTCATTTTAAAAAGAGCATTATGAAGCATTAACTAAAACTCTTATTATGAAGCATTGGCTAAAATTGTGTTATGAAGCATTGATTAAAACACTGTATTCTGAAGCATGGATTAAAATTCTGTATTATGAAGCATTGATTAAAATTCTGCATTATGAAGCATGGATTAAAATTCTGCATTATGAAGCATGGACTCAAATCCTTTCCCTGGACTCATCTACCGGGAAAGAGCGCTGCAAATCCACCCGTTCTTGCATTTGCAAAGGCGCCCTGGCCGCCCTGGGACCGTCCCGGGGAGTCTGTGCAGCGCCATGCATGCACGCGGGAGGGCTTCCTGCTGCTACACCCCCACCCCCAAACTAACCCTAACCCTACTCTACTCCGAATGATGCTGAGGCTGGTGGCGATCACCTGTGAGCACAGTCGGCTGGCAGCATAAGGAAAGGCAGGGGGACTGGTCTTCCAAAGTTGCAAAACGAAACAAAACGAAACAAAACCCACACAACAAGCGAAGCCCAAGCCTCGCGCGTTTCCAACCAACTTCCCCGCCCGGGGTTTCCGGATCCCGCGGCTCGTCTTTCATTCACAGCTCTGGGATTCTCATCCTAGATGTACTAAATTGTAGAGCAATACAGCCCCCACCCCCAAGAGGGGGAGGGAGGCTTGCTTAGGTTGTTTGGCCGGCCTTTCTCCCCCCCCCTTGCTCCTGTCAACGATCTTCCCCTCTTCGGGTCTCTCCATTCCTGCCGCCTGCCTTGGCCAGAGTTATTTGCGCGGCCATTTTTTTTCCAGGACACTGCTCACGATGAACGGGAAAGGCACCTCTATTTTTTTCTTATCTCTATTCCTTTCGTCGGTCTGGCTCCAGGGTCCCGCGCTCTCAGGTCCTGGCAGGAGGGTAATGAAAGGGGCCGCTTCGTCCGCCACGGAGCCCCGCTTTTTAGTACGAGCTGCGCTCGCCTTTGGCTCTAAAATGCCCTCCCCCCGGCAGTGGATTTCCTCGTCCGTTTCCTCACCGTCGCCCCGGCACCTGTTAGCCATGATTAGGAGGAGCAGATGTTGGTCCTGCCATGACCTGCCCCCGTGCTGGGCAACGGTTGCTCTGCGGAAGACGCTGGCTGGGACTTGGTTTTCTTTCGCGTCCGCCACCCTCCAACTCAGCGGTTCTCCACCTGGGGGTCCCCCCCAGATGTTCCTGGACTGCGACTCCCAGAAAACCCCTTCCAGCACAGCGAGTGGTGGAGGTCTCTGGGAGTTGCAGTCCAGGAACATCTGGGGAGCCACAGGTTGAAACCACTGCCTAACTCTTCCTCCTCCTCCTGAGCAGACCTGTTCAGGAGCCTTCACTGTTATCCTAACCCACCCCAAGAAAACCCCCCTCTCAACAGAGGTGTGTGTGGGGGGGGGGTCTCAGGCACAATCCGTCTGCCACTTATCATGCTGCCCTTTCCTTGATTTCCAGACCAACCAGAAGCACTTCACACCTCCACCAGCAAGGCTTTATGACCCATTCTTAATGGTTGCATTACTTACCCATACTTAATGGTTCCATCCATCCATCCATCCATCCATCCATCCATCCATCCATCCATCCATCCATCCATCCATCCATCCATCCATCCATCCATGTGTGTGTTGTGTCATTACAGTCGTGACCGACCTTTTGTGACTCTACGTCCATGGAGTTTTCTTGGCAGGAATACTGGAGTGGTTTGCCAGTTCCTACTCCAGGCGCCAACAACACCTGGCATTCCCCTGGGGGGGGGGGTGTCTCCCATCCAAGTACTAGCCAGGGCCAACCCTGTTTCGCTTCCAAAATAAGGCTAGATCGGATATGGCATCTAGGCAGCTCAACATACATGCATACATACATACATATACAGTGGACCCTTGTATAACAAACAGCTTGTATAACATAAAATCTGTACAACATAAAAAATTCCGGAGATAGGGGAAATTTGCTTAACATAATCGCCTATGTGGAGATTCCGTACAACATAAAATTGGGATTACTCCATTTTCAATGCATTCCTATGGGAATTTTTATAAAAGAAAATTTGCTTAACATAATTTCATTTGGAATGAATTGATTCCTTTGTACAAGGTACCACTGTACATATACATATACATATACACACAGTGGACCCTCGTATAACAAATGGTTTGTATAACATAAAATCTGTACAACATAAATATTCCGGAAATAGGGGAAATTGCCCAGATTATGACACAAGACTCATACAGCGAGGAACGTAAAACCACATGATGTAGTGACTGAAACCAGCACGGGAGGCTTCAAAAGACAACTATGCAAATTTGTGGAAGATAAAGAACTCATGGCTACTGTTCATGATGACAGTTGACTCCCTGCAGTATCGGAGGCACAATTGCTAGAGAGTGTTAGTTGTTGTTCAGTCGTGTCCGACTTTTCGTGACCTCATGGACCAGAGCATGCCAGGCCCTCCTGTCTTCCACTGCCTCCCGGAGTTTGGTCAAATTCATGTTGGTTGCATCGATGACACTGTCCAACCATCTCATTCTCTGCCACCCCCTTTTCCTTTTCCCTCAAATCTTTCCCAACATCAGGGACTTTTCCACCTCTCTCCTCATGAGGTGGCCAAAGTACTGGAGCCTCAGCTTCAAAATCTGTCCTTCCAGTGAACATTCAAGGTTGATTTCTTTCAGAATGGATAGGTTTGATCTCCAGGCAGTCCAGAGAGCTCTCAAGAGTCTCCTCCAGCACCACAGCTCAAAAGTGTCAGCCTTCTTTATGGTCCAGCTCTCACTTCCATACATCACTACTGGGAAAAACAGAGCTTTGACTGTTTAGACCTTTGTTGGCAAAGTGATGTCTCTGCACTTTAAGATGCTGCCTTGGTCTGCCATAGCTTTCCTCCCTAGAAGTAGGTATCTTTAATTTCATTGCTACAGTCACCATCTTAACTGTTAGAGTAATACGACATCTTAATAGGAAGTACAACATGTTAGTAGGAAGGTATTAATCAATTTTTGTCCTATGCTAGGGATTCCAGTAAGCATCTTCTTGACCACTAGAACACTGGACCATGGAGGCCTTAAGTCTAATCTATCACAGCTCTTGTGGGTCTTAAAAAGAGAGTAGATGTAATTATGACCTCAACAGATGGTACGAAAGCATCCAGCATGGGTGAGGGAGGTTCCAGTTGTGACAGATTTCACAACAAGATTATCTGGCTTTCCATGTGTGCATAAAAGAGCCAGGCAGATGCTATTCCCGCTCCTCTCTGGGGTGGCCCTTGGCTGCAACACCCAAGCACTGCTTTGTTATATTCGTGGTTTGTGCATATCAAGTCAAACTGTTGGCATGGCAGAAGGGAAATGATGTATTTGACCAAACAGACAACATTGTCATAGGGTTCCCCTCCACCACCTCCAACAAACAGGCTGGAAGATCTTCCCAGGAGTGAAATGAGGACAGCAACAGGCATCAGTGAAGGAAAATATGTAGCCGTTTTCAAGCAATTACAATGCTGCCCAGCAGAGGGATAACTTCCACTACCTCTGTCCTAAATCCTAGTAATACACAAGAGTGTTCATAATGGCAGATATGATCAAGAGAGGCACAGGTACACCTGCAAACCTGTTCTCCTGGATGCATTTCATCAGAAACACATGCATTGCTCTTAGCTGGAAAACCTGCTTGTGTGCAGACTCATAACTTACAGGCACTAACGCCGAAGAAAATGCAGCCATGTGCATGCATGCATTGCTGCTTATTTATCTATTTAATTTGTTTTGAACATTGTAATGTCCTCAACAAGAACCCAAGGCGGCTTACATAATTAAAAATGCAACATGAAAGCTAAAAAAAGTAAATTATTTGAATATCAAGAAAAATTAATACCACGATATAGAACCTGTTAAGTAAAAGCATTACTAAAGTTAGATTTTGAAGCACTAAAATATAGATAATCATCCCATGTGTTCCCTAGACAGTCAGCCACTAGGGAAAGGCAGGTCTAGACCTCCATGAGGTGGATCTAAATAATTAGAATTTGTCTGTCAAGTTCAGGTATAGTACATAGAAAAGGCATAATGGCTACATCCTCCCTTTAAATGTGAACCCAGATAATTTGCTCACTTGCCTTTCTGAAAATCCAAACACTGCCTCTCCAGTTTCGATTCCCAAGGAAAACAGCAGGTAACCGTTAAAAAGTACCCTTTACGGGATCATCAGGTCCTCAGGTATTGCTGATCCTTCAACACGCCTAACACTAGGTGGTGTGGAAAGTGCAGCCCTCCAGATGTGGTCGGCGGGATGCTGCTGCCTGGGGATGATGGAAATTGCATCCCAGCAACAACAGATTGGCTACACATTCCCCACTGGAAGCAGTTAAGGTGGCATCCTGACAGCCATAAATTATAATAGGGTCCACACTTAACCATAGCTTTTCTCAGGAGAAAATGACCACCAGCCTTTTATATGGCAGAAAGTGCTAGAGCAATTTTGGTTGGAATGTTTGCCTTCTCCGAATCTTATTTCAATTTGCCCTGCATTTACATTGCAAATGTCTACCGGTCGGCGGGGAAGAAGGTGACAGAATGGATTCTCACGATTAAACCAGAGTTTCCATAACAAGCATGCTTTCACAAGCCTTGCTGAAATTCTGTTTGCAGACCTCTTCTGCAGCAGGAGCCCGACATCTTGGAGAAATATTGAGAGCCACTCTGTCAAAATCCATTAGATTCTCCCAACCCACCCCAATTTGGGTGGTAGAGGCTGAAAAGCCCCGAGCTGCAAAATTAGATGCTAAGCAACCAAGAGACCATAGCAACAGTTATTTCTTCCTGCCACTCATTGATATAATTCATATTGCCGTAGCTTAGCAAGAATCCAAAAGGGCTCCCATGAAAACGGCCCTGCCATTTTCGTGCCAGCCCTTTTGGATTCTTGCTAAGCAGCATGATGAGACACTGTGAGACAATATTGATTTGTTGCATGTATATACTGAGACTATACCATGTGTAGTATAAATGAAGAGGACACCACTAGAAGGGGAGGCGAGCATGGAGCTAATGTAGACTGTATGCAACTAGGATACAGTATTTTTGCACTGCTGGGCAGTTCACTGCAACTGGAGGAAAATTTACGCAATCTTCAGTTTACATTTACTGCCGAGGAACTGAAAACATTCATTTACGCCTTACAATGCTGTTAAACACTCACCCTGTTTTGCTGCAGTCTTTGTTGATCACTTACCACAAATCCCTCGCAGCTAGGTGTTGAAAGCTGTTAAATAGGAGAGGTGTCAAGTAATGTAACTTTTAACAAAATGTATGTAATATAATATTTAACAGATTCAAAATGGTTTCTGTGTATAAATGCATAGTCATTTGTCAAGACACAGGTGAATAGTGTAATCACGTGAATATGCACCATTGTATCGTCTTGCTGTGTGTGATGTATTTGTTTCTCTTTTGAGGGTGGTGGTGGTGGTGTTGATGGCTAAGTGGTCACCCTAAAAAAAAGTGAAGTCATCATCAGAGATATCTTTTCATCGACGTATAATCCTCATGGGTCTCATGACTCACATTAAAAACTATGTATAGGTAATCTGTAATCTAGGGTATGTATAGGCAAGCTGTGTACTTAGACGAAATTTCATATGTCCCCTTGCAGGCAGTTTCTTCCAACAAAACACTGGAACGCTCAATAGCAGGTGAGATGAGTTATCCTAAAACAAAAGGACAAATTTCCACTGGTCAAAAAGAACAGAGCTTTTAACCTATCAGGACTGGTGGGTACAAAATCTCTGCATTTGCTGAAGGGAACTCTCTCTGTCTCTCCTCACGAGGTGGCCAAAGTACTGGAGCCTCAGCTTCAAAACCTGTCCTTCCAGTGAACATTCGGGGTTGATTTCTTTCAGGATGGATAGGTTTGATCTCCTTGCAGTCCAGGGGACTCTCAAGCATCTCCTCCAGCTTCCCATTTCTGACGCTGAGGCTGTGTGGCTATCAGCGGTTGCATAACCACGCTGAAACAGAGACAGTTATACAATAGGCCATTACCACCCAACTACGGCAGGTGGTCTCATTGTTGGAGTGATGCGCCTTCTGAGACCTCTGGCAGCACTGGAGGAAGAGGAAGCAGGAAAGGGACTTTTTGTGAACTATAACCTTCCTCCCGAACTCAGCTGTGTGGTTTTTGGATCCAGGGGCAGGTGCCCTTCCTTAGCATTCTTACTACAGTATTCTCAATTGGAGCAGGGATGTGCTTTTGCATGTGCATGTGGGTGGGAGGAAGCAAAGTACTCTGTTTTTTGGAGGAGGAGGGGGAGGAGGAGGAGAGATTAGCAGCACAGAGATCAAGGCGTCTGTAAAAAGATGAATATGAGACCTGGAGGCAATGGAAACCAGAATGCTGTAGAGAGCTTTAAAAAAAAAAGCAACAACCCAAAACATCTGCTGCAATTCACTAGCCAAGATGACAGGTTGGCACCCCTGCTGGGTCTCACAAGATTGGCTGGGATTTATAACACTCCCATTGGAGGATCCAGAGTATCGCAGCCACAGCGGTATGGCTCCTGCTGCAATGGAACATTGCAGCTGTGTTTGATTCGGGCATATAATAGTCAGGAACCAGAACGTGATGGTCTCAAAGGAAGATAGGTCGAGGAAAGTATATGCCGTGTGGGTGTGTTGTGTATGAGAGAGAGAGAGAGAGGGAGAGGGAGAGATTGAAAACAGACAACTTAGCACAACTCTTTATTCAGAATTAAGATCTTCTGCCACATCTGGAAGAGGTACCCTCCCACCCCCACCCCCCACCCCCCGGGGCCCAGCACATTCTAACAGATGAGGCTTTAATGGCTATCATCTGCTGTAGCATATCTCGAGTCCTATTTGAATTTTGCATTTATGGACTTGTTGTGTTCCTGAAGCCTCTCTTTGGGGGATTTACGCACTATCTGTTGCACAACAGACAGGGATTTCTGCTTTCCTTCCTTTATTCGTTTTGATAAACAGCACAGCATCCTGGTGTGGCGTGCTAAAGAAATTTGCCAGAGGAGGGGGGTGTATGCCTGAGAGCACCGGGCTTTTTGATTCGATCTACCAGTCACTCCAAAATATTGCTTGGTTGTTTTTATTTATTAAAAAAACCAAAACAAACAAAATAAAACAACAAGAGCCCCTGAGGGCTTCACACAATTAGCTGTATATTGTGCAATCTTGGAAAAGTGAGTCAATTTGAATCTTGCAAACTGCGGGGTACCACTGTAGGTGCACCCTTGGTTTTCAACTAGCTTTTGAGAGTGCACAAGGTGTTTTGTTTGGCATTGCTTTGCTTGGAAATGTTATTTATTTGGACGACAACTGTCGGAATCCCCTAATGAGTGCTGGAGGGGAGAAAGCAATGTTTTCAAGCTTGGAGTATTAATTGTAGCCCGTATTCGGTAGATATGCTGTTGCCTGTTTGAATGTGAAAAGGAAAAAGTAACTAATGTCTGAGGGAAAACGTATGGTGGGAATTTGGTAATTCCCCCCCTCTTTTTTTTTTTAGCAGAGTATAAGGTGAAAAACAAGGCAGACGCTGCAATGGCAGCATAAAAAGCATGAGGAAGAGAGAGAGGGAGAGAGAGAGAGAGGGAGTACAAAGCATACATCCAACAGCAGGTTCCTTATTATGTGTGCTCAGTTCCTCTGTGAGTTCCTCAGGCATAAATGATATCCAATATCCACTTGCGGTAAAGTGGAGCTAAGAGCTCCTCTTTGGATTAAGAGCGTCTCTCTATATTAATACAATTTATTGTCATTTGTCAATAATAGCGAATGATACGGGCCGCGTTGTAATGTTTTGGTGTGGTTTCTTTTCCAGCCGAACAGTTGACCTGTGGTTTGACAGCCCGCCTGCTCCCAGTGGGCACCTGCAGCCAAACAGCCTGAAAAACTCACAACAACTATGGTACATTTTGTTTGTGAGTCAGTCAGTGACTTGACCGGGAGGTTTTCAATAGCACGATTGGCTTCTGAACAAGTCTCAAGTGCTTTACCTTAATGTGGCAGCAGCTGCTTTAGAGGCGAAAAGGGGTGTTACTGGTTTCTTGGCATGCAACTGAAATCTGGCTGTCCAATCTTGCTGCATATGGTATTCTTAAGGATGCCAATCCCATGCATGCTGTCTACACATCAACCTTCCTTTGTCACACAGCAAAATGTGTGACAGAGCAAAAATTTATTGATGAAGCTTAGATCCAGGACCAAGGCTTTATCGAAGAGTAAAATGCCCCAGGAGAAGAAACAGAGAAAAACATTGCTGACCTTTGCAAGCATTCCAGACTAATATATGGGTTGGAGAAAATACAGCCGGTATATGTTTTAAACCTCACATAGAATTCAGTTGTGGGGGAGTTTAATTTAGCTCATATTGTTCCCTGTGCCCTCGAGACAATGCTGATGAGCTATTTTTCATTCTCCTTTGATGTTGTAATGAATTTTTGCTTCTGCTAGCACAGTTCTCTGCTTGAGATCTTGTTGAGTTGAGCTGTAGATTATACGTCCTGATACAAATAGAAAAACGAAACAAACTGTTCTGTGCAATATTGAGATCATTTAGAACCTGATGTTAAAGCCACTCTTAATAAGCACTTCTTTCTATTGATGGCACTATTAGCTCCATGGAAATAATACAGGAGGCATTCATATAATGCACTTAATTCTTAGAATAATCAATGCTCTGAGGAGAATACAGGGTTGAGTTGCCCAATGACTAATCTCATATGCATTAACCAAGTTTTCTACATAAAACCCAAGATTGTTATAAGATACACATTAGAGATGGGCACGTTGATTCGTTAATTCATTATTCTTTTTGTCTGTAGTGTGTGTGTGTGTGGTGTGCTCCAGCTGTCTCCGGTGGGCTGTTTCCCCTCAGCCCAGTGCCTCTTGCCTAGCTTCATCATTATTCTGATTACAGGGTAGCCAGGGGTGGGGTGGGGGTGCAGAGAGGAAGAGTGAGGTTTCATATGGGAGGAAGGGAGGGAGAGCTCAAGCAGAGCTGGTGGGAGCCAGGCTTAAAGAGAGAGAGAGAGGCCGTCACTTCACGAGGCTCTTCCCTTCGCAGCGTGATTGCCTTCGCTTTGAATGCGAAGGCGATCACGTGGTCTCCCTTCGCCCCCACCCCTTTTTCCCTGTACTCACGCGGGCTGCTTTTCCGTTCGAACCGAGAATGACCTCACGAGCTCCATTCGCATTAAAACACTGGTGTTCTTCCCCCGTTTCCCGCGTTCTTTGATTTTTTTTTTAAAAAAGGGACCGGTGTATCGATGCATCAATGCTTGGCTGTCATTCACGACAGAGCGTGGTTACTGTACGATCTTGTGTTTTGTTTCCTGGCATCATTGGCAGCCCCCTGCCGCCGCCGCCGCCGCTACTCGGGGGGAGCCCCGCATGGCACAGCCGCCCGCCCTCCGCCGCTTGCACGCTGCCTGCCCCGGGTGCCCTGCTCTGGCCGGGCGAGGCAGCAGCGGCTCCTCCTGCGCCCGCCGCCGCCGCCGCCGCCGCCGCCACCGCTGCTGCTACTTGAGCGAGGAAGTAACAGCACAAAGCGATGAAACAATATAGCGATGCATCGATATCCCTGTTTGAATATTTTTTAAAAAAACTTGAAATAAAAGCCAAAAACTGAGACCACACGTGGCGCTGGGTGCGAAGCGAGATGCGAAGCGAAGAGATTCCCGTCCTCCGCCAGGGGCATCACTTGCCCCGGTTGGAGCACGCTAAAGGGGGCGTGGTCGGGGTGACGTCGCAGCCAAAAGGGAGGAGCGTGCGGACTGAAGCGGTCGGTTCGCATGCAAATGACGGCTTACCGCGAAGCAAGCGGCTCGTGAAGTAACGGCCAGAGAGAGGCGGAAGAGGATGTATGGGGCTGCTTGTCCTTGGCAGACCCAAAACAAGATGATTGGGGATAAGTGACAGGGCCATATGCTGTGCCTAAGCACTAGAGATGGGCACGAATAAAAAAAATGGCATTTCGTTTGTCGTTTGGAGGGTCCATTTCGGTTCATTTCCGTTTTTCGTGAATTTTTGCAAAAAAATCATTTTCGTTTTCGTTCGTTTCGTTACCATTTTGTTACCATTTATTTCAATTTTTGTGTTTTTTTAGGATTTTAAGCAATTCACTCATATTGCAGTAACAGAAACGAAATGCACGACAAAATTTCCGGTGTTTCTATTCGTTTCGTTTCATTTTAGAGACAAAATTTGTTTGTCATTTCGTTATGTAACGAAACGAAAAAACGAAAATGGAAATGAAAAATTGTTCCTTTCGTGCCCATCTCTACTAAGCACTGATGAAAGGTCCCAATCCATCCATTTGATGTATAGAGCTAGTCATTTTAAACATATTTGAGGTTAGTGTTACATCACCATGCAAACTTTCTTGTAACAATTAGGATGAAAGACACACACTACCACCCTTCTACAACCATTACAATTGCCACAACCCCAAAGGTTACATCCACCATCCTGGATGGCTCAGGGATTTAGGTATCAGTCAGTCCGCAGAGCCAGAAGTTGGAAATTCAGTTCTTCACTTTCTAGTCATTGAAGAGTAGAAAAGCATTGCAAATACACTTGGGTGTCTGCTAGGCAACAGTATGCCTGCCAGCCAACCCTTTGCTCCTGGAAGCATTGCACTCTAAAATATCATCATCCTCAGGATGATGGACGGGAAGGCTGGTGGACGAAGATCTCTGAAAGACAGCTGGCTCTGCCTCCCCCAAAAGAACTTCAAAACAGGGGAAAGGGAGGCTGGCCCTTTCACGATGGTGGTTGGAGGAGATGCAGCTGCATGGAGGTGGGTCTGCTGGAAAGAACAGTCTGATCCAACTGTCAGCTGCAGATTTGAAGGAAACCACACGCTGGACTCTCCCATCGGCTGAGGATGAATTGTGGCTCGGCTGTATGGAGGGTTGGTTTGATGCAGCCTTGCAGATGTTTTTTGTAGGCTAGAAGCGGGCACGTATAGATCTCAAGAAGCTTCTCCCAACATGGCTCACTCTCAGCAGGCCACGGAGGATGCAGTGACAGTGGGTGCACATTTTGGTTGGTTGGAATAGAAGGTGCAGCAGTCGGTGATGAACAGGGGAAGGCAAGATAGACTGAGAGACAAAGGTGAGTATTAAATAAGCAGAGACCTATCTATGTGCACACTAGGGAGGCAAGGATCTGCCTTCTTTCTTCCTCAAAATGTCCAATCTGCTGATGTGTCCTCCTCGGTACCTGGTCAGGGTTAATATCATTCCATTATGGCTTTTACTTCCACCCCCACTCTTCCTCCCTGACCTTATCCAACCTTAATTTCTGGTCCCCATGCTAATTATATGCTATGTTATACACATTTATGGTACAATATTGCTATGAATATTGGCTTTCAGTAATATTTCAGACGGGAAAGGAAGGAAGGAAGGAAGGAAGGAAGGAAGGAAACGGTTGTTATCATTATTCTTCAGTAGGCCAGATTCACAGTTTGTGAAAATTGTGACAAATTCCATAACTCCCAGTTATTGGCCATGGCGGCTGGGGGATGCTGATAGTTGTACTGAGAAAGTAACGTTGGTGAGCTGTGCCCAGAGTGAGTTGCCCTCTGCCAATGGAACCACTCCATTGCATTTTACTGTACCCTTGGCATTGTAGTAACTTACTCCCGACTGCTTGTAACACATGGTTTGGCTCACCTTTGGGAATTCCTCAGTTCGCCTACTAATGTTTGGTCTTGCAACCGGTTATTACTGAATTCAATTTATTATCAAGGTTGGGACAACCCTTCCCCCACCTGTAATAGCAGTCAACACAGGACTAATTTGCTCAGGAAATTGCTGACTTGACTTCAACGACGGCAGACCGCAGCAGTTTTTATCTGCTCTTCAAAAAGTATGCCATATGCCAAGAATGTTCGTGGTACCTCAATCGGCCAATGTTTTAAGCGCCCCCAAGCATCTTCTGATTCTTCCTGTTGGGTCCTGTTGCTTTTTCTGATTCAAAGGGCAACCTGCAGTTCTTTTGGCTTCCAGCCTCATCACATGCTATATTATTTCTTTGCCCTCTTGTGCTTGGTCCTGTTTTGATAGCTCCGTCATTAGGTATCTGGCTGAGAAGTCAGAGGTTGGGAATTCAGTTCCCAACTGTGCATCCTAAAAGAACCAGCTTGTGTGGCTTTGAGCAAGTTGCAAAGTCCCGGGATGCCCCTTCTGACTACTCCCTGCCTCGAAAACTCTGAAAAAGGTCATCAGAAGTCAGAATCGAGTTAATGGTGCATGGTTATTATTTATTGCCACACTCGGTTGGACTTTCTCCCTTCCCTTTAAAAAATATTTCTCAGTCCCCAGTCCCCCCCCCCCCGAATATAATGATAACAGAAGATATTTTCATATCGAAGATGTGAATTCTTTTAGGACATGTTGGTTTTGTCCCCATGGTCTGTGTTGATCTTTGGGAATGGGGTGGGTCAAATTTCTTGAAAGTGACTGAGGGTATGACTATGCTCTAGTTGAATCCACTGTTTGTGCACACAGTCAAATTTGGTGTATTTTCTCTTGACTACTTGACACACCCTTAATTGCTAGTAAGCCTGGTGTATTTTTGCGTGTGGACATTTGTTCCTTTTTGTTCAGATGGCAGGGCTAGGATGTGGGTTGTTGTGTTGTTGTTGTGTTGTTTCATAATTATTTCGCTCACATTGCTTTTCCCTGTTTATGGCATATGTGATTGCCTATATATCAACCCAAATTGGCAGTCCCGTGTGTCTCCCAAGGTCACCACCTGTTGATGCTGATTAAAAGTGTTCTGCTTATACACCACCCCATACCACTTCAAGTAGTCTCTGGGCGGTTTATATTTTTGATTACAGTATGCAGGCTACACATTCCCCCCCCCCCCCCAGCAAGCTGTGTACTCATTTTACTGACCTCAGAAGGATGGAAGGCTGAGTCAACCATGACCCTGCTACCTGGGATTGAACCCCAGGTAGTGAGCATAGTTTTAGCTGCAGGACAGGCATTTAACCACTGTGCCATGGGCAGTCTATGACAGAATATTTACGACTGTGATGTAGTGGAGGTCACTATGCTCTCATCAGTGTTTAAGTGGCATTCAACTGTGGCTTTATTTAGCTTTTGTATCCGGAATCGGAATTACTATTGGGTCCTTTGATGCAGAGCCCATTGTTGTCTTGGACAAGACCTGAAACCTATTCTATAGTTGAAACTTTCACTCCTAAGCACCTTGCAATTTTCAGGGAATCTTATGATTCCCAGAGCTCAGAACAGGCCACTTCCAACCCCCACCCCCTGCTTCCCAGAGGAACAGCTAGGCACCCAATAGAGGGAGTGTGGCTGTTTTACCTCCTGCTCCTTTGTGGCTTGCATTCAGCTTGCAAGATTCCTGCTGTCTTATGGAACAGAGGTCCATTAAACAGGGAAATCCCATCACTCGTGTCTACATCTACATCCACATCCACAAAGTTTCCAAATGTTGCTCATGACTATGAGGTCGGGAACCTCTTTGAAACAGGACTTAATCGGGCATGCATGATAAAGAACTGAGTGGGAGAAAGAGGGTGGGGTTGACCTCCTTTGGCTTTGCCCAACAAGTTTTCAGGTGTAGCGTGGAGATCAATTTGGCATGGTTCACAACACATACTTAGTGAAGTGCTCTACCTTGTAATGGTCCCTTCCCAGGATTACAGGAGAAGATGGCCAATGGTTTTGAAGGCGGAAAGAGCCCCGTCGCACAGTGGTTCAATGCCTGTACTGCAGGTCAAACTGGGCTCACGACCTGGGGTTCAATCCCAGGTAGTAGGCTCATGGTTGACTCAGCCTTCCAGTAAAATGAGTACCCAGCTTACTGGGGAGGTGGGGTAGGGAGAGCAATGTGTAGCCTGCATTACAGTTAATTAAAACTGTAAACCACCCAGAGACTACTTGAAGAGACATGGGGCGGTATATAAGCAGAACACTTTGCTTTATGCCCCAACGGCAGATAAAACGGAAGAACCATCTTGTAGGAGAAGGAAAACTCTGATTTTAAACCTCCACTGCCTTGTGGCTATATCCATTTCGGGAAAAGGCTTCAGGAGCTAACCTCGAGGCAAAATCTGGAATTGGAGTCCCGGAGGCAGTTCATGACTGTGTACAATCATGTTCTGGTAACTCCTGTGACACAGCTGGAACTAATCGTATTGGCTCTGCTGTTCCATTAGACTATTCCAGCGATGTGGAGACGGGGGGGGTGTACTGCTTGGGTAACAGTTTTAACCTCCATATTGATCTACCCAGGCCTTGAGCTTTGAAGAGGCCATTTCAGCTTTGCATGCAGTGTTGAAACCATACAGCTTCTATACAGATCACAATGAGAAGTGGTTATTTTTTTTTTTAAGCTTCTGGGATTTTCCCTTGCATGATGTCAATTTCTGAATGGTAGTGATCAGAAGAAGATATCTGGTGCCATAACTAGCAACTGATATCACTTCATGGATAGCTTTTGGTTATTGTAAGGAATATTGTACTCTCTATTCCATCCAAGTGTACCATGCTTATTATTTATGATTGTATTTACTGACAGGTTCTCCACATATAATGTTACACCCTTTTAACAGAAGGTATGATTTTAAACCAATTAAGCCAAACTGGAACAACAGGCCATGCAGAAACTATTTGAGGTTGATCTTACAAAGACTTAGGATTTGTTAGCACAACATACACAGGATGTGCCGTGATAAATAGGTCAGGTTTAGAAAAAGAAAATGAGTAGTTTTTATTGGTCAGTGCCCCACCCAAAAATGTTTCTTTCTGAGGTAGATAAATAAATGGTGGCCCTACCCAAGTGTATACAATACTGATTTGGTTATTTGGGCATATATGGCAGTAGATTCCAAAAAAACCTTTTCATCTCCCTTGGATTAAAATGTAATGCCTCAACTTCTTTGAGTTATACCTGCTGGTACAATGCAGTCAGCATTAATTTTGGGGGTGAGATGCTGCAAGCAAGAAGCCAATGTAAGCATTTGTTGTTATGTTTCAAGTCACATGACTCAGGGTGCAATAGCAATGCCTATGCTTGTGGTAAATTACTGCCGAGATTTACTAAAATGGTAGAATGCAATGCAATTTTGGCCAGTAATAATAAACCTCTTACAATTTGATTCATTAGTATGTTGACACCTCATATCAGCACTTCAGCTTTGCTAAATTTGCGGTAGTATTCAGGCCTCTGTTTGGTCTGCTGCAACAATGCTCCTGCTCACCAGGCTTGCAGGATACCTAATAAGGAGTTGTGAACACAGAGGGTGAGATACAAACTGACTTAGACAGTTATGGAAGTTCAATTACATTTTTTTTTATTTTGCATGTTTTCTTTGTGGTATTTTATTGGGAGATAAACAATGTACTATAGGTCCGATTGCCAAAGTGTGCATCTCCAATAAGTCTTCTTGTGGGACAAGAACATACTAATTGGAGGAAACAGTTATTCTCCTTAACTCTTAGCATGACCTTCAGACAAATGTCTGAGTAAACATGATTAGGATAAGGCTAAAACTAAAATATAATGAAGGAAGTTAAGAACATTGGTAATTCCTGGACAACTGCCAATTATTTCCTTAATACTTCATGACTACATTTTTCCAGCTGTCAAGATTTTGCACAGACACTCAGGCAAAAAACAAAACAAAAACCTTTTTCTTAAATTAAGGAAAAGGGAGTTTGTGTAATCAGGTGATGCACCAGCTATAGTAACTTCTAGTCATAGGTAAGTAAACTATGGAACTTGCAAGTAATATCCAATATGCTCAAGACCTGAAAACACATCTACTTTTATACCAATTTGCCTGTCTATGGGAGTATTTCTTATACGGTCTCATGAAAGGCATGTGTAGACATTTTGCTGCTGCACCCAGACTCTGGAACTCCCTCCCAATAGAGGCCAGGACTGCCTCATCTCTATTGTCTTGACCAAGAGGTTTGACTTGCTGGCCTTAGACCCCTTCTAACTCTATTCTCCCATGATGATGATGATGATTTGTGTGTGTGTGTGTGTGTGTGTGTGTGTGTGTGTGTGTGTGTGTGT
>JAHTLZ010000054.1:4289807-4316250 GCA_023846285.1 Phrynocephalus versicolor
TGTATGTATGTATGTATGTATGTATGTATGTATGTATGTATCTCTCTCTCTCTCTCTCTCTCCAGCATCTGTTTCTTCTTCGTCTTCTTCAAAAATAGTATTAGAGCCACAGTGGTGCAGGGAAGGATGTTGGGTAGTGACTTACTTCCCATCCCACATTTTGAAAAGGAGCATTATCCCTGGTGGAGCACCATATCTTATTATGGAGTCTTCCATAAATGTGTGGGTTTTTGTTTTGTTTTGGTATTTTAATTTCTAGTGGTGGTGTTTTTACAATAGTGATTGGCATTTCCAAGCCACCCAAAATGACCTTTGGACAGATGGGTGGTAAAGAAGGAAATTACATAAATGCTGTATTTGCTTGCACTTAACTTTAACCAGCCTGAATTTTTTTTTTTGGAGGGTGGGGAACACAGTGGGATTTCAGTGCTCCTCAGTGAATTGGACACCCCAGTGTTCGCATTCCCCTCAAATGCTACTATTTATGTTCTGTGCTATTTCCTTCTTTGCTGCTGGTGGTTGCTGAGCTACTGAAATCTAGCAGATAACTACTGTATATTTGCGGGTTTTCTTTCCCAGAGAAGATAATCTGTGCTCTTCCTGCAGGGTTTCTTGGTGATGTTAGCAGTGGAAAGCTTGACAAGTGAAAAATAGGTACTGACAAGAGGCTGTAATCAAGCAGAATGAAAGAGCAAGTGTAGCTGAATGCAAAAGCCAAATACTTATTATTTTAATATTTAATAGTTATTTTAAATACAAGCTCTGAATTCCTTATTGTATAATAGTCTATTCAGATTTAACGCCTCAAAAGGAAATTGTTGTTGTTGTTGTTGTTGTTGTTGTTCTTTTTTTGGTTGAGGGAAGTTATGGAGCCAGCCACCACCACCACCTCTGTCTCTTGAGGTCTTGCTGATGTCTGTTTTGTCTTTCCTGTAAATTCTTTCATTTCTGATGTTTTTTGCTTTGCAGAAGGTTTTCCAATAAAATAAGTCAGGGAAATATTTTTCTTGGCCTCTCAAAAACTTCTCTCTTTTTTGCATCTACAATATTATTAAAAAGCTTGAATTTTTAAAAAGTTGAGCGCTGTTGCAATTTTCTTCCATCTCATTTCCTCTCACCCCCCTTCCCCAACACCATCTCAGTGTCTTTCTGCCACCCACCCCACCAGGATTATGTGACTGGAATCTCTCTCTGGGTTCTTGTAAGAAGGCAGACTTCCTGCTTTCTTGTCCAAATATTTGATGCAGGAGGGAACATCTCGTCCAAAACCTGTGGAAGAAGAGAGCAGCAAGACTTACTGCTTTAATAAGGAACAGAGTGAAAGAGAGATGGGCAGGATTCTATGAACTTCTTTTTAAATGTAGAGAGCGGAGTGCATGCGCATGCCCGTGAAAGGAGAGAAGGAAAGGACTAGAAGAGCAGGGATTTCCAAACTCCTGTCTTGGATCTAAAATGGAATGTAGATTCCCTGGTTCTGCTTCTAGAAACAGACATTAATAGGTACGTTGTTGAATAACATTGGTGGTTTTGTGCCTCTTAAACAGTTCTTCGTTGCTTGTTTGTTTTTAAATATGGCAGTGCCTCCAATGCAAAATAATTGCTGGCTTTAAGAGAAATGTTTTCCTGTTTTGTTTGAAGGAACTAAAGTGGATACCATAACATTGATGAAACTTGATGACTTAATGCTCTTGTAATGTTCTTTTGCTTTTCATCTTTGCTGACAGAATTTACTTGTATGAGCTGTATAGAAATGTCTTTATTTTATGCTATAGGTTTTACCTCTTGGATGGCTTTTAAATGTTTCCTTTAAAAATATTTAACAGCCCATCTAACAAAAACAGAATTTGCTGTGAAATTATTTAGTTGGCCGAGGAATCTGTTCTCTAGTATTTCCTCTGCATTTTAAAACATTAATTTAATTAACTAATTAATAATTAGGGTTTCCTATTGAACCAAGTTAATTATGCCATTTTGTTTGTAAGGCTGTGCAAAAACAACAACAACCAATATTTGTGTTTAATAGGATACTCATGTGCTCTTGCTGGGTTTATGACTTATGTATCATGAATATCATAGAATCATAACATCATAGAGTTGGAAGAGACCTCAAGGGCCATCCAGTCCAACCCTCATCAAATTACAAATATTGTTTTTTTCTTTCAAATATTCATCTTTTTCATATACTGTATATTAATCATGATTCAGATTTCCATTGTGGACAAGCATCCTTTGATAAGCCACTGTCTCCGAGGACTGTTACAAACATTCCACGTTGTATCCAGTATGTTTACACAATACAGTGACATGTTTGACTAGAATAATAGGCCAGCGGCACACTGAGATTAGCCACCGCTTTCTTTTTCCAGAAGTGGGGGGGAAAACCCATGTGGAATATTTTAATGTCTTGAGCAATTGTCTAACTTGATGTTTTCTTCTAAAGATACTATTAAAAACATAACTGGATGAAGTAATAATTAAAAAAATAAATCTGGCAAAAGAGTTGCAGTGTATCTTAGCCCTTGCAGACAGATTCTGTCTCAGCAGCACCTGTTAACGTTTGATATATTTCCAAGAGAAATCCAGATAGATGCTTGGCAATCAGAAAAATCACATTGGCCTGTTTTTTTTTATAGCAGAATAGATCTCTTTGCTATAAATAAGGGTTGACATTTTTATGTCTGTGAGCCAGAATGAAACAAACCCTTCTTTTTACTCAGCCACCCTGGTTTCTATGGGCTACTATTGTCTTTGGCGAGGGGAAGGTGATCTCTGGGGCTCTGGAGGCTGCAGATGTTCCTGTGCTCAACCCTCCCCCTTTTTATATACACATATAGTATAAGATCTTTTTATAGCTGAAATATTCCCCTGGTTTTCTCTTGTAGCAATTTCCCCCATCAAATAATTTTGGAGAGGTGGGAGAAAGCCTGGGAGTGTCGAAAGCCCTCAAAACATGGCAAAACTGCTCCGCATGATTACATAAAGGATGTCAGGAGGCTTTTTGAACAGCTTTTGAGGGGCAATAGGAGATTATACCCTTGGTTCAGTCATCAACCTAAATGAGGACAACAGCCAAGAAATCAGAAGAAAACTGTGACTGAGGAAGGGCAGCAATGAAGATATTAGGGGGGGAAATCATCAAGTTTTAGGATGTCCCACTGGAGACCTAAACCAAGACCCAACCACACCTTTTTATCTCTCATCACCATATATGGGAGTGAAAGCTGCATGGTGTAGAATGCTGACAGGAAAAATGTATAATTACTGTACATACCGTACTTGAATATAAGATGAGTTTTTCAGCCCTGAATTTTGGCTGGAAAAAAAACCTCTCTCGGCTTATATTCGGGTGAAAATTGTAGCCGGCTTGAGGAAGGCAGCAGAGGGCCAGGTCCCATGCAGAGAGCTCTTGCCCCCTGCAGCTGCTGCCTCCATTCTCCACCAGCACCTCTCATCACTGCAGGTCCCTGGAGTCTCACTTGCACAGTCCAAATTTTTCTCTATAACCAACTCCTCTGTTGGTATCTTATCTGTTTTCCATAACAAAGGATGTGGGAGTTGTGGTCCAAAACATCTGGAGGACCGAAGTTTGGACACCACTGTCCTAGAAGAAGAAGAAGAAGAAGGAGAAGGGAATGGTAAACCACTTCCGAGTATTATCTACCTAGAAAACCCTAGTGGCTATCAGTTACTATTATTAGTACAAATAAAATGCCATAGTCGAAAACCATAGCATTATTGATCCGAGGCAATAGTTTCTGAATAAGTCTTGTGTCAAGCTGTGGCAAAGCTATATGAAGGACATTCATGGAGTAATTTTTAAAAGAAATATGATTTCCTAGAGATATTGATGTGACACTTCTTATATTTCTAAAAAAAGAGGAAAGGAGGCATTGCCTTCTCATAAACATCAAATGTTAGTTGACATTTGCCAGAAGTAGGCAAGCTGAATTCTAAATGTCTATGGACAGTACAAAAGAGGGTTTTTTAATGCATTATGAAGAAGCCGCTGAAATAATAAATATATGAGAAGTTTAGATGAGGATAACTATTTGGCGGTAATAAATAAAACCTGCCATATATTAGAAAAAAAAATGGTGAAGTGCATAAATAAATGATGGAAATTTATGCGTGCTGTGCTGATAATTAATTCATCAACCACTGGGAAAGAATTTGGAGATTATGTTAACTTGTGGAAAATTTGTGCAAAACCAGACACTACCATTGGGTTGGGGAACTATGACCAGGAACCTCAAGACACAGTGGTTAAACTGCTGGATGGCAGCCAAAACTATACTCACGACCTGGGGTTAAATCCCAGGTAGCTGCCTCAAGGCGTGTATCCTTTTGAGATTGGTAAAATGAGTACCCAGTTTGCTAGGGGGAATGGGGCAATGTGTATCCTGCATAATTAAATTTTAAACTGGCCAGAGAGTGCTATAATAAATGGCATTGATGCGGTTTAGTGGCAACTGGTTTTCACAGCATGCCCTTAAGGATCCTATTAAATTGCTCCCCCAACCAGTTGGATTGGGAGTTATAAACATAAGTATGAGGTAAGTGTGATCCCTATCTCTTTTTAAAGTCATGACATTAGTCACTTAGTTGGTCAGGATTTTGTTCAGGAAACCTGTCTTGGAAAATTGACCCAGCAGTTCTTTTGCAAGGATCTTTGCTGAGGGCTCTGGTAACACTATGGCCCCTGGGTGCCTAGTTGTATAATCAGTTGCTATTAGAATATGGGTGTGACCCCCAGCAGACTGAGGGGCTTCACAATCTCCAAAGCACACTTTTAAAAGAGGAGTATGCACCAGTAGCATAGGGATTATGCCAGAGGGTCGCACTAAATTTTCTGGTACATCAGACAAGCAATTGCAGCAGCTATAATGCTAGTCAGTTTTTATTTTTCTTAAGTCTTTGTGTGTCTAAGCACACCTTAAAACTAAACCAGAAACTAGTTAGTCTTGTAAGTGCTGCTTTACCATTTCTGGTATAAATTGTTACAATAGACTAGTACACTACCTCCTGCTGCTGCTGCTGCTGTTGCTGTTGTTGTTGTTGTTGTTGTGTCAGTACAGTTGTGACCCCACGTCCATGGAGTTTTCTTGACAGGAACCCTGGAGTGGCTTCCCAGTTCCTACTCCAGGCGCCTACATGGCATTGTATTCCCTGGGGGTCTCCCATCCAAGTACTAGCCAGGCCCGACTCTGCTTAGCTTCTGAGATCAGGCGAGATTGGGTGTGCTCAGGGCATCTATTCTAGGTAGTCCAACTACCTACTTTTCATTATTTCTGTAAAGCAGGCAGGAAAGGATAAGGGCCCACTAATTGCTTGGGACAACCGGCTGCTTTAGCCACTTTCTCAAGGAATGCTTTTGGATCCTCATCTGGTCCCAACTTATTCACTCAGACTGGAAGTGGTCCTTGTCCTAGTGGAGCCATGGCTGCACTAGAGACTGCATCATTCCAGCCACTTGGTTTATGATTGCTATTGAATGGCAAATACGTTGTTGGTCTGTGTTGGCTGCAGTGGCAGCTGTCACATAAGATGCTGCTCTTGCTCTGCAAACCAAAGCTTCTTGGATAGCGTCCCAGGAGAATTCCTGCCTGCATTCCCCCCCCCCCGTGCATACCCATTGGGTTTTCAGTGGGGAGATCGGTCCAGACACAAGGGCAGGTGCCACTTTTCAAAGTGATTCTATTCCACAACTTGATGAAGCGACCCAACACTATTCTTAACACTCTTGTTTGCCTGTTCATTCTTTTCCGGTCTATCTGATTTTGGGCAGTTCTTACAGACTAAGATTGGAAGTAGCAACCTCACTCTCTTCTATGGGTCTCTGAAGACTCAGAATTTTCATAGCCACTTTCATCTGTCATGGGAGGCAGATGTCACCCTCTGATTGGCCTGCATCTGTACCTCTAGTTACTCAATGCAATTAGATTCTCTTTGCATCGTGCACTGTCATAGTCGTTGGAGACAGATAGGGGGGGTTGGTTGTTCCTTCTTTTTTTCCTGTGGCATCTCACAATCAGCTGAAGCTCGCAGAACCTGGCAGCACGGACCGGGGCCACTCTGGAGCTTCAATGCAGGTCAACCCCTTGTTCTCTTCCCCTTCTTCCTCAGCTTTCCATTCCGAGCAGGCCTCACCCTTTTTACTTTCTGTCCCCTTTTACACCCATAGAGACTCCTTCCTCCCTTCTTGATTCGGCTGGTCCTGGATCTTAAGCCTCACTTTTCCTAGAAGTTGTCTTGCTCTTGGACATTCAGAGCAAAGTCCATCCATTGTTTTCTCTTGTTTTCTCCATAGATGACTCTGGCAGGGTTGTTGGGTTCAATGTCTGCAGCATGGCCACTTTACAGGGATACTAGGAAAATGCCCTGAAGATCACTTCCTGATAAGTGTATACTGTATAGGACTGCAGCATGAACAACCCAGGTCACCACATACATTAAAGCACAATTTCAACAGTAAAATCTTATACATGCCTAGTTTTAAAAGGGCCCTGATCTATGCGATGTTGACATTCCTAAGCACACAGAATGCTTCTTTCAATAATAATTTTTCTCAAAAGGTTTCTTTCACTCTATATTCTTGCTCTGTTCGGACTAAAGTAGATTATGACCAAGCATATTACTTCTTTGGTAGCAGCTCCCACTATCCTACCTGGCAGTCGAACAGATAGGAATTACCAATGCACAACACTGGTCTGACACACTACCCTTGAGGCAGTTTGGACCCAGGCCATTTAAGGCTTTATAAGATAAAAACCAATATTCTGAACTGTGCCCAGAAACTGATTGGCAGCCAGTGGAGCTGCTGTAACAAGGGTGTTATGTGATCCCTGTAACCAGCCCCAGTCAGGAATCTGGCTGTATTTTGGACCTGCTGAAGTATCCTGAGACTTTTCATTAGTATCCCCACATAGAGCACATTACAGGAATCCAGCCTGGAAGCGACTAGAGTCACAGTGCCAGATCTACAGAAGTAGCTGGCACACTAGTTTTAATTGTGCAAATGCACTCCTGGCTACTGCTGAGACCCGGGCATCCAGGCTCAAGGGTGACTCTATGAGCACTGACAAGCTGCACACCTCTTTTTTCAGTGAAAGAGTAATCCCATCCAATGCAGGTTTCATCCTTGTTCCTTGATCTCTATTTCAACTTATCAGAAGCACTTCTGTCTTGTCTTGATTTAGTTTCAATTTCTTCACCCTTGTCCAGTTCATTACTGATACCAAACTTGGATCTAAAGCCAAAATAGCTTCCTTGGATTCAGGTGGTAAAAAGAGGTAGAGCTGGATGTCATACTGTTGACACTGAACCCACAAACTCCAGATAAATAAATAAATAAATAAATAAATAAATAAATAAATAAATAAATAAATAAATAAATATACTTTTGCTGAATAGATGAGAGAAACAACAAGAAGGGTAAATCTTCTAATTAAAAATGCTGCCTTGGCTTATAACGTGAAATACTTTATTTATTTATTTTTACTTCCCCAGGTGTTCTGGTGCATAGAAGTTAACAACTGCATTTTAAATCAGCAATCCAAAGAGAAACGCATTATCGCTTCTAGCCTAAATGTCAACAGATATCCTTCTATATTTGATAGACATTTCACCAGCAGCTAATGCATATCTCTTTGTGCTTGTAACCTTTTAGAAGCTTGGCTTTTGCAAGTCAACAACCAGCAGGATGTTAAGATGCATGTCTATTTTTATTTGCAGTCAAATAGAGGTGATTTGGTTGGGGAACCATCAAGTAAAAGCAACTATCTCTACTTATGCTTACAAACCTACTAGGGATGGGATTTTTCCCTCCCAAATGCTTTATATTCTGTTTTCCTATTTTGCTCTCACAATTGCTGCTCTGGAAAGACACTGATAAGCCTCTTACAACCTACGAATTAGGTATCTCTAAACATTTTAAAAGAGCAACATCTGCAGCAAAGCTGATGTGAAATCAGAAGAAGAAAAATGCCTTTTTCACAGTTCATAGGAGACTGCCCTTACTCAGGAGCAGTAATAGTGTGAAAAATGAAAAAAAAAATGCTGTCTGACATTTATTATATTTATATTCCCACCTTTCTCCTTAAAAAAAACTAAATAAAAGACAACATTTGAAAGCCAACAACAGTAAGTATTCAAATATTTTAAAAGAATTAAATGAATACATTAAAAATAGAAAATAAAATCAATACTAAGAAGACATTTAAAAGGAACAAGGCATAACAATCTGTTTAAAAAACCCTCTTAGCCCGTAACTAATGAAAAGCCTTCCTGAAGACAAAGGTCTTGATCTGCTTGCAGGAAGACAGAAGAATTGGGCCTGGCTTCCTGGTGGAGGTGGTGGTGGTGGTGGTGGTGGGTGAGGGCAGGAGGAGTTCCAGAGCATGAGGGGAAGAATGATAAAGAAGGCTTTCTCCCATATCCTCACCGAACACCCCTGCGAAGGAACTGGGATACAGAGAAAGGCCTCCTTGGATGACCTTAACACTTGGGCTGGCTCATGAAGAGAGACATGGTCCTTGGGATACCTTAGACCCAAGTTGTTAAGCCTTTATAGTAGAGATGGGCACAAAATGAACTTTTTTTAATTTCATTTTTTGTTTTTGGTTTCGTTACAAAATGAAACGAAAAACGAAATGTTCATTCAGTTCCATTTATTTATTTATTTATTTATTTATTTATTTATTTTAGAGTAAAAGCCCCAACCAGCTGGGCGAGTCGGCTATAAAAAACTAAAAAAACTAAAAAACCCAAACAAACCCAAAACGAAACAAAACACAATTTTGGCATTTCGTGCCCATCTCTACTTTATAGCTTCAAACCAGCATTTTTGAATTGTTCCTTGAAAACAATCAGTGTCTAGTGGAGCTGCTCCAACAAGGTTATGTGACCCCTGTGTCATCTTTGTGGCTGGCCCTTCAGGACGTTGGACCCACTGAAGTTTCCGAACACTTTCCAAGGGCAGCCCCACGTGTGGTATAGTAATCCAATCAGGATACAATTAAGGCCTGTGTCTCCATGGCCAGATGAGATAGCTCCGGAAAGGGGCACAGCTACCCCCCTTAGTTTTAATTGTTCAAATGTACTCCTGGTCACTACTGAACCTGGGCATCCAGGCCCAGAGACAAATCGAGGAGGACACCCAAGCTGCATATCTGTGTTTTCAGAGGGAGTGTCATCTCAGCAAGCAGAGAGTTCATCTGATCTCTATTCCTTGCTCTGCCTTTGAACTGACCAGGAGCATCTCTGTCTTGACTGGATTAAGTTTCATTTTATTACCCTCCTCTAGTCCATTACTGACACCAAGCACTGACCTAGAGCTGAAACATCTTCCACAGATTTAGATGGAAAGGAGAGCTGGATGTCATCTGAATACTGTTAACACTGGCTCCCCAAACTGCAGATAACCTTTCCCACCAGTTTCCATTGTAGATGTTAAACAGCATAGGAGAGTTGGCTGTCACGTGTATGCTGGTGATACTAAACCCCCAAACTCCAGATAACTCTCCCAGCAGTTTAATTATTGTAGATTTCAAATAGCATATATTGGAGAGAATTCTGTTGTCCTGGTGCCAAAAAAAAAAGAAAAAGAAAAAGAAAAAGAAAGAAAGAAAAAAAGAAAAAGGAAGCAGCAACAGTGGGGAAACTTTTGCACAGTTGAGGGGGAGAAGGGGGATTTAAATTCTTAAGAAATAAGCATTTAAATCTTTGAACACATACACTTGTTCATTATGTTTTATATGTTCTTTGCTCTTGAGGTGGAATGATCTGGTAAAAGAACTGAATTTGGTGTACCACCTTGTATCCTTAATGGCTCTGCCTGAAGCAAGTGAATGGCTTCAAATAATCTTTGGCTCAAGTTAGAATTTAATCCTATTGGCTTAGCACCTCTGATTTTGATAGATAACCCCCCTTTAGTCTGGGCAAGAGCAGTGGAGGAAAAACTGTCCTATGGATTATCCCCTCCAGCTTTGTTACAAATCCGTATTTATAAATGCCAAAGCGAATATTAGGAAATGGATCTGGGATACAGCCCTTTAACTCAACAGAACAGAAGTCCCTTATTTCTCAGTGTCTGGGAATCACAGTATCTTTACAATTTAAAAGTGGCCACACATCAGAGAACTTTCACCTTGGCTCATTTCAAATGTTCAACCCTCAGCTATCCTAGAAGGAAGATACTCGTGTATCCCTTATGATCAGTGTTTTTCCCCTTGTCAGTCTGGTGTGGTGGAAATTGTGGAACATGTAAACTTCACATTTTATAAAGATATGCACAATCTACTTATCTCCCCAGTTTTAAAACATTACCCGAGTAGACCTGACAAATTTCATACCTCTCTTCGCCTCTGTGATTCTTCAAGTGAAATTACAGCTAAGGCTGCAAAAATTATGTGCAGTGGCTTGTATAATAATAAAATGGATGATTAACTCACTCTAGTAATGAGATCAGAAACTTACATTTAACTGCAAATTGAATTTCATGCTGCTTTGTATTGATTGTAAATACTATATGATTTGTTATTGTATTTTAATTTTCTGTATCTAACATGGCTGATTTGTTCTGATAAGAACAAAAGCAAAGCAAAGCAAAGTGTTCTGCTTATATCCCACCCATAGTGCTTAAAGCACTCTCTGGGCAATTTACAATGTATTTATGCAGGCTACACATTACCCCCTCCCCATGCCCCAAGTGAGCTGGGTACCCATTTTACTGACCTCGGAAGGATAGAAGGCTGAGTCAACCACGAACCAGCTATCTGGGGTTGAACCTAGCTACCTCAAAGATCGGATCTCACAGTATGAACCGACTCGGGTGTTAAGGTCATCAGGAGAGGCTCTACTCTCCATCCCGCCACCCTCACAGGTATGTCTCGTGGGAACCCGTGAAAGGGACTTCTTGACTGCTGCACCCAGACTCTGGAACTCCCTCCCACTAGAGGCCAGGACTGCCTCATCTCTGTTGTTCTTCCCGAAACAGGCAAAGACCTTTCTCTTCAGGCAAGCTTTCCCTGAATGAATGATGGTTTACCATGTGCATTTTATATGAATCTATGGGTTCACATAGACTTTGTGTTTATGACTGCTTATAACTGTGTTGATTTAATGTAATGTTGTCTATTAGTGCTGTAAGATGTCCTTCAATTCCTTCTTCTCAAATACTTGAACATGTCTTAATTGTACTGGACTGTGTATTATCCCTCATTACTGTAAGCCGCCTCGGGTCCTTTTCCAAGGAGAAAGACAGGGTAAAATACTCTAAAATAAATAAAAATAAATAAACCCCAGGTTATGAGCACTCATCACAGTTCTAGCTGCAGTACAGCAGTTTAACCACTGTGCCATGAACAATCTAAAGAACAATCTGGTATCAGTTTAAATATTTCATTTTTATACTGCCTCATTAGTACATTGCACTATCGTTGGTGAATCACAGCCAAGTAAAATAAAAAACAACAACAATGTAAAAATATCAACAAAAAAGTACTCAAGAGCATAGAAGACCTGGTCCAAATATTACCCTAGGACTGAACTTGCTGCTATAGCCTTGTTACTGTCTCTTGACTTTTCATAATTTTTGATTGTCCTTTAACCTTTTAGATTCTTCCACTGGTCAAGCTCAAATAATTATGTTAGTCCTGCATGGGGAGGTAAACAGCAGCCATTCAAAACTGACCAGGGTAGGAGGAGCCTGAAATTGACATTAAAAAGAAAAAGAAGTAAAAATCCTGTGGAAGAGAACACTTCAGGCAGAAAGAATGTAGGACCGTTAGTCCTGGACAGGAAGATGGAGAGAGGGCACTGCAGACATATCCATAAATTCTAAACATTATGTGCTGTAATTTCATAATTTAACACCATCTGCTTTGGCAGATAACAGTTTGAATCCCACAGGGGAGGGACACTCAGGAGAAGCAGGCCCATAATTGACACCTAGGCGGGTTTGTCTCTGCAAAATGAGAGTTATCACAACTCTTCTGGTTTGCTGTTTTGTTCACTGAAGATGCAAAGGCAATCTGATGAACGTTAAGTGATTGCTTACTTGTACATCGTTAATAAGATTTATCTAGGTGTTGATAAGGAAATCTGGGGAGAATGACACCAAATGTTGTAGAGAATTTGAGAATTATGTGCACAATTTCACGGGACACGAGGATTTTTTGCTGGCCAGGAAATACTGGGTAAGGAAATGGGGCAATAATGATGGTGATCATCATCCTAACGATAATAATGTTAAGAACAAGCCAACAAACCAAAACAAACAAAGCATCCTGTACCAAACTGTGGAACTGAAAAGCAGCTAAATTCACAATTGTACTTAATGAATACCATCATGAGTTTCTACCATGTAAATCCAGTTTCTACTTCTTTTTGTGTTACACTTGGGTCATGGTGCTGTGTTTAAACTGTTGTACAGCTGCCAAACTGTGATCATGACCCGGGTTTAATTCCAGGTACCGGCTTGATAAGCCTTCCATCTTCCTGAGGTTGGTAAAATGAGTGTCCAGCTTGCTGGGGAGGAGTGTGTATGTGGGAGGGGGAGAGCAACATGTATCCTCCATATTTAAATTGTAACCCCCCCCCCAGAGAGTGCTTCAAGTGTTATGGGGTGATATATAAGCAGCACACCTTGCTCTGCTTTTTGGCTGCATTTGCTGTTACAAAGCAAAGCAAAACAGGCTCCAATGTCATCTTTGCTCCTCTGTGTTGCTGGCCAATCATACATGGAGGTGGGATGATGCCTGTCCCTTGCACAGCTCCTGATTGTTGGAGCTTGGCTCCGCATGGGCGCAGGACAAGGTAAGTGATCGGTTGCTTGTGTGTTGGAGGCTTCCAAACACCCTTTGGGCTTGTGCGGGTTGTTTAGGAACTGGTAGGTTCCAAAACCAATTGCCCATCCCTAGTGTAGTTATTGCTTTTGCCTGTGCTGGAGCATCACTGATGTGCTGAATCATACAGATTAAATAGATTAAACTTTGCCTTGTGTGTCGTGCCAGTTGAGGAACTGCACCCAGTTGTGGTTTCTACTGGTGCTTCACATAACTGGATTTTTTTTTAAAAAAAAATAAGCGATTCAGTGTTATCTGTGATGATCTGGCACAGGCAAAATAAATAATTGCACTTCCCTTCCCCCTTTTCAGTGGATCATGGGAATTGTTCAATTTGCCGATATCCAGAAGTGCCTTGTTTATTAAGGCACTTAATGGTACTGGAAATAGGGTCATGTGGTTGGTATTCCATTTGGAGGCAAGGATCTCACATCTAATAATGGCATATCAATGCATCTTGTGACTTAAATTGACCCTATTTAGACCACATTATCCTGGATCAAAAGGGGCCAGTGTGGCCAGACCCTCCCTCAAGTGCACATTGATGCAATGGGCCTTCTCTTGTATAGTGGACCCTAATATAACAAACAGTTTGTATAAGATAATATCTGTACAACATAAAACATTTGGGAGATAGGGGAAATTTGCTTAACGTAATCGTTTATGGGGAGAATCCATACAACATAAAAATGATTGTGATTAGGGATTACTCTGTTTTCAATGCATTCCTATGGGAAATTTGTATAAAGGAACTTTTGCTTAACATAATTTCATTTGGAACAAATTAATTCCTTTATACAAGGTAGCACAGTAATTTGTTTCGCTGAGCAACAGGATTTTGGCCATAGCATTAGAAACGGTATTTCCCAAGCTCTGTTCATGGTTATGTTTTGAATTATTCTGCTGCTGCGTTGATACTTACTCAGGTGATTCTGCAATAGGTTAATCATTTCCTGCGGACAGTTTGTCAGCTGGCATTGTTGGTTTTTGTGAAACTGGACTTAACTTATCTCTGCCGAGAAACCCAATGACAGCGTTTTGTGCTGAAAACGTTGCTCTTGGGTAAGCTTGTAATAAACCATGGCTGTGATGCGATGTGACAGCCAAGAGGAACGTGAAGGCCGTTTGCTTTGCTGAACTGTTCAAGTGAAGAGGAATTTTCACAGTCCTGTGGTTACCTGAAGGACCTTTGCTGTAGCCAAATGTGAAAGAGAAAGCAGTTCTACTGAAGGCAAACGCTTTTTCTGCGGCAACGAAAACCTTTTGAAGCCTCGGTCAACACAGTTCTGTGTTGTTTTTCTAGCAACAGATTCTCAGTGTTGTTGTTTTGATTGGATGTGCAGCCTTCTCTTCTCTCTCACAGGACCTCAAATGTGCTTCTGCTCTGCCGTTCCGCTCCTCAGGCTTGACCACCCATGACCAAAAAGTAGATAGCTACATCCTCTTCCTCCAAGATAATGAGGAGGTGGGGAATACGGTAGGGGAAATGGAAGATTGTTTCAGAATTACTGTGGTTAGATCGCTGCTGGAAAAAGAGACTGCCAAATCACAAAAGTCTGTGAGAACAGATGTGTGCTCTTCTCTTCCAAATAGATATAAAACAACATTTCTCCCCTGGATCACTGATATAGCATGCTGGTGCTTTTAGAGGCTTACAAAACAGCTTCCTGATAACAGCCTATATTTTCATTAATGTTTTTTTTATTTCTCAATGTGTGCAGCAGAGTGATCTGAAAGTATATATCCATGTATGCAGCTAGAAAACAGAAGTAGTTCAGATTTTTTTTAAAAAATGAGGAGCAGTATTTATCCTTGGTGGATTGACAAGCTTTGCTTTGTGCCTCTGTATGAAAGCAAAGCAAAAGCAAAGTGGTTTGCTTATATACCACCCCATACCACTTCAAGTAGCCTCGGGGCAGTTTATAGTTTTTAATTACAGTATGCAGGCTACACATTGCCCCCCAACCCCAGCAAGCTGGGTACTCATTTTACTGACCTCAGAAGGATGGAAGGGTGAGTCAACCATGAGCCTGCTACCTGGGATTGAACCCCAGGTTGTTAGCACAGTTTTACCTGCAGGACAGGCATTTAACCACTCCGTCACGAGGCTCTTACAAGAAACTTGTGCCTCCAATCATCTTTAGTGCCTTCAGCACTAGAAGAGCCAAATATCTTAAACCTTCTGCAACATTCTTTGTTTCATTTTAAACACTTCATCAATTACCGTACCATTCCCCCACACACACCTGGAAAACGTCTGCGTTGCAGTGCTTTCCAGTACTCTCAGGAAAGATGTGTTATTGTTCTGCTGAAGATCTCTTTCATACAGCAGTGACTTCTTTGAAATGCTTGGCTGTTTTATAGCTGCTGCTCATCACTGCTGTTGACTGATTGGCCTACTGTATCTATTGAAAAGAAGGAACAATGTATGCTCCATAGTGTATAATCATATTATATATGCATCATATAATCATATACTAATAAGCATAATTCTGTGAACACTTGGAGTAGATTATTTTCAACATGTTGAAATGGGCATGCAAGGTTTTCTAGTGAAATTCAGTCTACATTGGCTTGTGAATCTTGGAAATAAAGAAGGTTTTTCCTGTTGTCCATTAAATGTCACAACCCACCTAATACATCACAGTATTGTCACTCCATGTAACACTGCTCACAGCTCCTAATTTCCCCCTTATTTAGCCTATGTTGATGGTTAGTTTGCACCCAAATTATCTGATACGCACATTTTACTGAGGTGTTTCTGACATGATCAAAGAAAGAATGGAAGTCGATGAATCAGGAAAATTTACCGTATCCAGTGTCTCTTACTTGCTTCTCAATAACCTCTGTTAGTAGCACTATTCCAGAGTGAACACTTGTGGATTGATAGAGGTCCTCCTCATTTTGTGTTTAGATTTTCCATTTATTTCTACATTAATTTGCAAAACAAATTGTTAAGAAACTGCATTAAAATTGTATTCAGATATGTGACATGCAGTTGTGCTTAAATACGTAATATGAGGTTGACCATGTGTTTAAATCCTCTCCCTGCCCCCTTGTGAAATGTGAAATCCAGGGAATACACAAGTTCCAATCTTTGTGTGATTTTAGGGATGGAATTAGGAAAAACAAAGTTCCACAAGTATGCCTATGTCTGACCTATGCAGACCACAGCTTCCTAGAAGTATGATGAAAGAGTGCAGCTGTATCAGGCCCTAGTCCAGTGGTTCCCAACCTTCCTAATGCTGCAACCCTTTAATACAGTTCCTCATGTTGTGGTGGCCCCTTGCCCTGCTTGGAAGAAGCCACAAACCCCATTTGGCAGGCCACTGCCACAGGTGCCATAGAAAACTTCTGTCTCCAGGCACCCTCAGCCAATCGCAGCCTCCGGTGCCATTGACTGACATCTCCTCCAATCTATCAAGCTGTAACTCACTCTTTCTCCGCTTCCTTCCCCCTCCTCCAGGCCCAAGGCATTTGTGCCTTTTTCTTCACTGGCTCATGGCGACCCCTGTGAAATGGTTGTTCGACCCCCAAAGGGGTCCCGACCCCCAGGTTGAGAACCACTGCCCTACTGGATGTGTTTGACCTGCCCCGCCTGGCTGGTTCTGTCTGCATTGCCTAGATGAGGAGAATTGATTCAGCTTTCAATTTGCAGTAGCTTCCCAATATTCTGGAGTGGATAGAGTGATGGAGTAAGACTCTTGGGAGCAAGATCCATAGAAACTGACTCGGGGAGTGGAACTGTTAAAACTCTGCCTTAAATGTTTCACTTACCTTGAAAAATCCAACATGGGTCACTATAAGTCAGATCTGAATGGATAGCATGTAATGACAACCCAGCTTTCAATGAGGTGTCTCCCCACTGCTATCTGTCATACTCTGTCATTAGACTGGGGCTTCCCAAGGCAAACCTGCAGTTGCATTTAAAACCTCCTCCAACTGCAGCAGAAATAAATAAATCCTATTTTTAGAAAACAAAGGCGAGGGAGCAAGCTTCAAGCTGTGAAAGGAAATTGCATCTCCGAAGTCCAGGCCCCCTCCTTGCACTCCTCAGGAAGCTCACGCTTTGCTTGCTGACACATTTGTAGACAAAGAGTTCCTTGATGCTTTTCCTTTTTAATCCCTTGCCTATGGGGAAGTGAACGAATACTTGCTGACATCCTGACAACTAGCTGACTTTCCCCCCTCCCCTCTCATTTTGGCGAGATACAGAAGTTCTGACAGATTGTAACAGCCAATGAATATCTCTATTTATTTCTCCCTTTCACTTTTTGTGTGTCATTAAGTTAGGCAATTAGTGGCGTTGTCTTTATCCCGGATTTCAATCAATTTCTCTGTAATTTGTTGTTTTCATTTTTTTTTTGCTGTTTTAAAACATTGCAAATCACTGTGGACTGCAAAACATACTTACAGAAAGGACACACAGTAATGTGTCAAGTAGAGAGGTTCTCTTTTGTGCTGCTGTTGTGGAATAATAAAATCTGGATGCAAGAAATTGTTCTATGGGAGCTGGACCTGGTCAGGAAACCTAGGCAGTCCTACTTGTTATCTAGTTTGTGAGGTTTTCAAGGTCTGGCCCACACAAAGTGACTGCTTGGCTTGCCCTCCCCTGTCAGCCAAGTGGTTGTGTTCCCCATCTCGTTTTTTTTTTCCCTCACTTACCTTGAAAACCCAACAAGAGGCACTATAAGTCGGATCTGACTGGATAACTAAAAAAGCGTCTGCCTTTGTGTTGATTTTGGAATATTTTCAGAGTGCAGAAAGTCTTATTAAATAGCATAACTTACTTTTAAAAACTATAGGGCAGAATTGCACTGCTCAAGATCCAGGCTAGAGAATGATCTCACAAGCCCTGACCTTTGAAAAGCCCTTTATAAGCCAGAGGGTTGTACAAATTTTTGATAATACAGTTTAGTTCTCCCTGTGGTGATGAATGCAGCTTGCACAGCACTTGTTGAGATCAATTTAACCTTTTATGCTTACTTTTCAAATTCGACCTATGAAAATTTATGGGATCTAGGCCTTCAGACGAGACCAACATGTTTACTTAAAATGACTGGCTGCTACAAGACGGGAGCACAAGAGGTCTTCTTTCATCAGTAGTCATTAGATCAATTTACAGTAGTTATAATTCAATATATTTTAATTACCAGTATATCACCTAGTTCTATGTGCTTTTTTAGGATAAATGTTCAGAGCTTGAATTAAACCAGAATACACTGATTGCCTCGGTTGTCAAACTGTGATTACCTTTCCTGGAAAAAGTACAAACTTGTTCTTTTTGACACATCTGTTCCCCCAACCCCCAACCCCATGTTCAGTTCCTGAGTGGCTTTTGAATGAACCACATAACAGAGTATGGGCATTAAACTTCATGTACCCTGATACAATATAATTCCAGTCTGTTGCTGTAGGGTAGAATAAAGTAGCAGTTTGTAACCCTTATATTATATGTAAAGTTTGGGTGATGGGGGGAAATTAATGAACTATCTGAAGCAAAGCTGGGAATTAAGGTGATGACATAGAATGTAAAGTAACATCAATGATTTGATCTTAGATTAACATGCTGATGTGACTTGCATGATAGAGATTTGGCTGAATGAAGATGGGTTTGTGTGTCTGTTAATTTTTGTCAGCTTTGCCCATCTGAGTCCTCTGGGCAGAAACAGGCCACACTTGGGCAGGGAGCATGGGTTGCAATAGCTTACTAAGATTCTGTCACCCTTGCCAGCTGCCCTGTCCCATAGGTTGCTGGGTTTGAATGCATGTACCTGAGAGTAGGTGCCTGGGACAGAATACTATTACTTCTAGCACCCTCAGGTTATAGAAGTCGTGAAAAAGAAAGTACTTTTACCTTTGTAGTTTGAACAATAGTTGACTCTAGTCATTTCAAAACAATTAGCTATCTCTCCAACCAGAGCTAGGTCACTGGACAATGATGTTTCTGACAGTTGAACATGTTTATGTGACTGTTTATAAAATCTATAGAAGTGGTTCTTGTAGATCTCATGGTTCCCACTCTCTGACATTGCAGTGTTGTGACTTTTCTGGATTCTGGAGTGTCAAATGCTTTATGCTATTGAGACTTAGATAGAGACTATCTTATATAGTTAGCAAAATTTTGTCAAAATGACATTAGGGCAGCTTGCTAGATTCTGCATTGCAAAGTTTTGGAGTTGTGGTAGGACCATCAGTGATGGCGAATGTTTTAGAGACTGAGTGCCCAAATTGTGATTCAAAACCCACAAATTTTTCGCAAAGTGCCAACACAGCAATTTAACTTGAATACAGGTGGCTGTGAAGGGGCGATGCAGAAAGGGCTCCGAGTGCCACCTTTGGCACCTGAGCCATAGGTTTGCCAACACTGCGGTAGGTGCAGGAACAATTGAGATTCTTATGGAAAAAATTATTCCTGGATATCTAAGCATTTGAATCTCAAAGCTTTTCAGAAAGAGATTGGTGACGGGGAAAGGTATTGACAAGTGAAATATTTATAAATATAGGAAGATAACACACACACACACACACACACAGGCATTCAGGAATTCAACACTTCATTGTAATTCCACATTGATATGAGTTGCAGACATCAAACAACAATTGTGTAGCAAGAACAGAAAATCAACATGGATTTTCCTCCATAGAAACTGTACAGTTAGTGTGTGTGTTTTTAATATGCTAAAAGGCTAAACATTAGTAAAAGTTAAAGTGTTTTTGCTTTTCATGATGTGTTTTGCAGAAGTATTCTCTGCTGGTTCAGTTTGGTTTATAGGTGCTTTTATTTCTAAATTGAAATATGAATTGAATTAATTTCTGTGTAAAACTGAAGCTTTATTTTTGGATTATTTGCAACTTTTCATAGTTGTAAGACTTTTAGATGCCACTTTATTTTCAAACATTTGTGTCCACTCTAACTTTAATAATGTTCCCAATACATTTTGACTTGTTACTTTGAAGATTTTTGTATATGGAACACAGAATCAATGTCGATAAATCAATCTTGTAGAATTAGATAAGCTGATGTAGCCTGGAATTATAGCAAAGATCTGTGTGTTGATATACAAATGAATTCTGACATGGCAATCAGTTACTGTCTGTTTTCATTCTGGGATTAACTTGTAACTGGCATAAACACCAGCAATGATGAACACAGATGTCTGATTTTCCCCCTAGAGATCTAGAACATTCTGTAGGCTCCTTAGGGACATATTCAGGCATCAGAATCTCTGACCTGACATCCTTGCTTGAGCTGGCTGATCTGCTGTCAAGTGTGTTGTTGTAATCACCGTGGCTTCTTGTGTTGCTGGACTTCCACATCCATGCTGAGACAAGTTGTCAGGAGCAGCTCAGGACTTTATGTCTACCATGATGATCATGAGAATGTCCCAAGGAATATCTGACTCCACTCATGGAGCAGGGCATACTCTTGACCTGATTTCCTACCATGGGCAAGATGGTAATGATGGGGCTGTGGAGAAACTCTCAGTTGTTTCTTTGTCATGGACAGATGGCTACTCAGAAGAGTTTAGGTTTTATTGGAATTCTGAGCCACAGCAGGAGTGGAAGGCCAATTAAAAGGATCCACCTGCTTTTCTTCACAGCATCTCTTGGGGAATTTACACTGTAAATCTCCACTGTTGAGATGGGCATGAAATGAAAAACGAAACACAGTTTTGTCATTTTGTTAGATAACAAATTACAGTACTTCACTACTTAACAAAATAGTAGGACACGCTTCATTTTGTATTGTCTCGAAATACCATTCTTCCCTCTCTAGAAGGAAATGATTCATCCTAGAGGAATCAATGGCAGGAGAGCTCAAGATTTTCCCTCTAAGTCCCCAAAATTTGGAAAGGTTTGGGGGTCAGGGAGTTGAGTTAATGAGCTCCAAAGGGGGTGCCACTAGGAAAGAATCACTCACCCGTTTTGTTTTGTTTCATTACAACTTTAAGAAATCGTTAGTAAACAACTTAAGAAACAAAATGAAAGTATTTACAAAACGAAATGAAACAAAACACTCTTTTTCCCCGTTTCGTGCCAATCTTTAAATTTAAAATTTTACAGCTATGGTGATCCTGTAGAGGCCTTAGCAGATCTGTGGAATTTGGAGGTGATCGGGACTATTGATAAGATTGCTCCTAATTATTCCCTCCCATAGCTCTTTGCTTTAGTAGAGAACAGTGGGTGATCAAATGAGTGATATACGGACCAGATATGGCGAAAAACATGGAGCAGATCTGATAGAGTGTGGACAACAAAGAATCAATTCTCTGCCCCCATGGGGAAGATTTGTTCAGCAGAGCTCTTCCATATTGTCAAGGGCTTATTATGCACATGGCCACGAGAGAAGGGTGGCAACCAGTCAACAGCTAGCTGTGGAAAAATTTGCCTGGCGATTCATAGACAAAGTTGCTGCATCCACTCTGGCTGAGATGCTGTAGTTCATCCTGCGAATGAAATCTGCTCCCTGTTTGTCCTGTTATCATGGATAGCCCAAGGATGTGAAGAGGATCTTTGGAGAGGTGAAAGCCACTGCATGTGTACTGGACTTCTGCCCTTCCAATCTTATAACACCAGCTTACCTTTCCCCTGAAAAGTCAGGTTTATAGGATGGGCGTGCTTCTGGCTTCAAGCCTGAGCATGGGCGCAAAAGCCTCAGCTGTTGCCAGTAATGCCTTTTCACAGTTAAGGCTGGTGTGCTAGCTGTGTCCATTCCTTGTAATGCCTGCCCTGGGCATGGTGACACAGGCCTTAGTGACATTTCCACTGGACGACTTCAATAGGCTTGACATGGGGCTGCCTTGGAAGAGTGTTTGGAAGCTTCAGCAGGTTCAGAGAGGTTGCAGCCAGATTGCTGACTGGCATTGGTTCCAGGGAGCATGTAACGCTCTTATTGCAACCGCTTCACTGGCCTGCCAGTCTCTTTCTCTGTTATCTATTGGGAATGTAAGCGAGGATGCTGCCAAGCTGTGGAAAGCTCTTGGTAAGGAGGCTGATTTTGCCACCGCTCTCTTGGCCTTCCAGCATCAAGGGAAGATCTTGTTAGATGGGCTTTTAATTAATGTAGCAGCTTTCAGTCTTGTGTGCTGGACACTATTTTTTATTTTCTCTGCAGTATGTTTTAATACATTTTAAGGGATTCTTCATAGTTTTAAATACAGTGGACCCTTGTATAACAAACGGTTTGTATAACATAAAATCTGTGCAACATAAAACGTTCTGGAGATATGGGGCAAATCCATACAACATAAAAATGTTCACGATTAGTGATTACTCCATTTTCAATGCATTCCTATGGGAAATTTGTACAGAGGAAAATTTACTTAACCGAATTTCATTTGGAACAAATTAATTCCTTTATACAAGGTACCACTGTAACTGTTTTGATACTGTTGCCTGTTTAGCTGTTTCTTAGTGTTATAATTTATTGTGGTTTTAGTTGGTTTATTTTAAAATAAACCATGGCCCACCTTGGGCCCTGAATTGAGAGAAAAGGAGCGTACAAATGAAAAAATAAATAAATTAAATAGATAATTGTATTCTGTTTCCCTTATTTGTTCAGAATGTGTGAAATCCATCCAGTTCTTATTAACAGAAACTGAATGAACGCACGCACACCCATGCTTAGTTTTGTTCAGAAGAAATCTGTAATGAAATAAGGGAATTATTTTCAAAGCAATTAAACAAAAATTGATTGGCTCAATTCACTTCTTTCCCCTTGAACTTGAGAGTGTTTGGCAGCAAATAACTGCACAGAGGTGTCCAAGGTTTAGATTTATGACTTTGTTCCTTCTCTTTTCACCCTCCCATCTCTCTGTGAACGAAAGCAATGCGGTAAAAAAGAAAAAGAAAAAGAGAGCCTCATCCGTTTTTCAGGCTCATCCAGCTGTGGACTATGTTGGCCATTTTCTTGATACAAATTTAGAAAGACAGCAACGTGCAAAAGGATGAATCGGGCGAACTGGAACTAGCCTACGTTGTGTCTCTGTTTTCTCTCTTCTGACATATTGGCCAGAACATTAAAAAAAATCATTAATCTCCCTGAATCCCTACATCTCCCCTGCTGTATCTTTCAGCATGTCCCTCTAGCAGGGTCATAGCCATTTGTCTCAGTAGGGGGTCCACTCTGATGTATTCTGCAGTGAAAATCACAAAGCTTCACTCATTCCAGCGCACAACTCACTCTTGCCTGACAAAATATTGAAGGATGAATTGGGTGGGATATTGAATGGCACGGATACAATAAATGGATGCATATTTGCTATGCAAAAGAGGCATGGGAGGACTGAACACTCTTGGAACTGTTAGAGCCGGGGCTACGACAGGGGAATTCATTTCTTGCTCAGAGCCTGGGATGTGACTTTTCAAAACAGAATTGATCGTGCTGTTGTTCATTCCTTTGGGATGATTAGGTGTACTCTTTACTCTGCGACAATTCGATGATAATTGCTATTGCCTGAATGTAAGAGTTGTGTGTGTTCTCAAGGAACTTGTCTAATCCTTTTCAAAAACTCCAGATGTTTTGGACAACAACTGCCACAGTCCTTTGTCATTGGCAATACAGGCTATGAATTCTGGGAGTTGTAGTCCAAAACAGCCGAAAGTTCACCACTACTGATCTAGATAAACCCACTTATGATAAGGATTTGGTTTATCTCAGGCAGAATGAGCAGAACCTCTCCCAGACCTACCCACAATGAATGAGAATGACTTGGGTCAGGGTCGTGGGCCCATCAGTGTCTGGAAGCTGTATGATACTTCTCCAAAGGCCTTTCCATGCACCCTTACGAATGAAGGGCCAAGGGAACAACATATGTAATCATTTATTTATTTATTTATTTTAGAGTATTTTTACCCCACCTTTCTCCTTGGAAGAGGACCCAAGGCGGCTTACAGTAATGAGGGATAATATACAGTCCAGAACAATTAAGACATGTTCAAGTATTTGAGAACAAGGAATTGAGGGACATCTTACAGCATTAATAGACAACATTACATTAAAGCAACATGGTTATAGGTAGTCATAAACATAAAGCCTATGTGAATCCATAGCTTCATATAAAATACCCATGGTAGTCCATCCTTCAGGGAAAGCTTGCCTGAAGAGAAAGGTCTTTGCCAGTTTCCGGAAGGACAACAGATATTTTGGCTTCCTGATACTTCTTTAGCAAAAAAACAAAACCGAAAGAAACAAGATAAAATCCCCCCAAACGTGTTTGTATGGGAGCTTTGAATCTGTGATTGTCATCTTGCTGTGGTGTTAAAACTTAATCTGAATTCTTGCTTTACTGTTGCTTTGCAGAGCAGCAGTACTATTTGGAATGACTGTACAAGTGGGAGTGTAATGGGTACTTCGTGGACTCAGACCTAGGAATTCTATTCAAGGCTACCGAAAGTGTTTATAATGATGCTGTAGGCATTTCATGGAATGTCGTGCCATCATTACAGCCAGAGACTAAGCAGGGCTTGTAAACAACCACTTCCATTGGCTTTTCCTGCTGACTGCCTCCTGGGGTAGAAGCTTGAAAAGCATTGCTTATTTTTATTTTGCAAACAATAAACTGCTAGCCTAGTTATATATATGGTATGTTAAAGTATGTAAAACCGGTTGCCCTGTAGGAAGGAATGCAGAACAGAGAAGAAAGCAGGTGAGAGTATTCCAGGTCTGTTCTTTCATCTATCCGATATATGCTTTCGTCTGCTACAGAGCCGTCTAAAGCCAACTGTACTGAGCAAGAACATCCACTTGAGCGAATGTTTTGTTTTGTTTTCCTTTCCTTTTGCTCTTGTTTATGTGTTTCCTAGTATACCTGTTGTAGATTTATAAATGTTGTGAGCCAGTTTGGCTATTTAATGCCTCTGTAACCACAGTATTTCCTGGGTTCTCTTTATGCTCTCAATAAGCAGCAGTTTTGGGAATGCCGGTGTATAGCCATCCTCAGAGTCCCATCCTTGGAAGAGCTAGTATCTGTCTCTTAAGCACTTCTGTAATTAAAGCTCAGTAATTACATTGCAAGGTGCTGACTAGAGAACCTACTGAATCAAAGATGTCTTGACAGTTGAGATTATCCAGGATAATTAGTTCCAATACTTGCTTTTAAAAAAACCCACTGTCATTAAAAAAAAAAACAAGACTTCATGTTGTCTTCTCTGTAGAGGATGTGTTTAGTAATAATTGTTGCTTTGTTAGCCATTGAGGCGTGATATAAATGTGAAACATTTACTAAATACTGTATATTTTGGAAAAGGGAATAATGTTCAAGATTATAACTCTCAGAATTATAACAGATGTATAACATATCTATTTTTGTAAGCATGGAACATATATCATACAGAAGATTCTTCCCCTAGGTATCTATGGAACTTCTTTTTCCATTTATATTCAGGTATTGAAAAGATTTCCTTAAGGAGTTATGCATTAGACGAGGAGTTATGTATTATATTTTATATAAAATCACTTAGAACTTGGGGACTCTTGTTAGTTTGTTTCATGCAGAAGGCTTCTGGAACAGCAACTTTCCGTCCCATTATTTTATTGTTAGGTTTTGTGACACTGAGATGTGATCTTGGGCTCTGTTCAACAGTACCAAAATCTAGAGCCAAAATTGAAAGAAAAGATATACCCTTCAGGGGGACAGGTCTTTTCAACAAAAAGACAGATAAAAATGGGCAGTGCTCATACAGTGGTAAACACTGCCAAGAAAAGTGAAATAGTTACTAAGTACTGTATACCATCTTCTGTCCCATTATCATCAAGTTTTCCTGACCTAAGAAGCCACCTTGCCTCATGTTTACAACATGGAACACTGTAACAAAGAAGCAGGTTTTTTTTTTAGCCAATTCTATTATTAAACATGTTGTCCCATTCCTATTGGCTCCAGTCACCAGGCTGTCAGAAAGCATTTGTCAGAAGTTGCCTGTACACAGCAGAGACAATCTGGGTTTGGAAAGCAAGGTATATGCCTGCAGTGCTCTGTTTTTGTTGCAGATAGGAATGTCTGGTATCTGTTAGTGCTCCTGAATCCTAGATGGAATTGAGGGGGGAAATCATTTTGTTTCAGTGGCCAAGTAATTGGTAATAAATGTCATCATTAATGATCGTGTTTCAGTTCTTTTAAATAAAATGGAATTTTAAAGCACTTGAATGCATTCTTCTCAGTCTTTAGTTCCATATACATTGTTGTCTGTCCTTTAGCAAACCAGGCAGAACCTATAATACCACTGGAATTTCATAGGTGTTTTTATTTTATTTTTTAATCTGCATCTTGTGTGTTTTATTCCAGAATCCTTGCATCAGATATTATAATTTTATGTACCTTGTCTGGAAGTGTTATGACTTTTATGTTGTTTCCTATAACGTAATAGTTCTATAGAGCATGCTCTGTTCTGATTTGCTAGAATATTACAGATTCCACGGTGGGCATTTGAGCGACTTGTATAACAACTGAAATGGGTTTCCTGAGTGTGTAAGATATCAAAGGAACCAGCATTGCTATACCTTAGTCATTTAAATAAGGATGATGATGATCATCCATGAGCTGCCTAGATGCCCTAAGTACATCCAATCTCGCCTGATTTCAGGAGCTAAGCAGGGTCGG
>JAHTLZ010000054.1:4316260-4334930 GCA_023846285.1 Phrynocephalus versicolor
ATGCCAGGTAAATTGTTGTTACAGCCCTCTCCCGGTGGCTGTAATCCCTGAATTTGCCACCTGTATCTCGAATAGATTCCTTTGAGGCTTCGGTACCCAATACAGAGGGAAACGGTGTGCGTTCCCTTTCTCTGTATGTTCTCGGTGATACCACGTTAACGGCATCTTGCCCCTGCCTTGATGTGTACTTCCATTCCGTTCTGCCTGACCTCATTTGGGATGTTGCGTTACTTGAGTTAGCGATCCTGCATGGAATGAGAGGTGAGGGATCTGACGAAGGGACGGCAGGAGACCGAATGTGGACGAGAGAAGGCGGAGAGTGCACATGAAGGCTGGTTTTGTTTTGTTTTTTCATCTCTCTTTTCTGCAAGTGAATTGATTAAGAGAGGGAGAGGGAGAGGGAGAGAGAGAGAGAGAGAGAGAGAGAGAGAGAGAGGAGAAATTAACATGTACCATCAGGACAGAGATGGAGTTGTTTGAATGGTGGGGGATGTAATCCAGAGAAATGAACGGGGTGGCAAGGCTGCCCTCCTTTTCTCATAAAATATTAACGGGAACAAGAAGGTGTTTTGAGCGGTTTTCTACCTGCTGCCAAGCAGCCAAAGGGAAAAGGGAGAGCGAAAGAAAAAAATCCTTTAGAGAGTGCAGGGAGCTGCTTCAGCCACCAGCACCAGCACCACAGAACCTCCTGAAGCCGTTCAACTGCTACAAGCCAGCAGGTGCCTTATGCACATCAACGGGTTTAATTTCTGCTTGTTTTTTTCCTTGTCGTCTTGTCGTCGTCTCCTAACACCTATTGTCTCCCGCCTCTCCTGCTCCTATGTCTTTTATGTGATGCTGTGTTTGCATCGAGGCATCTGGGCTAGTTGAGCCTGTGCTCAAAACATGAAAAGTGAGGGGGGGATTGTGTTTTAGTGGTTACTGCTTTGTGGAAATTTGGCTGGGGTGACTGCTGATATGTGAAATTGGTGCCATTTCGGGAAAATTCTCTTTGCAGAGAATGTGGGACACATAAATGTCTACATTTGGCTGAAAGAGCAGAACACAACACAGTCTAGCTTTGAGATTTTCATGCAAACATTTCTCCTCCTTTTCAGTTCTCATATAGAAGCAATTGTTTGTTTGGATACTTGATACTAAGTTCTCTGTGCCAGACTCAGAAATCAAACTGGAATAATATTTGAAACAAGGGAAAGTTGACCCATCTGAATGAATTTATTTGCAGGAAAGCTGTGTGATAGGCATCAAGTAATGATTGCTTCTTTATTTATAGGAGGTTGTTTTGGGTAGGAAAATAGCAGTTAATGTTTTGTTTTTAATATGGAATCTACCGAAGTTTGGAAAGAATGCCAGAACACTCATTTGCTGTTTCAGTCTGTTGACCAGAGTGTTTTTTATTTTTATTTTTTTCTAAAATGCTCATTAAACATTTTATATCCTTGTCTTGCTGCTTGTGTCAAATGTGCTGCTTCTCAACTGAATTCTAATAACTAGATGCTCCTTCAGGTTCAAATGTGTTGGGGAAGAAATGTTGTCCACTGTGGCAATGATATTTATGCCATCCGTTCTGGGGTAGTAGACTGATCAAGAGGCCAGGAGGACCATGATTAATAGGAGTCTACATGACTGAAAATTTTAAGAGAACAGCATATTACTGTGCAGAATTCCTCACTGATGGGTGCTATTGCCTTTCCTAGTAGTAGAGCAGAGGGCTGGCATGCAGATGATTGTAAGTGATTTCTAAATTAAGTGAGATCTAATTAATTCTGAAGACTCACCATGATATGACAGAAGTGAAGCTGCAGTGTGTGAGACAGATTCACATCCTTATTTAGAACTGAAGGAGGGAAATGTCAGGGTTATAAATACAAAGCATATGAAATTGAATGAAGACTGGGCTGTTAGTATATTTGTGAAGTATGTAGATCACTAGGGTCAGAAGCATTTGGTTATTTCCTTTCTAATTTTATTGGTGCCTTTCCGCTTTTACCTTGATTGATGATGAGAAGCAGTTAAGATTTTGGACAGCTCCTTTTTAATTCAAGGCATCTTTGCCTTCCATTTCTTACATAGGGAAGTGCTGCTTTAACAGTAGAAACTGTGAAATACATCTTTCAGTGTTGTACATCCCCCCAGATAGAATTATCATTTTCTTTTTAATTAAGTGTTGTGGCAGCTGAATTAATCAGTAGTAGAAACATTCTAGCCACCAATGTGTTTTTCATTTTTAATGGATGTAAGCTGTTACAATAGTCCCCCGCCATAACGCGGTTCATATATTACGGTTTCAGTATATCACGTTTTTTTTCTTGAGAGAATCAGGCTTCCAAAGAGAGTGTTTTAACCCCCTCCTGGCACCTCAGCAAACAGACCTGGGGCTGCTCCTGCCGGCTGCACTTGCAAAAAGAGGTTTTTAACCCCCTCCTGACACTTCTGCAGACAGACCTTAAGCTCCTGGCAGCAAGGTTTGCTGAGATGCCAGGAGGGGGCTAAAAACCTCTCTTGGGAAATGCAGCTGGCAGGAGCAGCCCAAGGTCAGTTTACTCAGCTGTCTGCATTTCACAGATTTTCCTTTATCGCGGGTGGATCAGGCACCAAACTCCCACAATAAACGGAGGAGTACTGTATTTGGTTTTGACTGGAAAATACCAGGAGTTGAAAGATCACAGTATGTTTTTTCCTGACCCTCTTGTTTTTTTTCCAGCTCCCCAAGCACTCCTGCCCGACCTGAGAAATGCTGGTGGTATGTCCAGAGTAATGCATCCACAGGTTCTCTAGCAGGTGAATGTTTGTCTAGATTTGTGCACACCTATGTGCACACGCAGAAAGTTGGACTGCGCTGGTGCCATGTCATCCTTTGGAAAGCTGACAGAATACTTCAGCCTAAGGAAGTCAAGAAATGAATTCCGATCAGATCGGCGGAGTAACAGGAGGAGTGGCAGCTACTGCTGTACTATCACTGAATGCAGGTAGTTGGAAACATTGCTCTTCACCTTTATATTCACTTGCCCAGGTGTGCTTTTCTCAATGTGATCAGAATGTGTAAATATGGCAATCAACTTGTCATTTACTGCATAGGATCTCAAGCCACTGAGGTCGATGAAATCAGCTTCTGTTAGACTTTGATAAACAGTCTTCCATTTTCCTTTTTTTGATATATTTTTCCCATTTTGCATAATATTATGCAACTGATTTTTCCAGTCAGTGTAATATTTCAGCAGGAACTGTTGGGTCCATCAAACTTTGTGGATGACAGGGGGAGGAAGATGTTATTGTGAAATTTGGTGTATTTTGGTATATTAATGTACAGTATTTCCCCGTGCATAAGACTATATTTTTGTCTAAAATTGTTAGACCCAAAATTGATGGTCGTCTTATACACAGAAATAAGCCGAAGAGAGAACCATGTGATTGTGAAACTGTAATTTTGGGTTGAAAAAGTAGGGGTTGTCTTATACATGCAGGAATCTTGTAGATATAAAAATACGGGTATCTCTCTGTGTAGCTCTAGGTACCACAACCTAAAATGTATACAATCAAGGTAAAATAAAATGGTAGGTTGCTTTTTTCATGAATATATGGAAACTTGGAAAGTTAATATTTCTTTACTTATTTCTCACGGTGTGCTTTAATGAATCCATTATGCATGTAAACCTCAAAAATAACTTGATTTATCTTGTATAGGAAGATGGGAATTGGTAAATTCACAATGGAATGTTAAGGGTTCTTGACTCTACTGCATATGGGAGAACTTGCCATTCTGGTGATTCTTTATACATATTTTTTAAAGGGCAGTCATTTCCCCCCCTTATTTTTTCAGTTGAAATCTTCTCTGGTAGGATGCTGTAGCTTTTGTTTCCAGTCTATAGACCCCATTGTTTTGTTTTCCATATTTGTTGGCATACTCTTGTTAGGATTTTGGCATCACTGGTGATTTTAGCTTCCGAAATCATGCGAGATTGGATATGCTCAGGGCGTCTAGGCAGCTCTCATGAAGCTCTCATGAAGCTCTCCACTTATAGGGAGGTTTATTAAATTTATGGAATGAGTGGATCATTGAGTCATGGAAGGGAAAACCTGTGGATGCAGATGAGGTTCTTTACTTCTTTCTCCTGCAGCCAATCCAGACTACATCCTAATGCTTTTTATAAACAAAAAATCATGTGGATTCTTCCCCTCCTAGTTTGGAATTTTTGGTTAGTGAGCAATTTAAAAGTTCAGTAAATAAATAAAAGGGCCATCAAGTTCCTTACTCATCCTTTTTAGATTGTCAGCTCTGCTGTAATGACAATAATTAGCACTTACTAAGAGAGTGAGTGGTTAAATGTAAAACATGCTTCCTTGGGCCATATGATTTGGGGGTGGGGGGAACAGAATCAATAAAATTGACTGAATTTTCTAGTACCACTATATTCTTCTGTAGATGTTTTCCATCCCAAGCCTGCAATTAAACTCTGCTGGAATAGCTGACTCTATAATAATGCAATAATGTATAGCCCTTTCAGAATGCTAACATTAGAATATTAAACGTTCTTGGTATGTTGTTCTTAAATCTTAATATTCTTAAAACTTCCTCACAATGTGAGGAAACTGGTGGCTATCCTGGGTTGACAAGTACTTTGGTGAAAAATTACTGTTTAGCAAAAGTTTAGTTTAGTATCACATAAATAATATTTAATGCATTTCACTGATTTTGCTTTTGATTCTCAAATATTGGAAAATAGTTCAATTCAACTTCCCCCCTCTTTTTTCATAAAACTTAAGATGGTTACAAACCACGCAATAGTGCATTGCACTAACGGGATGGTGAATTTATGAATGAATGAATACAAGATTTTTTTTTAAAACAGTACAATTGATTTTTAATTTATTTTACTGTATACTACTGGCTGTATCTCTTTGAGAGCGGCAGTCTGTGATTCAGGAGAACCGGGTCCATTTTAAGGCAGATGCGGCTTGGCTGCACCTCATCGCATTTAAAATTGTAGCTGTCGACAAAGTAGCAAGGCTGTGAGGTCCTCAACAATGTCCTTGGAGGCAAATATCTTCTGGAAGGATCATGTTGGTAAAATTAATAGGTCAACATGAAAATAATATATTGGAGAACATGACCCAACTGTGACCATACAGCATAAACAAACAAGAAACAAGAACTGTATGACTATTAGGTCAAGTGGCTCAACACTCGCCTACTCTAAGTGAGTAGGTCAACTCTCCTTCAATTTGCTTTTTCTCCTGTCTGCTGAGCAGCTCCAAACACTATAACCTTTCCTTTCTCTGTGGTGGGTCCAACGCTGTGGAACCACCTTCCGAGTGAAATTAGGACTGTGGAGTCCCTCCCAGGATTTGAGAAGCTGTTAACAACTTGGCTTTATATGGCCGCCTTCAGCGACCAAGGACGTTGATTTATTTTTATAAGTAGGTGTCATGAGTTTGTTTGTCTTCCCGTTTTTCGCCATCTTGCCTTAGCAATGTTTTTTATTTTTAGCTTTTTAAATGTTGGCTCTACTGATTGTTGTTGGGTTTGCTTTTGTTCTTTAAGTCATGTTGTGGAATCGATTATTATTTTTCTCTGTATTTTGTTGTGTGCTATTCCTTGTTAACCAACCTGAGTTCCCGTTTGGAAAAATCTGGTGGTACATATAGACATTAATTAATTAATAATAATGGAGAGCTGCTCCAGATCCTTAGTAATTTCTAGCAATAGTAATTCTGACCATTTTTCTGCACCCTTTTCCAGCTTTTTGTTATTATATGTCCTCAAGTTTCTATGGCCCCGTGGCAATTTGAATCCAGGTCTCCTATATCCTACTCTGTCACTGTGTCCACATCATCACTTCCACATTTTTGGGGGGCTGTCAATATCGGACACAGCATTTCAGAGGGCGTCGTGCCAGAGTTTTGTAGAAGGGAAATATTGGAAGTTTTTTTCTTTCTTTCTTCTTTTACTTTCAGTTCCTTGACTAATTATGCCCAGCATGGCATAATTAATAATCTGAGTTGTTCTGCTGGGCAGTTGGAATGGACCGTATTCTATTGAAACTGAGGAAAATTAAACACAAAGTAAGACTGGGGGTGGGTGGGAAATGAAACTCATTGCTTCACAAAAAGGAGAAAAAGATTTGACTTGTGAATTATGGTTGCTTGAAAGATGATACAATGCTGAACCCAACAGTCGCCTCACTGCTGAGTCACTGCTGAGTGGGTGGAAAGTTGCCACTACAGTACTCAGGTTTTGCATGCAAGTGGAAGGAAGCAATATCACAGTTAGGATGTAAATATTAAGAGCTCTCTTAGACGTTGGGGCTGAAACAGATTTCCTTAATGGCTCAGTTTTGCGAAAAGAGGAAAGAGAAATGCGAAGGAAGCTGATGAGTAGGAGTTTTCTTCCTTGAGAGAAGACACACCTCAAGTGTTCATAAATTTCTTTAAGAGCTGCAACTCAGTGTTATGACACTTTATTGGCTTTCAGTAGCTAGTAGCCTGTCCAAACTTCAGCCCTCCAGATTTTTTGGGCCACAACTCCCACAGTCCTTTGCCATTGGATAAAATCCAGTACTTGTTTCTATATGGGCCTTGTGGCGCAGTGGTTAAACAGCTGCACTGCAGCTAAAACTGTGCTCATGACCTGGGGTTCAATCCCAGGTAGCAGGATCATGGTTGACTCAGCCTTCCATCCTTCCATGGTCCGTAAAATGAGATTGCGGGGGTGGGGGGCAATGTGTAGCCTGCATACTGTAATTAAAACTGTAAACCGCCCAGAGACGACTATGAAGTGGTATGGGGCGGTATATAAGCAGAACACTTTTACATGCAGTCCTCATACTGTGCCATCTGAATGCATACATATCACCATGGCGCTGGAGATTATATCTGGGTGAATCTAGACAAATGCATTGTGAACACAGGAATGGTATTATCGAGATACTAATAACTTGAAATTGTAGGCCACAGCTGTGTCAAATAACTGCAGGTACGAGCACTCTGTGTATCTGAGGAAATAGATTTTCATCCATTTTGAAGTTCCCCCTTGAAACAAATCAGATCATATTTGCAGTGTTCTTGCTCTCTTTTTTTCCTACTGTGTTAAATTTCATCAGCCTGCAGAGACAGACTGATGCAGTCGCTTCTTTGGAAAGATTTCTGACTGGCTCCTACTTTATTTATGGACATAATTTAAAAGCTGTGGGATTGCACTCAAGAGCCCTGGAAAATTTTTTTCTACACACTGCAAACAAAAGGGACATTTTGAGACTTTTTGTGATATCTAATACTGTTTACAGTGAAACCTTCAACATTGGCCATTCAGATGAGAGAGGCCAACTGTAAACAGCTGTACAATGGGCACTTTAAAAATATTTCAGCTTGATACTACTCTAAAGATAGTAGATGATCTTGATCTCCAGTGGCTCATTCTTACACCTGATGATCTTTTTTAATTCCGTCACACACATGCACATGCACACGCGCACGTGCACACTCGCGTGTGCGCACACACACACACACACACACACTTCCTCAGGGCGGGGCGGGGGGGAGAAACCAGAGTTTCCATGTGGTCACCTTATAAAACCGATTCAAAATATGCTATACCTGATTCAAATATAGTCCACCCCCAAAGTAACCATGTTTTTAGTCAACTAATTGTGTACCAAAGTAAGTAGAACAGGAAGTTCTTTGTGTGAGATGTGATCATTTTAGCTATTGATATGTTCCTCTGTTGAAGACTAGGGCTTTTTTTTTCATGTCCGTTCTGTGAAGTTGTTCTGCCTGATTTATAATTACCATCTTGAAAGCTAGTCTCATGCAGAGTTGCTCAGGTCATGATTGAACTGGTACTGCGGCTTAAAAATAAAGCATTTGCTTAGGCAGAAAATGATTTGCCAGAGGAAGTGAATACAGGAGGGTGCAAGGTGAAAAAAAACATTCTGAACCATTGTTACTCATCCCAGTGTTGATACCATCAAAGGAATATTGCTAGGTTAAATTGAATAAAACAGGCAGATTGAATAAAACATGATGGGGGAATAAAAAGAAAATTCTGATTTTTCTGGATCATGTGGATTTTATGCAAGATTGGCATTGTGGCTGTTAGTTCTTTAGCTACTACTCTATGTGGTTTCTCACTGGGCTGTTTCAGAGGTTCCAGAGGTGCCAGCTTCTTGCATTAGGAAAATTTCAAAGGAAGCCAGGCTTCTTTTTGGACTGCTGAGAAGAATTTGGTAGCTAAACATTTTTCCATTATTCCTTTCTATAAATATTGTGCACAATGGCTGTAGATGAATAGGTGCATGAGTGCTCTGTTTCAGATCACTTGCACTTTGATAGTTCTTGTGGTGCTTAGTTAGGTACCCCCTTTGCATGCACTTGGAAGCTGAGAACAACAATGTCAGGATGCTAGATTCTATTAAAAAACTGGATTCTCAGTAGGCTGAATTAAGGTGGAATGATCAAAGCTGAGATTCAACACTAATTCCTGTAGAACTTAAATGCCACATCCATACACAGTTGGATGATGATTATATGGGGTACCCCCAGGGCTCAGTCCTAGCCCCATTGCTCTTCAACATTTTTATTAATGAATTGGATCAGAGGGTGCAGGGAATGCTAATCAGATCTGCAAATGACAGAAAAAATGGGTGGAATAGCCAATATTCAGGAAGACAGAAACAAAATTCAAAATGACCAGTCTTGAGCACTGGGCTGGAATCAACAGAATTAAATTCAGCAGGGATGAATGCAAAGTACTGCACCTAGGAAAATGAAACCCTAAGAATGGGAAGATACCTGGTTCAGCAATACAAAGAGTGAGAAGGATCTTGGAACCATTGCAGTTAATAAACTGAATGTAAGTCAACTGGCGGTGCTTAGACGCGTGCTTCTGCTGCCACTGTTCCCGTTCCCGCAGGGAGGGGGTCTGCCTGCGGGGAGTGCTGCACCACCCACCCAGCCTCCCGGGCATCCAGGCATCCTTCCTGCCATCTCGGGGATGGACCCTTATGGGAGTGTCCATTGCTACCACCACCACCACCACCACCATTAGCAGGAAGAGAAGGAGGAGCAGGAAGTCCTTTGAAAAGTTATCTAGCTTGACCCGTTGTTACATTCTGTACTCATTACCGTAGCCTCAGCATGCTCTTCATGTCATAATGTTGACTCCAAACTCCAAAGACACCTGGATGTAATAAGGTAATACTGTACTGTATAATAAGCTCATAGAGTTGATTAGTATGTTGTGTTGATAAGGACTTGTTAATTGGTTCAGGTGGAAATCTTTTTTTTTATAAAAAAAATAATATTATCAAGTCTTGATTATAACATCTTCCTCAGCCAAAAAAGCAGGAGAGCAACTATTTATAGGTCTTGATGCAGTTGATTATAATTGACCTTTTGCCGTCTTTACACACACGTTTTCATCAAGGAGGTTTGCTGGTGGCAGGGCTGCAGCACTGTAGTTTGCAAAAGAATTTAGGGGTATAGTGTGATTTATTTTGCCTATAGCAAGGGATAAGATAGAGAGGAATTAAAGTTTGTTGGGATTTGATCTCTCACTGTGCCCCCTGTGATAAGCACCAGCCTGTGTAGTTGTGGGAAAACTGGGCAGTTCCAGGGTGCCCCCAGAAGAAGGGAATGGAAAAACATTTCTGTCTATTCTCTACTGAGGAAATCTTGGAAAAGTTTGCGATACGTCAGAATCAACTTGATGGTGCACAGACATTCCAATACATTGTGCCAAGTCAGCAATTTCTCTCTCTCTCTCTCTCTCTCTCTCTCTCTCTCTCTCTCTCTCATTCTCTCTCTCTCAATGCCAAATACTGCACTGCAAACTGCTCTCTTATATTCCTTCTCAGTAGGGACTGACTTTCTTCCCATAATCTCTTCCTCTGGGAAGTGGGAGGAATAATCCATTGAGGTTATCTTGCAGGGCAGTTTTTTTGCTGATTGCTGTCCCAGGTCCTGAATTGAAATCCCTGTCAGGGGAAGGGGGCCTGGGACTGCTGTTTTGTTCTTCCATTTAAGGATGGTCAGGAAACAAAAAACAAAATGCTGTTTCGTTGTTTCGTTATGTAACGAAACAAAACAAAACAACAAAACGAGGAAGCAGCATTTCGTTATAGACGAAATGAAATGGTCGTTTTTCCATTAAACAAACCATTTCATTCCATCGTTTTTGGGCTCCTGCCGAGCTGTCAGTGGTTGGAGCCCTTTATAAAAATGGCTCCCAGAGTCCTGGGCACCAAATCTGGGTGCCTCTAAGACCCAGGGGAGCCATTTTGTTTTGTTTCATTTTGTTTCATATGAAATTAAAAAAAAAGTTCATAAGAAATGAAATGAAACAAAATGGGAGAAGCACGAAATGAAACTAAATGAAACATTATTTTTCCATTTCGTGCCCATCCTTAATCCATGTTCCTCAGAGTCAGTGACTGAAATTGCACAAGAGTTGGGCCAATTATAGTCTTGAGTCAACCTTTTTCATAAGTTCCACTGATTCGAATGGGCTTATTGTGAACGGCCCTCAAGTAAGCCGCAATTAGGAGTAGCCCCATTTGAATCAATGAAACTTACCAAGGGGTCAATAAACCCAATCCCCATTGATCCAGTGGGCTTACTCTAGAGCAGTTGACCGCACTAAGCAAGAGGGTTTGGGAAGCTGCCTATGCGGATATCTTGGATCTCATGGCCTGGATCCAACAGCTCAGAAGCATTACCCATGCAAAGAACATGGTATTGATTCTGGAGTTCCAAAGAACCAGCATGCTTCATGACGATCCTGCTTGCTTGAGTCACATTCCCTCCAAGAGCATGCCTCCTGTGTTTGGTATTCTTCTTCCTTCGAGGCATTCATTCTCTCTTGCTCTTCCAGAGACAGTCATAGCATCATAGCATCATAGAACCGTAGAGTTGGAAGAGACCTCAAGGGCCATCCAGTCCAACCCCCTGCCATGCAGGAACCCCCATCACAGTATTTCCGACAGATGGCCATCCAGCCTCTGCTTAAAAACCTCCCAAGAAGGAGACTCCACCACCCTCCTTTGTGGCAGCATATTCCACTGCTGAACAGCTCTAACTGTCATGAAGTTCTTCCTAATGTTCAAATGGAATCTCTTTTCCTGTAGTTTGAAACCACTGCCACGAGTCCTAGTCTCTAACTGCTCAGCATTGTCCAGAAATGTTACATTTCCCATGATGATCTGACCTGCAGAGAGCCAGGCCTCAAGCAGCTGTACTTCGTCTCCGAGAAGAGCAATCAGATTGCAGTTGTTGCCCATGTAGCTTCTTATGATTTAGATCAGTGGTTCTCAACCTGTGGTTCCCCAGATGTTCCTGGACTGCAACTCCCAGAAGTCCTGGCCAGCTCAGCTAGTGATGAAGACTTCTGGGAGTTGCAGTCCAGGAACATCTGGGGACCCACAGGTTGAGAACCACTGATTTAGATTTTTACAGACTGGAAAACAAACATTCCACGGGTGTTGCAAGTTACTGCAAATGCGGATTTAACACCAATGGATTTTGGTGTATACAGGCAGTGAAAAACCATTCCTGGTCTCCCTCTCACACTGACCAAACTGTACATGCAAAATACTTCTGCATCTTCACCCTAATCTCTGACTCCCAGTTCCTAGGGTGTAGCTGTAAATAAAATATTAAGCTGACAGTTGCGAGGCATGGTTTTGTTGTATGTTTATGAGAAATTTTTGTTGCTTTCTTTGTTGTGGTGGATGAGTGTTGCTATGATAAATAAAAGTATGAATTAAAAAGATTAAAATACCAAAACACCATCAGAATAATCATTTTTAATGTCATTTCATCCACATTGGCCAGAGAAAGGGGCATAAATGCCAGATGTGTATAATCCACAAAGATATATTTTGCAGTCTGACCTGGAAAACAAAATAGACTAAATTCTTGTTTGAATAAATAATAGAGGCTGTGTTCTCTACTTGTTCATATCACATTTTTTCCTCACTTCATTCGTAATGAATCAGTGCCTACAGCCAGGCAGATCAAAATATCACTCCCCAGAAGTGTGAATTCTTCTGTCTGACCTGAGTGGCATTTATTCTGGTTGCTTTGTCATACATACAGTGTACCAGTTTGCAAAGAAGGCATGCATTCTATCCAAAGATGGAGCTCATGTCTTTCTCCTGAACAGTTTCTTTACCTAAGAGCCTGGTGACTTCCTGACTTTGCTACTGCAAGTGTTTTGTAAGCAATCATTCCCACAAACTCCACAAGGCATCAAGTTGCTTATTTTTTTTCATTTCACACTTCATCAAGGTGGTTGCAACACCTGAAAGTTATACCCTGTGTTGCAGCTCTCTTTTCACTTCTAGATATGGTCAGATCACCAGCAGTGAGATATCAGTCTGAATAACCGTGTGCTGTCAGTGGTTCTCGTGGCAAGAATAGATGCGTCTTCATAAGCCTGGATCATAAAAAACCAAATGTGGAGAGAGGGGGGGCATTTATCTATGAGCTGCTTGTTTGCTATTCTACTTGTCTATGAACTTTCTTTTCTAATTGTATGGGAAGACTGGGACATTACACTGCTGCTGAAAGTACAAACGTATCTCTTGGCTATGACAGAAACATCTTCTGGCTTCATCATGAGGCTAATTTTTATTCCAGACAGAATTAGATGCAGGGGAGTGGTATTGATGTGACCACTGTGAGATACAGTACAGGAAACTAGACCAAATGAGCCCTTGGCCTAATCCAGCATGGCCCCTCTTATTCTTATGAAATGGAAAGAGCCAAAGATTTTCCTGCAGGCTGGCTAGTCTGGTTGCCCTTTGTGCCTTCGCAGCGACTCCTGGTTGTTCAAGGATGGAAGAAAGTTGGATCTCGTCTTTTTTAAAACTTTCAGCTGAACCATGCTTTATTTATCCCTCATTACTGTAAGCTGTCTTGGGTCCTTTTCCAAGGAGAAAGGTGGGGTAAATACTCTAAAATAAAATAAATAAACAAATCTTATTTTCTGCTTTCTTTCCTCTGTCCCCATTGCTTTAAAGGTCACTAGACAGAAAGCCACAGAGACCCGTATTAGGAAAATCACGGACTCTTCCAAGCATTCCTCAGTCCCCTGTGATCAGCCGAGTTCCTCTTCTAGATCCAGCATTGTACAGGAAAGAAATGCCAGAACAGAGACAATACAGGAATCACTCTGCCCCTGAATATCAGAAAGGGTGCACAGTGCCGTCTACTGGTAAGCATCAATACATTTAAGTTGTGCCGCATGCCCGTTGCTTTTCTTGTGCTACTAATTCAGTTCATACTCTGCCACCGGCTTCAGGACAGCTCTTCTGAAAGTTTTTCAAGTGATCCTTTAGAAATATTTTAAAAACACAGTTTTAAGCCTTTTCCATTCATGTCATTTTTACTTCAGGAATGTTACTCTTTATTTTAATGTTGATTTCCCCACCCCCACCCCCACCACCTTATCTTGTGTTGGTGGGCTGTGCGAAGTTCTGTTTTATTTTTCGCATGCTCGCTACCATTCACCGTTTTAGAAAAAACAGCTCTTGCGATTGGTTAGTCATGTTTGGGTGAGAAGTGGGTGAAGGAGAACTGATGGAAGAAGGAGTCGGCTTCTGGGATTTTCCCTTGGTTGGAATCATCCTGCTGGCCATCTTGACTGCTGCCATATGTGTTGTCAGCAATCAGGCAGCTGTTTGCTATGTAAAGCGTAGCATCTTTTCTCCCATAGAATATTGTGCAGCGGTTTACTGGTATTTGAATTGTGTAGGCAGAAGAGCAGCACCCCACATTCACAAAATGAAGGTTTTTTTATTTGAAAAATTGAATATAATCTCTGCCCAGAAAAATGCTCACAACATTCTGATTCCTATCTTTTAAGAACATAACATAAGAAGAGCCATGCTGGATCAGGCCAAAGGTCTAGCTTCCTGTATCTCACATTGGCTCCACCAAATGCCTCTGGGAGCACATGAGACTAGATATCTGTCTCCTGATACCACTCCCCTGCATCTGGCCGTTGAAGTACCCCGGTTTTAAGCCTGGAGATTTCACATCTCCATCATGGTTTGTAACCTGTGATCTCCAGGAATCTGTCCAATCCCCGTTTGAAGGCATCCAGGCCAGATGCCATCACCACCTCCTATGGTAGGGAGTTCCACAGACTAACCAGACGCTGGGTAAAAAAAAATATTTTTTGCCTGTTCTCACTCTCCCAATCCTCAGTTTGAGTGGATGTCCCCTAGTTCTGGTATTTGTAGCAGTAACAGGTCACATATTGCTTTTGACTTCTTAAAAATTGTCATGCATGCCTCTGGCTTGCATCTATCTTTATTTCTGTTTTTCTGTCAACAATTTTTCAAAATGAACAAGAACAGTGATGGCCGTTCCTGAACGTTTGTGTAGGCTTGTGCGTCACTGTTTGCACACTCTTTGTACATTTATCTTTGGACTAAAAGGAATCACTTCAATTTGGACTTGGGATTCCTAAATCCTCGTGTTACACTAACTGTAAGAATTGGTTCATTAGTATGAACTCTTAAGACAGTCCATATTAAGAGTACTGCATTTATGAAGTGTATAGAAATTACTCTCTTTGTACTTAATAAGCTACCGTGACACAATAACCCAACACACAGACATGCAGACTTTGTGGTGATGATAACACTGGTGGAAAATGATGGGAACGTTGCTTTATACTTTGGACAGGCACAAGAAAGACCTGGGTTTTTAGTTCTTTGTGTGTGTGTGTGTGTGTGTGTGTGTGAGTGAGTGAGTGAGAGAGAGAGAGAGAGGAGAGAGAGAGAGAGGAGAGAGAAAGAGAGAGAGAGAGAGAGGGAGAGAGAATCATTTATTTTGGCTCCTACATTCATGGACTGGATTGTTCCTGTCTCCCCCACCTCCTCAGGAGATGCGTGGCAGCTAGAAGATGACTGCACAGAGCCCATGCGGGACCCAACCCTTCAACCGAGGCTGTGCACATCAATGGATGAACCGCCTTTCAGGTCCTTGAGAACTCGGTCCTTCTACATGCGAAAAAGCCTCTCCGTAGACAACCACTTGAGCTCCCTGAGCTACTCTATCCACCCGACAGAAACCAAAACGGAGCGAGTCAAAAACAAACTTCGGAGACAGTTTGTGAGTACCAAAGGCCTGAGGCTCAAACGAGTCCCTGGTGCCTTGCCTTTCCAAGCTTTAAGCTCATGCATGTTCCAACAAATAAGAATTGTTATATGCTCCTGCAAAAGCAACCTGCATTCTTAATCACCCGAAACGCGTAATGTTCTCATCTTGGTTGTGGCAGGACAACGTGACCAAAGCAGTGTGTCCCAATTGCCTGTCAGATGCTTCAGATCATCACGTAGCTCCTCCGTCTGCAATGTTAAAGGCAGAGTATGCACTTTTTGCATGCTAAATAGGGCCTGCATAAATTTGTCAGGATGTGTGCCATGTGCCGATGACATAGACATCTGACATACTTTTCACCTTTGGAAATGTCAAAGTCCTTCATTTATCAGAAATAAGAAATTGATTTCCTGCTTGTTGGCGCAGATTTTTAACTCTTGATAACGACACTGAAGTGATTGGAAGCTTTTGATTCAGAGATGATTCAGTACTGGAGTTATAGTAGGTCCTTCATGCTACCTACATGCTAGATGTACCAGAAGAAGGGGTGCCTCTAAGGCATATGTGTCGAAGGCTGTTGTGATACAGACATATATGAGATGTCTGAAGTAGAAAATGTGGGCAAAATGGCAGGTATACGCAGCTCAGTGAAAGCAGAATGTATCTCCTGTGTCTGAATAAAAGGCAAATGGAAAGAGTTGAAATCTGCACACCAAATTTGGGACCCGACCCATGTTAAAGGAAAATGCATGATATGTAGATGCTGAGTCATGTTGGGACAGGGGGGCCTCTCTGGGGCGCCCCTACCCTTACCTTAGGCACTTTTGTTTTTTCAGAAGCAACTTCCATTTTACCCAGAACCACTTTTGGGGCCTCTAACTCGCCTGGGAAGCCTATTGGAGGCCCGCTTGGGGCAGCACCAAGCCTGGGGTAAGTGCAGGGGGCCTTAAATAGGCATTTGCAGCTTGCCCCAGGGGCCATTCCCTTCATATACTGCGGTCCTGCAATATGTCAGGACTGTAATATATGAACCGCAAAATGGCGGGGGGATGACTGTAGATGATTTAGGGAGTTGGTCAAAGTAGGTTTGCAGTCCTACAACCTGGTCATGAGGGCTAATGTATCAACCAGCTTGCTCAGTTGCATAAAGGGATACACTGCATAACTTTGAGAGACAAATGAAAATGGATCGAAGCATGGCCTTCCTTTAGATTTTTAAAGTAAAAACGTGCTGAATTTGTAAGATGTTGGCAAAGAAAAAAGCACTCCCCTCCCCAAAAAAGTAACCTGGTGAATCAAAACAGCAAAGAAGCCTGTAAAACTAAAAGTAAAAAGTAAACTAAAAGTAATGAAGATTTATTCTCTTTTTTTTCAGTGTGAGCTTTTTTAGTCTGCAGCTCACATTTCCAGACACACAAAACGCAACAGCCAAAATTCTTTTGCTTTACATAAGACAAACCATAACTTTCAGATGGTTCCTCCCAGGAAACCTTCCTTCCTTCCTTCCTTCCTAACCCTAACCCTAACCCTAATCCTACCACCATACCTGAGTGCATATACTAATTATTGGCTTGTTAACCTGTGTGTTGGTGCGCTCCACACATTGTGGTAGGGACAAACTAATTATTTTAAATAAACATTTGGAGTCTCAACAACCCAAGAGGAGGGTGGTGTTCCCGGTACATTGCCAAAGCACACCCAGATGAAGCTGTCACCATAAATGCCACATTCCTTATGGCTGCTTGGTGATTATCAATGGCCAGGACAAAACTGAAATCTGTTCCAGAAAAGCAGAAAAACTCTGCTGGTGTTCAAAAAGGCGAGAAGGCACCCGGATTCATGTAATCATCACAAAAGAGACTGAATGTAGGGTAAAAAAGATGGGACACAATGGGGGATAAAATTGTGATGTGGATAATCTCTTAAGAAGAAGAATAGAAATATATTTTGACCTTTTTTTTGAACATTGTAGTACAGGCGCAGAAATGACATACGGGACACATTGGTGAGTGAACTCTGTTTAATATTTAACTAGTGGGTTTCTTAATTTCTGAAAGGGACCTGATCAGAAGAGTGATACGCTTATTTCCTTACCTCATTACCAGTCCCAGGATTGTAATGAAGGGATCAAGTGTTCCTCTACTGAAAGGCAATACTGTCTTTGATAGAATTGCCATTTGTTATGCAGCAGCCTGGAAATAATAGGAAAGGGTGCAATGAAACCAGGAGGAATTGTAAAAACTTGTGGCTAGCAGGGAGAGCTTAAGAGTCCTTGGATAAAATGGGCCAGCCGTTATTTCACATTGTTTTGTGGAGCAAGAAACTTTCTGTTTGTCATCAGATGTAGTTACTTGTCTGATAAATAACCCTGCAGATCCTTAAATTCTTCTTGTCCATTTGTGTGAGTCCCTAGCAGTCTTATTTATGTGTTACACGATAGCAACCCTTTTAGTGGATTTTAACCAAGATATAAAATGCAGAATCTAATGAGGCATTTGGCTCCTATGAATCAAAACGTATTATTCAGTTAGTCTGTCTTCCTCCGTTTTGGATATTTTTTTTTTGTAAAAAAAAAAGAGATGGATGAAGGAGTGGGAAAAGAAGAGAAAATCACAAGTAGAAGATGCCATCATTTGGAAGACTCCAGCCCTGATAAAACTCTACGAATGAAGCATGGTGATGGCACAGTCAAAGCCTCCTCTGGAAGCATTCAACGAATGCTGACATACAATCCACATTCTGCAGCTCACAGTCTTGTGAAGCAGTTGAACAGCAGACAGAGAGTGAATGGAAGCAGGTATCTTTGGTTCCATCTGTGTTGGTGAAAAACAGAAAATGGCAAAAGGATCTCCAATATTTAGAGTGAGTCTGTTTTGCTTTGGGGTAAGAAAGTCTTTATTCTGCCAGTTTTATCCTAATGTATTGGGAAGGAACTTTTCTTTCCCGCTAGCTCGGGTTCTCATCCTTTGCTTTATAATATAGAATGTGGGTTTTTTGTATTAGCCATCCAAAATCATGATGATGATGATGATGATGATGATGATGATGATGATGATGATGATGATGATGATGATGATGATGATGATGGTGATGAATGAGCTGTTCATTCTTTTTCCAGCACCTGTGCTCTAACTAGTAGAGGTTGGGAAGTTTGGATTGTGGTGGCCCTTGTGGGAAAATGCCATTTTTTTTAGATTCCAGTAACCCACCTCAAGGTTGACTCGGCCTTCCATTCTTTCAAGGTCTGCTCATTGGGGTGAGGTTGGGCGGAGGCAATATGTACCCTGCATAACTGGGTTGTAAACGACCCAGAGAAAGTTTGAAGCAGTATGAGACGGCATACAAGCGACAAACCTTTATATATCAATGCTACCCATACAGTGGCCAGGCCACTACTCCGGGTAGCTTGCAATAACTTATTATAAACATATAAAACTACAGGAATAAACTAAAAGCATCACATAAGACCAAATCTGTAAGAATAAAATAACTAATGAAAAATATGTAGACTCTCTCTCTGTGTGTGTGTGTGTGTGTGTGTGTGTGTGTGTGTGTGTGTGTGTGT
>JAHTLZ010000054.1:4341468-4376044 GCA_023846285.1 Phrynocephalus versicolor
TTTCTTTCTTTCTTTCTTTCTTTCTTTCTTTCTTTCTTTCTTTCTTTGTATACCGCCCGTCTTCCATCTTCTTTTGTATCACCTGATGTAACACAGGAATAGTTATGGATGCTTGGTCCTCTGCAACTGTCTTTGGGAGAAGATGTTTGTTTGCTCCCTCCATTTCTATCTCAACAGTGAGTTCAAGGTGAATTGACCTTGCCATAAATGGCTCCAAAAGGGGTGCCTTTAGGAAAAATAAAAACGTTCTCATTGGAATCAAAACTTCAGAAGCCATGGGTGAGCTATGTATTAGCACTGCTGTGGCCTGGCTTATGTTTCCAATTAGAAACATTTCTTCCTAGGGGCACCCCCTTTGGAGCTTCATAACTCAGCCCTCTGACCCCGAAAACTTTCCAAATTTGGGGGTCTTACAGGGAAGAGATTGAGGAAGCTCCCCTATCATTTTGGTCCTTTAGGACCCAAGGGAGCATGGTGTTTCATTTGATTTTGTTTCATTTTGTGAAGAAACTACTCTAAAAATTAGTTACAAATGAAATGAATCTACTAAAGAAAAGAAACAAAATGAAACGAAACACTATTTTTTCCATTTTGTGCCCATCTCTAGTGCTGAATAATTATATCTCTGGGAAGTAAATAAAAGGGTTCTCTGCTTCTGAACATACAGCAGCAGAAGGTATCATTTTAAGCAGTCACTATAAAAATGAGTAGAAATCCAAAACTGAAAGAAAATAAAACAAAACAAGACAAAAGTTTGTGACACTTTAAAGACTATCATGTTTTTAATGTGAGCGTTCATGGATCAGGTCCAGTTCTTCTGAACCATGAAAGTTAAAATATGATACAGTAGTCTTTAAGTTGCCACATGGTTTGGTCTTGTATTTTTTTCCCCGTTCACAGACTAACACGGTTATCTCTTCTACATCTGGAAATTTAAAGCACTGAAAATATAAATTCAGAATACCCCAGTTGATACAAATGAGATTACTAATGCTTGCTCACCTTTTAGTTGTCATTGATACATTTCCTGCACCACTAAGAGTCTTAGATTCCGAAGACTGAATTGAACTGCATAACATTCACTCATCAAAATCTTATCAACTGCTGCTGGATTTTAAGCCATACTCTTGCTTTCTGTTTGTAACTAAAACTAAGAGGTGGATGGCGGAGCATCCAGGCAACCCCTTATTAAAGGAAACAGTCACAAAAAAACAGGATGCTGAAGAAGACAGAATGATTATGCTAAGATGTGGACGAAAGACAAAGGAGCGAATGTGTTTGTGTCTTGCCAGGACTGAAAATGTTATTACAGAGACACAGATGCTACTCTTTTAGCATCTCCAAGATAATATCAGAATGAGATGAGGAATATTGTTTGGACGGCAGAACTTGAAAGAGGCAGAAGATTAAGAGGAACATAATGCAGTGAGGAGCAGGAAAGTGTACAGAACCATGTGTCACCCATCTTGACAGCACAAAAAAAAGTCTTGTTCATATTTTGCACAGGAAAAGGTCTGCCAACTTTTCAGAGCTCTTTCAGCGATAGCTTTGTTGTGTTGAAAAAATTATGCTGCACTTGGATCTTCAGTGACATATTAAAGAAAGAACCTGCGAATGAGGCAAGGGCCTGTTAAAACAGTGCTTTCCAGACTTTTGCCCTCCAGTGGACAATATAGATTTCTTTTTTTCAGAAAGAAAAAGTGTTCCTCCATGCCATCTCACCTCAGGTTCCACATACATATGGTTAAATGAAAACATATTGCCCCTTTATTTTTATGGAATCGATCGCCAATTTACTTTTCAAGTCCTTTTCCTCTGGTACGAAACAAAAAGGCGACAGTTAACGTTAGCAAAAGCTAACGTCACTGTGTTTTGGTCAAATGTACATTGGGGGTTGATAACAAAAACAAATATTATATGCATTGTAAACATGAGGAAAATTTAAGAGAGGAGGAAACCATAGATGGCTGTTTATCTAAGAAAAATGTTCTGTAGAAATATGAAGAAAACAAAATGTTTTATCTACTGGTGACAAATATCGACTTGACCTCATTGCTTTTAATGTCCTGTCAAGTCACGTCTGACTTATAGCAACCCTAATTGGGTTTTCCAAGTGTGTGAGACATTTAAGGAGTGAATTCCATGTTCAAGAATTATTCCTTTCTGTGATTCTTTGAGTTTAGTCCATTTAATCATTCCATGGCCAGTGTTTAAAAATTCAAATTGTGGCATTGGGGAAGAGAAAAGAAAGAAGATTATTCCCCCCCCCTTTTTTTTAACCCATCTCGACAAAGTATTTAGATCAGGCATGAAAGGAAAACTGCTCAAAGACTGTGACAGTGTTTAAATTTAAGTCAAAACTCAGTCTTGCTTTTGTTTGGTGGGTGCTGCAATGCATCATCTTTGGCTCTGAAAAGAGACGGAAGTGACTCTTTTATGGCCATCTCACTTCCTAATATAGCACTGTATAGCTCCTTGGAATACCTTATTGTTCCTAGAAAGACGCCCAGTGCCAATGGAATGTTAATTGGAAGGAAATGAATAACAAAGTCCACCCCCCATAACCTTCCTCCACCCCCTCTTCTTAATTAGTAAATTGAATTTATTTAACTATTGAACGATTCTCCCTCCTCCTCTTTCTACAAAGGGGACTGACTTTGCCATGGTGACCTCCATTTGGTTTAGCTGCTGCTGCTTGCTTAAGATATTTTTTCCCAAGGGTATTTAAAGAAAAGTATGGTACTTTTCTGTGTTTTTGTCTAGAATTGATAGATTAAAATGGGGGGGGGGTTTCTTATACACAGAAGTAAGCCAATAAGAGAACCAAGCGTGATTTTGGATTGGAAAATTGAGGGTCACCTTATACATGGGGCATCTTATAGATGCAAAAATACAGGTACTGTATATATTTTATAACTCTACTGATTGGAATAGTTGAAAGTGCAGCAGAAGAAATTTTGTGTCTCCATCTCTGTTTTGTTCCATTGGGAAAAGATTTCTCCATTTTCATCTTTTAAGAATGTAAGATGAGCCCTGCTGGATCATGCCAAAGGTTATCTAGTCCAGCTTCTTGTATCTCACAGTGACCCCACCAGATACCTCTGAGAGGTCATGAAATAACTCAATACATGTCTCCTGAAAAGTCCTGATCCACTCCCCTCCGTCCACCATTTTGAGGCACCCTCCTTTTAAGTCTGGAGCGAAAATGTATCCACATCATGGCTTGTCACCTTCTATGGACGTTTCCTTCAGATATCTGTCCAACCCCCTTTTAAAGTCCTCTAGGCCTGATGCCATCACCACATCATGAAGCAAGGAGTTCCACAGACTAACAACACCTTGAGTAGAGAAATATTTTATTTTGTCTCTTATTCTCCCAACCCTCAATTTGAGTAGATGATCCCTGGTTCTGGTATTGTGTGAGAGGGAAAAGAGTTTTCTTCTACCTACTTTAAACATCCCCTGCGTTATTTTGTACGTCTCCATCATGTCCCCCACCCCATCCCCAGGCGCCTTTTCTCCGGACTCATGGAGAGTGAGCCTGGAAATGGTTCGCAGTCATAAATCTTTTATCATTTAACTGATCTAAGCTGTTTTTCCTCAGTGACCGTCATATGGAATGACGATACATTAGCAGCAGGGCACATGACAGTGGACAGAAAATTCAGTGTCTGAGGTACTGAGTTTCAATTTTTCTTTAAAAAATAAAAGTGATTAAATCCTAAGGGCCAATGGCAGCTAGAGTATTCAATACTGAGCTCATAATATCAACCATCTGACATGATACAGAGAACGAAAGGGGTTGGAATAAGTATGTGAAAGGGGCTGGAATAAATCATATGTTTGATGTGTCCACTGCCTTACTTTTTATTTGACACTAAGCAAACTACTGGACTATGGGTACTGTGCTCTGAGCTGGTACAACCAAAACAATAAGGCATGACAGGATTTGTAGCCCTATAATATTTAAAACTGCCTAGATGCCTTGAGCACATCTGATCTTGCCTGATCTCAGAAGCGAAGCAGGGTCAGTCCTGCCTAGTACTTGGATGGGCGACCACCAGGCAATACCAGGTGCTGCAGGCACTCCAGTATTCCTGCCAACAAAACTCCATGGATTTGGGGTCACAAAGAGTCGGTCACGACTGTAACGACACAACATACACACACACACATTAATTTCTAAAGACATTTTTCAAACCAACAGGAACAGAATGAATCCTGGCTTAGATTCTCATAAGCAGGCCTGGATTGGTTTTCAATTTGACACCAGCCCCCTAACTCTCCCCCTCTCTGGTGTCATGCCGCATGCTGAGAATGCTTTCCCTTCAATGAGGACATATCATCTTCTGAGGAACATGGTCTGGATAACGAGTTCTCTCGGCAGCTCTACGGACGGAAGTCTGCAGTCCATGCCAATTGCCAAACCTTCCCATAGCCAACCCAAGGACACTACGGGACCTCTAAAGAAGCAGCCCACATAAGGATTTAAAGTCTAAACATCCTCTTTGGTAAGGGAAGACTTCATCAGACACCCCTTCTAGGAGGGACGGCCACTCAGATTACTAACAGACAACCCATGCTGCCTCCAACATGGCATCCACAGAGTCTACCATTATAGCAACCTCTTTCCCAATGGCTTGATACCTCCAAGGAGATGTGGAAGACGAAAGGAACCTCCTCTTTTTACTGCTTCTTGGTTGCAAAATCATTTGAAAGCATTTGGAATGTCACTAACATAGGACCGATGAAGCTGTTTGGATGAACAGCGAAACATTTCTATCTCTCAAAGAAGTCCAGTAGCCATGACTCAACTTCCAGATAAACTCACCTGGGTGACTGAGAGTCTTCACAGATACTCTTAAGTCAGGGTACCTATTTTTAAAATTTTTAATAAAAAAATTAAAAATATATTTGTAAGTTGAACAGACCATATCTAAAATTTGTAAGGCAGCAGTTAAAACGCCAACAGTTTTTAGCTGCTCTAATTGAGCATTTACCTTGAAAAATTAGAAGGAAATGGCAACCATTCTGTTGCAATGAAATTATTTCTCTTTAGAATTATATAATGACTATTATATTCCAGTATTATCTTGTGCTTTTAATTAAGATCCACAAACAAGACGTAATTGAATGGCAAACAAAATTAAAGCAATTGCCTGATTGTCTCTAACAATTCCTTTAAACCAATTGGAGGAAACATTAATACGTCATTTTAAAGAAATGTATATTTCTAGGCTAACAGCCTTTTCTCTACTTTTCCTAAACACTGTCATACTCTAGAATAAATCTTTTGGTTTACTTTGCTTTACATAGTTTATTCCATGCATCTGTGCTCATCAAATAAACTTTCAAAGACTTTTAAAGAAAATACTTGTACTCGAGATGTACTTACACAATTTCTACCCTGTTCATAGTTCAGAACTAACTAAATATAGTGGTACCTTGTATAAAGGAATTGATTCGTTCCAAATGAAATTATGTTAAGCAAATTTTCCTTTATACAAATTTCCCTTAGGAATGCATTGAAAACAGAGTAATCCCTAATTGTCACAATTTTTTGTTGTACAGATTCGCCCCATAGACGATTCTGTTAAGCAAATTTCTCCTATCTCCTGATTTTTTTATGTTGTACAGATTTTTATACAAACTGTTATACGAGGGTCCACTGTACTGTGTACGTGGTCAGCTTTTGCAGTATAAACAGGATTTGGGCCATAACACGTTATATTAAAATCAGCGTATATACTAATTCTTGGGTCATGGCCATCCAAAATTTCCCGAACAACTGTTACCTTCATTGAGACTGATAGGAATTTATGGAGAGCATGAATCGAGGAATTGAGCTCATTATATCTTTGGTTCAAATGTAGTACTTTTTGGTGAGGGTGATGTCATCCGGCTTATTGCTAGTCTCAAAACATACTAGCAAAAGCAGGACTGCGGATTTTTCGAATTTTTCTGTCAGCAAATCTACAGCCAGGGCCTTGGCATCAAAAGGAAGAAGATTACCCAGTGTTGCCGTCTTTTCATGTCCCCGTTGAGGGTCTATTTACAATTCTCTATTCACCTATGTGTTATTTTTCTAATTAACTTAAAGGTATCACCTGTTCAACTTTTGCATTTGGTTTTTGTGATGGCTATGCGGCTCCTCAACTTGTTTTGCTTCAATTTAAAGTACTGAGTGGACTTTTGTGCTCAGTCTGTGTGTGTGTGTGTGTGTGTGTGTGTGTGTGTGTGTGTGTGTGTGTGTGTGTGTTCAGGCACCAAACATAACTTATTTTATTGCCCCATCTTCCTGTGATTCATATGATTTTTTTCGATAAATCTGTATGTTAAGCATAAGTATTTGAAAACACAATCTGTATATGTATTAAACCCAAAAGCAAACACTCTTTTCATTGTCCAGAATGTGCTGGTCGAAACAATTAAAACGAGGACTACTGACTTATAAAGACCTCTACCCCAAACGTCACTAAAATGTGCAGATCTTTCATTTCTATTTATGATATTAGTGTGTGATACATTGACGAGCTGGTGTTACACTGTACGTTCTCAGTCTGATCTCTTGACAAGTCTAGAAACATTACATACTGTATTTCTTTCAAAGTTATGTCATGCAGCCTGAGATGCTACATTGTGCCTTTGGATACTAGGTTTTATGTGTGCAGGATTATTTATTTATTTATTTTAAATGGCTGTTTAAAAAATATCCTCCTATTGCTTTGGTCCCAACACAACTCCTTTTCCCATGTTGTCCTACTCCAGTAAGGAAGGTTGTACCATGAGTTGCAGTACAAAACATCCCATCTGACAGAAAGTAGGGAGAGCTGAGTGCCTTTTTGTGTGTGTGCGTGTGCGTGCGTGCCTGTGTGTTAGAACCATGCTTTAAAAGCTTTAAATAAAGTTTGCCTCACAGCCGCAGACCCAACTATCTGATCCTGCAGCTAGAAGGTAAAAATAATAAAGGCTAGAAAGAATCCAATGAGTTGTTTATGCTGGCATACATGCCATGGCATAACTTATGGCTTTGAACTGCCACTAGTTAACAAATTGTCACTTATATTCCTCATCATGCACCAGTTGCATTACTTGGCATGTGAGGAGGAATTGCCAGGGGTGACTCATTAACTAGTAGTGATTCACTGTTGTGATTTACAGTTTTACACAATTTCATTTACAACACTGTAAATAACCCATAGGACTCCAACTAAGGGTAAACAAAAAGGTCTAATTTTGACTCGTTGTCAGTTGATGCCTCTATTTGAAGACTGTTCGGTATTCGCCTATGTGTATTATACGCATTACAGATATTATTTTATTCCATAAGGAGATAAAGGGATTGAACAACTTGCCATAAGAGGCATGCATTTTCTTTGTTTCCTAGTGCATTCCACATCCATCACTACCACCCCTTTTTTGAAGAGGCTCAGATCACTTAATTTTTAAAATACAGTTTAATTCTGAGTTTTTGAAAATGACAAAAAATAAACATTAAAATATTTAATAAACAAAAATTAAACATTAACAAAAAACCCTGAAGCCACATGAATGATGCACCCCCAATCTGGACCATTAGGGAGTATCAAATAACCTCTTCTATACCTCTGCCTCTTCTGCATTTTTCTTCTGTAAAATAATTCCTTCATATTTTGTGGCTACCCTATACCCACCATGTCTTTTATCCACTTATTTGCCCCCTGTTCTATCTGAATAACATTTTGTAAAGGTATTTCATCTTTACCTAGCAGTTCTTTTATTTGTTCTTTTATTTTAACCCTAGTCTCCAGAGTCCTAATTTATATCTAATCTATATCTAATCTATATCTTCTAGATTTTTTTATAATAATCAGATTAAATTTAGTGTCCATATTTATCAAAGAATGATCTGTTACACATATTAAACCAATTCCATTTTGTCTACTCTTGAAATCAAATTGTTGGATACAGACATATAATTTATTCTACAGTAGAGATGAGCATGAAATGAAAAAAAAATTGTTCCCTTATTTGTTATTCGTTTTGTTACATAACAAAACGAATATTGAAAATTTCTCTTGCAGCCTCCCTGTGTGCGTGCTGTGTACCTCTCGGTGAGTACCCTCCCCTGCTCCACAGTGCAGTCACTCTGCGGCTGCCTTACGCCCTGGGCAACGCCCGCTGCTGCCTTTGCAGCCTCCCTGCGTACCTAGTCTATACTGTGTCTCTGCCAGCATCATTTTTAAAAGTGTTTTCCCTCTGGTCTGGGGTGTTGGGGGAGGTCCGTGCACGGAAATGCTTTAAGTCGCGCAAAAAGCTGGTAAAAATGAAAAACGAAAAATGAAAAAAACGAAATGATTTTTTTTCAAAAAATTCACAAAAAACAAAAACGAAGCGAAACAGACCCGCAACGAAAAATGAAAAACTGAAACATCATTTTTTCGATTTGTGCCCATCTTTATTCTACAGTAATTTTTATACAGTATATAAAAAAAAAACATCTGTACCCTATCCATCCTAAGTTATGGTAATTATAAGGGTAGAATTTTGTGGTTCTCCAGATATTGTTGGCTGCTTCTTCCATTAGTCCTAGGAAGTGAAAAGTGATTGGAGTTGCAGGCAAACAACTCTGGATCTACTCCAAGTACCCCATCCTTGTTTTTGTAGAAAGCATAATCTCAAAACTGTGACTTGTATGGAAGATGGTGTACATCACATCAGGATTCCAGTCATATATTCCTTCTTGCAAGACTTTCTCAGATAGTGGTGCTGAACCTTCGTCACTCCAGATGTTTTGGACCACAACTCCCAGAATCCCAAGCCTGTATTGCCAATGAAAAAGGACTGTGGGAGTTGTGGTCCAAAACATCTGGAGTGCCAAAGGTTTACCACTATTCTAGGTTGTTTTGTTGTCATTCCATGGTTTCCGTTCCTCCTCGTTCTTCCTCCCCAGCAATCAGCATTTCTTGTTGGCTTTGAACACGCTCAGGCTTCTGGATTTCACTAATATGATCCCTCCCCAAGTCTTCTGAATTTCTTGAAATTCTCTGATACTTCCCAAGCATGACTGGATGGTGCTTTCTTGGGTTCCATAAGGAAAGCTCTGAATAAGTGGGTACCTTTGCTATCAAATGTTGTACAAGTTGTATCAATGTGTGCACATTTCTTCCCCTGACTACAGTTTTCATTCACTGTTACATGAGAAGAAAATTGCAGTACAGTAGTCCCCCCCACAACGTGGTTCATATATTATGGTCTCAGTATATCATGTTTTTTTTCTTGAGAGAAGCAGGCTTCCAAAGAGAGGTTTTTAACCCCATCCTGGCACCTCAGCAAACACACTGGGGGCTGCTCCTGCTGGTTGCTTTTCCAAAGAGAGGTTTTTAACACCCTCCTGACACCTCAGCAGATGGACCTTAAGCTCCTGGCAGCAATGTCTGCCGAGGTGTTAGGAGGGGGTTAAAATCCTCTCTTTGGAAACGCAGCCAGCAGGAGCAGCCCAAGGTCAGTTTACTCAGGCATCTACATTTCACAGATTTTCCATTATCGCAGGTGGATTTGGCACCAAACTCCTGCAATAAATAGGGGAGTACTGTATTTTGGACACATAATGCGCAATAAGAAATACCATCTGCTGCAAGTTATCCTTCAAGGGAAAATAGACAGGAAGCATGGCTCGGGGTGTAGAAGAACATTCTGGCTTAAGAACATAAGCCAATAGTCCACAGTACACAGCTGCTCTGTTTAGAATAACTTTAGATAGAAACCAATTCAGACTACTGATCGCCAACGTTCTATGAGGACACGGCACTTGAAAAAGAAGACGTTCCATGAGAGCAATTTAATCATACAAGATGGGGCTACTCTGCAGTCCAGACCTCAAAATGATCTATTTTTGTCTTTCCATATTTCATGCCCAAATCAAGAATCAAGCCAGTATGGGCCAAAAACACATTCTTATAGGTGGGAGTGTGGAAGCTGGAAATGTCATTGTAAAATGGTGTTTTTCTTGCAGGATGAGTGAGCAGCATTTAAAACTAGCCTTACTAGAGTATTATGGTAGAAGCAGTGGATTAATAGTAAGAGACCCTTGAATTCTTTTGGTGTTCATTTTGGTGTCTTCTCTATGTCATCTAAGGGCATGGTAATAAGTACTGAGGGTGTTTTGCTACATTTGCCTGAATAATAATTGAGCAGGTTCTTAGCATTCCTTATTAAAGATGAGTAACAGGGTTTCACTTCCTTCCAATCACCAACCATTCTTCTAATTGTGTTAGTTTCCAAATGGCTTAACTCTTCTTTCTTCTTTTGAGCCTAAAGAGGGATTCTTTTCAATCTTTCAGAGATCCTCCCCTCCCTCCTCTTCTACTCACATTCATTCATGGGCCTTTTTTTGTGTGTGTGTCTTTCTTTTAGAAGGGAAGGGTTGGGGGAGATAGAGCCCTGAGCCGGCTGGCAGGCACCCAGCTCTTTTGGGTGAATAATATAGCTGTTCATTCAGCATCTTACACCGGTGTTAAACAGAGGACTTGCCAGAAGGTCACGTGCTATATAGCACCCAGCTTGAAGCAAGCAGTCGAAAAAGCACCCCTTCTTGCCTAGTAAAATGTAGTCACCCATCTCATATTACTTTCCCCACTACCTGGTTCTTTTCAATCCTCAGGATTCTAAATGCAACTTATTCCCACTTTCCTGGCTGTATCTGTATAAAATGGTGTCTGAAAAGACAGTATCCACTGCCCCTCTTCTTCCCCTTCCACTCCTGTTTCCTAAAATGTACTTATCTGGAAAATATGCTCCTTTCCTCCCTCTCAAGGTTGTTCGAAAAGGAGAAGTAAAATCTTGTTTTGCAAAATACCGTTTGTCCTTTGTAAGCCAACAGGAGCTAGCAACGTTGAAGGGAAGCGTCTTTAAGAGGCACCTCTGTTGCGTATATTTGCCCTTGGAAGCCACAACTATATAACTTTGCCAAGCTCATTTTGAAGGAGTCCATGATTTCATAGGACCATAAACCAGTTCCTGCCAGACTGTGGAGCTGCCCTTACAAAAGTTTTAAGCACTATGCTATCTCAAACAAATAAATGAATTCTAAAAATACATTACTGAAAACTTTTAGCCTGGTAGTCCTGGAAAGTTGAAACCTCATACTATTGGTATACCAGCCTAGCTCAGTGCTTCCCAGACTGTGTTGTCAGCTCTTATGGGTGCCAGAAACCAATTCAGTGGCATCACAATCTTTACAATACAGTATTTGTTTATTTCTCTTGTTTTATTCTATAAAGCCATCTTAATTGCTCAATCTCCTCCACCCTTTACACATCAATTCATTTTTGTGAGTCTTAGTTATTGTCCATCCACGTATAACGGGTACAACTGGTTGCCTGAGTTGGAACCTGGGATTTATCGAGTAGAAAATGTAGCTGGATGTCCCTTTGACAGCCTCGAAGGATCCGCTTTAGCGATCGCCAGACCAGCTGAATTGGAAGCTAATGCAGAAAGAAAACATGACAGCAGCTTTCCGGAGGTCAGGCAGTTCTCTGCATCTCTGAAATGTCTGAATTTGCTTCAGGGTTTGGTCCTCAGTATGGAGGAGAGAGACAGCTGTTAATATATGGTAAAGCAGGTGGGCAAGTCTGTTTCCTTGCCTTCAGCAGAACAGAAGTGACACCACTGGGAAATCTATAGCAGAACGGCAAACAGGAGTGCCACATGTTTCTGTTCTCACATTGATTCCGGATATTTGGAAATGCCAGCCATTAGCAATCATTTGTCAAGGGGAAGCCACCGAGACCTTATGGTGGTGGGAAGTGTGTATTTTGAGAAGCTCTGCCATGAACAGGATAGAGTGACGCTTAAGCAAAGATCTTGTATGTGGATTTACTTCTGAGAACCCATCAAGAAGAGGCATGTAAAACCTCTTCTTGAAGATGCAGGAGTCATTGGGATTCCCCAAGAACAACGTGATCAGCCATCCTCTGTGCTCTAGAGGATTCAAAGATGAGTTAAACAATGACCATTTGTTGTTTTTAAAAATGGCACCAGCCAGAAGACTGGGCTGCGGTCCAATGGGGGGGGTCAACAACATACATATCCCAAAACACTTTGGAGTGGGTGAAAAATGTGGAATGCAATGAGGGACAACAATAAAAAGTAGCTGGTTCTTGACTTACAAGATCTGCTGTGGATTTACCTTGATTGAGAGAGGAATAACAGGTGCAACCTGCATCATCTGGCCCCCCCCCCCCCGAAATGAAAAACATGCACCAAGATAGACACTCCAGAAACATTTTGGGTGTTTGTAATAATCCCGTGTTGCTCCAGAGGCACAACTCGCTGCCTGAAAATCCAGCTTTTATGTGGGAAATTTCTCCAAATGCTTGCCCTCCTGTACAGGGTGTTCTCCTTCCTCCACCAAAAGGAAGAAGAAGCTTTGTGTTAATTGATGGTGCACAAAGACCACATCATTCCACCCACCCCCCACTCCCCAGAAGCCTTCTCCTTCTGTTGCTCTTTATTCCAGAACATTTCTGCTTCCCTGATCAGCACAGATGTGCATGGAGAACAGGGGATATGATAGCCATGTTTAAATATATGAAAGGATGTCGTATTGAAGAGGGGACAGTTTTGTTTTCCATGGCTTCCGAGACTAGGACTCGGAGCAATGGTCTCCAACTATGGGAAAAGAGATTCCATTTAAACATTAGGAAGAACTTCATGACTGTTAGACCTGGTTAGCAGTGGAACATGCTGCCACAAAGGAGAGTGGTGGAGTCTCCTTCTTTGGAGGTTTTTAAGCAGAGGTTGGATGGCCATCTGTCGGGAGTCCTGTGATGGAGGTTCCTCCAAGGCAGGGGGTTGGACTGGATGGCCCTTGAGGTCTCTTCCAACTCTATGATTTTATGATTCTATGATTCTGTGGTATGAGGCTTAAGCTGTGATACTCTCTCCTCCAATAAGGAAACCTGTCTTACTACAGGTGTAGCTGTCTACATTTTCAGGCAGGAAAATTAACAAGGCTCAGCAGTTGCAGGTGTCTTGCCTGAGCTCCCTCACTCTCCTTCTCCTCCTCCCCGTTAAGGGACATAACTCTTCAGACTGGCTTTTAAATTTCCCTACTGAAAAATCAAGCATGTCTTCTCTGTTCACTTCTGCTGTGAACGCATGGAGACGGTGAGTGTATTCCACAGGACGTCATGGATCCACCATTCCCCCTGAAATTTGCATTTGTGTACTTAGGTCTGTGGCTTTATGGGGCACCTAGAAAAAGCAGAGAATGCATATTCCTTATTTTACTCTCTTGTTTTTAATTTGGATTTACTTAGCGCTGAGATATGTTTAATATACCTGCTTCGGTCAGCAAGATAAACGTATGAGTTTGAAAAGCTTCCCTTAGACTTTCTTAAAATATTGGTGAATGAAAATATTAAAGAATTGTTGTTCTAGGACGTCACTGCAAGGGAGTTCTCTATAGGTCTTTGGGTCGTCTTTTATAAATAGCTCCATTCAACAAGAAGAAGAAGAAGAAGAAGAAGAAGAAGGAGAAGGAGAAGGAGGAGAAGGAGAAGGAGAAGGAGGAGGAGGAGGAGGAGGAGGAGGAGGAGGAGGAGGAGGAGGAGGAGGAGGAATAAGTGGACTGCATAGAGGTTAGTGTGTTCTGCCTTTGAGCCTGCTGGACAGTAGTGGCTTATTTGGCTGGCGAATTGGGGGAGTCCCTGGCCGTCCTTACTGGGGCAAGAGTGGAGATGAATCTTGCTATTTATCCACAATAACAGTAACACAGCAGACTTTTCATACATGGAGGGGACTGATAGCCGACCCTACACTCTTGGGTTTCAGGAAGGCTGACTGGCTCTCTGCAGAGAGATGAATTGGTCAGATTAGAGTAGATTTGTGATAGCATCACTGAAGCTCAGTGGACTTCTCATGTTTTCCTTTCTTAGATAAAGAAATGTTTTGCTAGGCTGGCTAGATTTCCCACTGGCTGTTTCATGCAAGGGATGCCAGCAGTAGCGTTTTTGGCATAAAGACGAGCTGTGCAAGTCTTCTGGTAGGTAAAAGCTCTCATCAAGACAGGTTCCAAGGGGGTGGGTTTGTTTGTTTGTTTGTTTGTTTGACTTATGTAGTCCTCTACTTACCACTATTCTGGGGAGTTTACAGAAACTCCTTCACCCCCATACCATCCACATACAAATGCAAACAACATGGTGACTCATTTTATTTATTTTTTAATTATTGTATATACTCAAATATAAGCCTAGTTTTTCAGCCCTAATTTTGGGCTGAAAAAGGGGGCCCTCGGCTTATATTCGGGTCAATACTTTTAGCCACTGAGGCAAGTGCTTGGGTTGGTGGCTAAAAGTCATTTTAAACATTGCATGCCGCTTCTCATGACCCCCCTCTGCATCACAGGGGAGTGGCACATGATGTTTAAAATGACTTTTAGCCATTGACTCAAGCACTTGCATCACTGGCTAAAAGTCACTTTAAACATCACACACCACCACTCCCCCAGCTCAGAAAGGAGGAGCCGCCAGGCCCTGCTGCATTTCCCATCCTAGACTTATACTTGAGTCAATACGTTTCCCCAGTTTTGGGGGGTTATATTAGGGGCCTCGACTTATACTCGGGATGACTTATACTCGAGTATATATGGTAATTAATTAATTAATTAATTAATTAATTAATTAAGAATCTTTTTACCCTGCCTTTCCCCTTGGAAAAGGGCCCAAGGCATCTTACAATAACGAGGGACAATATACAGCCCAGAACATTTAAGACTGGGTTGTGCATCACAACATTTTAATTGCAAATAGGATACAAGCTTCTTCAAATGCCATGTCCTCATAGAACATTGGTGATCAATAGCACATTCTCTCCCCCCCCTTTTTAATCTAAAGCTCTTCTAAACAGAGAAGCTGTGCCCACTGCAGACCATTGGCTTAAATTCTTAAGCCAGAATGTTCTTCTGCACCCCGGACCATGCCTCCTATCTATTTTTTCTTTGAAAGATAATCTGTAGCAGATGGTATTTGTTATTGCGCCTTATGTGACTGAAAAATTGTAATTTTCTTTCTTTATGGTATTGAGAATTTCTTGCTTTTTATTCATCATATCCCTTAATATGGCCATATTTGGCTGTCCCAGTTATCTTCAGAATTTGTCTGTATATGCCCAAGGATTTAATCCTGTGTATGCATCATGAATCAGAACAGAGGCCCAACATACATGTTTTAATATGTTTTCAGAGAGACAATGTATTTGTGGTAGTCTCTTTCCACATGAGTTACAATAATAAATATAGAAGAGTTGTTCTAGCATCTTAAAGACGATCAGATTTATTTCATTGCGGATTGGATAATGAGATACAATCCATGTCTTCTGAATCCAGGCTCAAAATGTTCACACCAAGGTCCATTGATTAGTTTCGAAAGCCTTTGGTTTTAGTTTTGCTATAGTAGTTGTAGCTTTTGATATTCAAAGAAACTATTCTGTCTTCTCTCTGAACAAAAGATTCTCCGAGACTAAACTTGCATCAGAAACGGGAGAAATGTAAAGCCAAATCATTTCTGACCGCTGAACTCTTCTCTTTAGAACATGCGTTTGTTTAGGGTCTTAGTCTTGTTTTATTAAAAAGATGATGTGGGAAAGAGCAACATCTTTGCCAAAAGTGTAAGAAAATTTTGCTGAGTGGAGACAACTATCTGCCACCCGCTGCCATGGAAAGGTTGTGCTAGGTTGTGCAACTTTCCTGTGTTGTCATGGTGTAGGGTGTAGAAAAGTCAACGATTCCCTCTCTTTTAAAGTACGATCTGTACCTTTTTCAACGCTGGCTTTAAAAGGAGGATAAAAATAATGAGGACGTGGCTAAATTATTCCTTTTTATCTTTGCTGCTAAATAGATAAATGTGACATTAATTATGGGACGTGGCTTTGAAAACGGTTGTAGATCTCTCTCTCTTTTTAAAGGGAGTTCTCCATCTGGGACTAATAAAGGACAGCTTTAAAAGACTCTTTAAAATATCTGTGGCTTGATATTAATTCTTAATTTTCTCTTCCATCTTTATGAGAGGCACTGAGTGAAAATCTGGAGTTGCATGAAAGCCCTGTCTTGAGATACAGGGTTCCTCAGTGTGTTGACATAGCTATATCAGAGGAAAGCGCTTAATTGAATACCTTGATCCTGAAGAATTGTAAGGAGCAAAAATAATTTGTCCTTTCAATTAATAGCAGTTTCTCTCTCTGCCAGAATGCTGAAATGTCAGCTGCAAAGTTGACACCTCGGTGGTTCGAATCCTGGGTGCCACGCAGCGGCACGAGCTCCCGCTGATCACCCCAGCTCCTGCCAACCTAGCAGTTCGAAAGCATGTAAATGCAGGTAGATAAATCAGTACTGCCATAAAAGGTAAACAGTGTTCCGTGTGCAGAAATGTGTTCAGGCATGCTGGCTACATGGCCACGGACATGCACAACACTGGCTCTTTGGCTTAAAAGTGGAGGTGAGCACCTCCCCTAGAGTCGGACACAATCAGCACGCAAGTGTGTGTGTGTGTGTGTGGGGGAACATTTACCTTTCTCTCTCTCTCTCTCTCTCTCTCTCTCTCTCCCCCCCTGCATTCTCTCTCTCTCTCTGGCTTCTATGAAGATACAGGGGTACCTTGTATAAAGGAATTAATTTGTTCCAAATGAAATTCTGTTAAGCAAATTTTTCTTTATGTAAATTTCCCATAGGAATGCATTGAAAACGGAGTAATCCCAAATCGCGACCATTTTTATGTTGTACGGATTTCATAGAACCATAGAGTTGGAAGAGACCTCAAGGGCCATCCAGTCCAACCCCCTGCCATGCAGGAACCCCATCACAATATTTCCGACAGATGGCCATCCAGCCTCTGCTTAAAAACCTCCAAAGAAGGAGACTCCACCACCCTTTGCCTCATAGGCGATACTGTTAAGCCAATTTCCCCTATCTCCGGAATTTTTTATGTTGTACAGATTTTATGTTATACAAACTGTTTGTTATACTGTTACACTTTATTCTAGAATACAATTGGGACAATATTGATGTAGCAAAACAAAGAGCATTCAACACAATTCTCATATTAGCGTCAGAATCAAAGGAGTGAAAAACCTGGAACTTCCAGAGCTGCCTGTTCTAGTGGGAAAGGAATAGAAAAAGAATGATATGTGTTGATCCAGGCAAATGATTTCCTGCCCCACCCCCCACCCCCCTGGTCTTCCCCTCACCTCCCAATCTAGTGGTAGTTTTCAGGGCACCTTGTGGTACATTTCCTCATGGGCTGTGGGCTTGGAAAAATATAATGGTCTTATTTTGTTTTTAGGATGTTTTTAGACGCTTAGTGGTATCGCAATATCTACTCGTCCCATAGGGATCCCATTTTTAATAGTGGGATTCATTAACAGTGGCAATAGCTTCCTTTATTCAGCTTTACATTACACATTTTGTAGTCTCTCTGAAGAACGGGGGAAGTCTGTTTCTCCTGATTCATCCTGTGGTGCTTTGTCCAAGTTGAAGGAAAGAGTGAGAGAGAGAGGGAAAGACAACATATCCTTTGATATACTGTATTTGCCTGTCTATAAGACACCCTTATGTATAAGCAGGGCTGTGGAGTGTTCCGACTCCGACTCCTAAGTTTTTTGTACTTCCAACTCTGACTCCGACTCCAGGTAACCAAAATTTCCTCCGACTCCGACTCCACAGCCCTTCTTCTAAATTACTTTATATTGGAATGGAATGTATTTTGTGATTGCTGTAGTAGAAGGTGACAGAGTGCAGGTTCAGGATTCCTGTTACCCTACTGGAGTACTTTCTGCCTGATGCTTGAATAAACAACAAATAGCTCTGGTTTGTAGATTTCAATGAATGTCTAATCAGGCTTCAAAATAAGCCCCAAGGATATCTATACTTAAACACACACACATTACAATAAAATAAAAATTTTCCTTAATTAGTAAAGGTTAAAAAAACAGCAAGAGAATTCTGTATCAGTTTGGACTACATTTTACACCAATTGTTGCAAGAGGCCAGATTTGCATTTCATAAGGTACCACTCATAATAGGGAAGTCTAGTGGTGAGCATTCCAGACAGAAAGCCCTGCTATCATCCTCCTGGACTTGATGTGATACAGCTTCCCAAGGCCCTGAAGGTGGCAGCTTTGGGTTCAGGGAACATCCAGACATGAGTTATTGGCCCCGTGGGATAAAGTGGCTAGGGAGGACTTGGCTTAGCAGGTTGGTGTGACATCTTGGAGGGTCCTTTGATGGGCCCTTGAGGATTCTTACAACCTGGCCCATTGCAAAAGATACAGTAGCTGTCTCTGTTCTTAGTCAAGAACATTCACCTAGTTCTGAATCTCTTGTTTTGTTTTGGTGTGTTCTGTATATGTATAGCTGTTATGTTACTTGTGTTCCCACTTTGTAAACTGCCCAGAGTGACCTTTGGTCAGATGGGTGGGATATAAATCAAACTACTAGTACTACTGCTGCTACTACTGATGATGATGATGATGATGATGATGCAAAATTGATCATACTGATTACAAACGGTCATAATTTAGTTGCTCAAATGGTCTACTGGGATTTGTGTCAGAACTATCATCTGCCCATAGCAAAGAACATTTTTAGACCCTAAAAAAGTAATAGAAAATGAGCATGCACAATTACTTTGGGACTTCCAAATACAGAAAGACGGGGTTTGGGCGCATAATACCCCAGGTATTATGATTGTTGAGAAGAAAAAAGTGTAGATCATTGATATTGCTATACCAGGTGATAGTAGAGTCATCGGGAAACAACTTGAAAAAATTACCTGATATCATGATGATCTGAAAATTGAACTTCAGAGACTCTGGCATAAACCAGTACAGGTGGTCCCAGTGGTAATCAGAATGCTGGGTGCGGTACCTAAAGAGCTAGGCAAGTATTTAGAAGAGATTAGAGTTGACAAAGTCACCATCAGTCAGCTGCAGCAAGCCACCTTACTGGGATCTGCTTGCATAATTTGCCGATACATCACATAGTTCTAAATGGTTGGGAAGCATTCAACGAGTGATTTGTAACACAAAATCCAGTGTAGTTATCTTGTCTACTGTGGTGGTGGTGGTGGTGGTGGCGGCGGTGGCGATAATAAATAAATAAATAAATAAATAAATAAATAAATAAATAAATAAATAAATAAATAAATAAAATAGATGGATGGATGGATGGATGGATGGATGGATGGATGGATGGATAGATAGATAGATAGATAGATAGATAGATAGATAGATAGATAGATAGATAGATAGATAGATAGATAGATAGATAGATAGATAAAAAGCTCCACTCCAGTGGCTATCTCAAGCCATTCAAAGCCCATGTGCATGTTGATGCAAAAAGCAAATGGGGCACAGACAGCCTCCCCCTCCCCCTGTGGGAACAATAAGCTTCTGCACCAGTGCCTTGAATCCAAAGGTCTCTCAAAGACACTCGGCAGGAATTTCATGCAAGGATAGCATTGTGCTGCACTTGTCTGCCCTCGTAAGAAAAAGTCCTGCAAGGATCAAAATGGAGGGGCAACCCTTGCCTGCAGGGATGGCGCTCCCCGAGGTTTCATCTTGAGCTGCCTCCCTCCTCCTTTGAGAAGGATGGCACAGCCTTTGATTGATGAAGCTCGGTCAGCCAGATCAAGAGGTGCTGTTGGCTTTAAAGTCCCATGAAGTCACTCGATGGGTTGGTTTACCCCTACTTGTGCCGCTGAGCTTGGCGACCAGTTTCCCCTAATATTAACCTCCGCCTCTGGCCCTTTTCCTGTTTATTTTATGACATATCTTTGATAGGGTTGTGCCTGACCCTGGAGATCCAATAACTCAGCAGTGACATTTCAGCGGGGCATAATTTTGGACCAACAATAATAAAAATAAATCACTCCACACTTTCGGTGAAACGTATATTTAGGTAGACCTTGTGTGAGCCATCCATTGGGAGAAAAGGACAAATTTATTCTCGTTCAATCTGCCCCTGTATAAACACCACATCCATGCTGGGGATCTTCTCTCTCTCTCTCTCTCTCTCTCTCTCTCAGACATTTCGCTCTTGGTAACACAGCCGTCAGCCTGCCAGCTCTTCTGTTCCAAACGCCTGCTGCAGTTTCAGTAAATTATTGAGCTCCCTTTGCCCTCACTCAGCAAGGGACTGAACTTTGTCTTAAACACAAGGGCTCCGTTTAAACCAAGCAGCCCACCCAGAAGTTTTTGAGAGGGGGGGAGAGAAGAGGGCAAGAGAAAAGGGGGGGATGTCAACAAAGGCGCTCCCCCCTTCCCTATCCAGCCTTCCTGCCATGTCTCCCGCACTGCCTGCAGAGCTAGGAGCAACACAGTCTCATTTACACGTAAGAGCAGTGTCCTGGTCTTTGATGCGCACCCCTCCCTCCTTGCTGCTCCTCCAAGCAGTTATTTTAAACATGCCAACCTTTGAGACCACCTTTCAACTCCCAAGTTTTCTGAGAAAATAAAAACGTGTGAGCCATGGGGTCATTCTTTTTTTCCTGCACTGCTTTGAAGGTGCGCCTTGCTGCACACTCTACTCCAAACCTGTTATTACAGGCAGCTTGCTCCAGTATCTTGTTATTAGCTTAAAAATAAAAAGTAATGCACACTGCCCTCTTTAATGGACCAGGTTCATTTTCTGAAGATGATGCACAAGAGAGAGAGAGAGAATGACTTTATTTGGAAAATACATTATCTTACACTAACCAGAGTAGACCAGACAGAGGTGCTCGGGGTCATTCAAGAGGATCATCCAAGGGGTTGAGAGACTCAACCTGTACTAGGTGGGTTTGCACTCCCCCTGAAATGTCAGGTTCCTGTGCTGCTGGATACAGCCTTGAACTTAGATGAACAGGTCTCAGTGGTGACCAGGAGTTCTTTGGCACGTTTACGATATCTGATCTGGCTACTGTGGCAGATGCCTTAGTGGCATCTCACTAGACTTACTGGATTGTGCTCTGTGTGGGGCTGAGTAACTGGAAACTCCAGGGTTCCAAGTACTGCAGCCAGACTGCGGAATATAAGCGGCACCAAACTTGTGCAGGATCAGAGCTTCGGGTACTTCCTAAAGAAAAGGAGAAAGAAGGTGAAACTTCCTTCACCTCCTGTCTTTATCTTTCCCACAGGCATCTGTTTTGGCCCGTGCATGAACAGAATGATGAACTAGAGGCCTTGAGCCTGATCCAGGGAGGCTCCAACCAACTGCAGGTGGGAAGGTAGAAGTTAGTTCTCGTGCCAGCGTCACGGAGCCTTTCTTTCCTTCAGACAGACCTCTGGCCGTTTATGTCTTGGCACTAGCAAGTGCCTGTCCTGTGTCAATGTGGGCTGGAAGCACAGATTTCCTATCGCTGACATTTAAGACCGATAGTCTAATTTCAGCCGAGAGTCCTTAACTGTCATCGTCCTGTGATCTTAGGTGAGAATTTCAGCAGGTGCTCAGGAAAAGATAAGAGAAATTTTAAACCCACTTTTTCTTCCTAAAATATTCCAGCAAGTTATTTGAACTCTTGCCAATCAGGCCTCAGAAGAGGAAGTGCTTTTGCTGGAAAGTGCTGGTGCCAGGTCCTTCTGTTCTTTCAAAGTTAACTGATCCTTGTCTAGCCACCCTCTTAATTCTGTAGAGAGACAGTGCATGGCAGATTAGCAGGGGGTTTTATTTCTGAAAGCTTGGTTACAGAATTTCTGCTGGCCATTCGCTCATCTTCTCCTGAGGCTTTTATTGGCAATGCTGGAGCAGAAGCGATAAAAGCTGTGCATCTGTTTCATTAGAAACTGTTGCCTAGGAAGTTTTTTAAAAAATTAATAGTCTCAGAGGTTCCACTACCAGGTATACTGCTTTTCAACTAGACAAAATATTATTTGTTTATTAACGATGTTGTGACTGTAAAGATTCTCAGTCATCCAGGTGAGTTTACCTGGAAGTTGAGTCATGGCAACTGGACTTCTTTTTTCTTAAGAGAGTGAAACATTTTGTTGCTCATCCGAACAGCTTCGTCAGCCTGAAAATCTTCAGACTGACGAAGCTGTTTGGATGAGCAGCGAAACATTTCTATCTCCCAAGAAAAAGAAGTCCAGTTGCCATGACTCAACTTCCAGAGAACGATGTCGTCAGTTAACGAGTTGTTTGTAACTTCTTGTAACTCTCCTGTGTGTAAAATACAGTATAGTACTCAGAAATGGGTTACCTAGAAATGGGTTACTCCTTCTTTGGAGGTTTTTAAGCAGAGGCTGGATGGCCATCTGTCGGAAATACTGTGATGGCGGTTCCTGCATGGCAGAGGGTTGGACTGGATGGCCCTTGTGGTCTCTTCCAACTCTATGATTCTGTGATTCTATGACCTCCGTCTAGTGGCAGTTACGGGGCTGTGTGGCCTGCCCAAGGTGGCCCAAGTGGCCAGGCACATCGGCCCTGCAGCCATAAAGACTGGATGGCCTCTCTCCCAGAACCACTCTGAGGATCTGAACTCACAAGCCTTCTTGAAAGCTTGAGGAGGCATTGCCAGTCATAGCCGACCATTCTGGCTAGCTGGAAGAGGCGTCTGGCTACCTCTTACACTCTTGGATGACCAACTTGTTGTAAAACACCACAGCCCTTAAAAACGCTTCCACCCTGCCTCCGTTGAGGTAGACCCAAGGATAAATCAAGGCCACTTGAAAGAGAGAAGCGTTGTGACCCAATGGGGCAATGGCAGTACTGCAGCCAGAACTCAGTTCACGGTCCCAGGTTCAATCCCAGGTAGCCCGCTCAAGTCTCCGGAGGTTTGGGAAATGAAGTACTCAACTTGCTGGGGATTTGGGGCAGGAGTGGGGCGAGGATGGAAAGTGCTTTACGTACTATGGGGTGGTATATAGGCAGCACACTGTGTTTCTCCTTGCCTTAGCCCTGCCTGGAGATGCTGGGATTTCAAACTGTGACCTTTTGTGTGTAAAGCAGGTGCCTTGTCACTGAGCTATATGGACCCTTCTCAGCCCAGCCTCTGGTGTGTTCCCTCGTTAGCTCATGTCCAAGAACTGACCCGAATGGACCACGTTAACCTTCTAAAACCAGACAAGGTCACGTGTGTTCTGGATAGTATGTTGAGGATGTAAAGAAGTGATACTCTTAATGGTGGGGCAGAAATGTAATGAACTAGCTTGTTGGATAGTACAGGAAGAAATATCAATTGTTAGCTTTTCCACCCTCTCCTGGTTTTGTGCAGTGCCGGGGTGGGGGATGCTTTTTTAAGCCACACAATATTTTTTTAATAATTAGAGGATGTGATTGGCAGACGATAAGTCCAGTAGGACAGGAGAGATGGAGTTCAGTCCAGGGAAAGATGCAGAGCCCTGTTTCTCAGTGGCCTGCGGTGTCGGAGTTGTTGGATCCCTCTTTTGACAATCAGCTTTGCATATTTAATTGATGGTGTTGCCCAGATGGCCACTCTGTCCTTGCAGGAATCAAAGTTCCTTTGCATGCACAGAATCTATTGCACCCACCTGTAGCTAGAGCACAGGGTGCATGAGATGACCCTGAAGCTCAGATATCCTGCAACCTATGGCTAGGGCTGCTTAATCTGGAGAGAGAGAAAACACCAGCCCAGAATCTTGCTCTATCCATCATAAAAATGCAAAAAGTATTGTACATGGATGCGACAGCATCATGGAACATCCTCGATTTATAACAAAATAAATATGCAGCAGAGCATTTTGTTTCTGCCACACAGAGAGAGAGAGCACAATAGGTATGACAATACAGTGGTACCCCAACTTAAGAGCAGCTCGACTTAAGAGCAATTTGACTTAAGAGCGGAAAACTGTTGGCATTTTAACTGCCGCCTTACAAATTTTAGATATGCCATGCTTGACTTACAAATATTTATTTATTTTAATTTTTAAAACTTTTTTGAGTTTTTAAATAGCTACCCCGACTTAAGAGTAGTTCAACTTAAGAGCATGCATTCGGAACGAATTAAATTCGTAAGTTGAGGTACCACTGTAACTATAAAAGAACCCCGCGTATTCTGTCTGGTATATAGATGAAATTTTTAAAAAGCATTGTGATTGCTCCTCTTTTATTTAAAACGAAAAACACCTCTGCATTCCGATGCATGGTGAAATCAGCTCAGAAGGGAAGAACAACCGTGTTTAATCCTATCTATTAACATCTGAACCGATTGAGATGGTTTGTTTCATAGCCTAGATTCACTCCTCGCTGCTGCTCCTCCAGACTCCAATCAGCTATCCCTTTAATGAGAGCCTGCCTCATGCTTCGGTCAGCTAATTAAAGAGACCATGCCAGTAAGCTGTGGCACCAGGTTGACGGTAGGGAGGCTTTTCTGGGCAGGATGTGGAGGGAAGAGGGATCATGCTAGCAGCAGCTGCTTGGCTGGGGGCCCTGCAAATGCAGTTCACCCCCACGGAGCAACTGGAAATGGAATATCAGGTTTTAAAAACAGTTATAAATACCACTTTGGGAGCTGATGCAACCTCAGCAGCCGAAAGCGAGGTGTTCAGGAACAGGAGACTTGGAGCTGAGAAGAACCTCAGGCTTCGTCTGTCTCCCAGAGCCGTTGGTTCTCTCCTCTCCGATTTCCAAAATCTTCAGTTTACTTTGCGCCCAGCTATATAGCATGCAAAAATAAATTGCCCTGTTCTATTTTCAGAACCCTAGATCTAATATACCGGGTAGTGGGGAAGAAGTTGCATTGTATCAGATAAATTGAGGACGTCAGATCTGTAATGTGGAAGATAGCTTGATGCACTATAACTTGAACCCAAAATGCATTGACTTAGATGGTTTGGTTTTTTTGCTAATGGGTTACACCCATTAGGGGGCGTGGTGGCTCAGTGGACTAAGGCTCCGAAAACTGTTGACTTCATTGTCAGCAGCTCGGCGGTTTGAATCCCGGGTGCCACACAGTGGAGCGAGCTCCCGCTGTTCACCCCGGCTCCTGCCAACCTAGCAGTTCGAAAGCATGTAAAATGCAAGTAGATAAATAGGTACTGCTGTAAAAGGTGGGAAGGTAAAAACAGTGTTTCCTTGCAGCCATGCCGGCCACATGGCCATGGACTTGCACAACACTGGCTCTTCTGGCTTGAATACCTTTACCTTACTTTACACCCATTAGTGGCTCAGCAGACTAAGGTGCTGAAAACTGTTGGCTACAAAGCTGGCAGCTTGGCCGTTCGAATCAGCTCCCGCTGATAACCCCAGCTCCTGCCAACCTAGCAGTTCGAAAGCATGTGAATGCAAGTAGCTACCGCTGTAAAAAGTGGGAAGGTAAAACAGTGTTTCCTTGTAGAGATGGGCACGACTTAGCGCAATTTTCGTTTTTGTTTTTGTTTTTTCGTTTTCATTACGTAACGAAACGAAAACGAAAAACGGTTCGAAAATGGACCGAAAACGGAAACGAAACGACTAATTTTGAGCCAATTTTCTTTTTTCGTTACTGGAAAAACACATAATGGAGTTAAATGGGAAGAAACGAAAAAATTTTCGTTTTCTTTTTCGTTGTTTCGTTTTCATTACGTAACTAAACGAAAATGAAAAATTTTGAAATTAGCTCACGAAAACGGAAACGAAACGAAACGGACCCTGGCCGAAAACGAAAACGAAAACGAAAATTTTTTTCTGAGTCGTGCCCATCTCTATTTCCTTGCAGCCATGCTGGCCATGTCGCCTTGGACTTGCACAACACTGACTCTTCGGCTTGAATACAGAGATGAATACCTAGAGTCGGACACGACTAGCATGCATGTGTGTGGGGAACCTTTACCTTTATACCAGCTTAAGTCCATGCGGTCTGCCTGTCATGGTTATTAGACAGTAACTTATTATTAATCATCATAGCCCATGCATACAGAATGTGTTGTTCTATTACGTGCTGTCAAGTTGGAGCTGACTTATTGCAACCCTCATGGAGCTTCCATGGTTAGTGAAATATTGAAGGAGCACTTTTACCAGACCACTACCCACAATGAGTTTCCATGTCTGAGCAGGACTTTGAACCCAGGTATTCTGAGTTCTAGTCCGTCAGTATATCCATGACAGCACCACTCTGGGTACTGAATATGTAGTCTTTGGTAATTTGTCCCTAATAATTGTGTGAAGATATCAGTGGGGTATTTGAGAAACATCCTTTTTGGAATTTATCAAATGATTTTTGTATGAATTAAAATATAGGTGTGACAGAAAATTTATCTAGACCAAAAGCAGAACTTTATAGTTGTGCATTTGTGATATTTTTACAGCACAGTACCACTAACTCAGAGGAAGAAGGTGTTGTATAAAGTTCATTAATAAAACATCTAACCGAATTATCTTCTCTGTTCAGCATCTCGTTTGAGACAGGGTATATTAGACCCTATAATCTCAGTATTGTCTCAGCTGGCTTTTTTACTTGTATTTCAGAAAGGCCAATCATCTAAAGCATAAATGGACACATTCGGCATCCCTAGGACAAATTTCTGAGTGCCAGCTTCTGCTTTAAAAGAACACTTCCCAGAAATGTCATTTTAGTGCAGAAAACCTGGGGGTGGGGGTGGGAGTATTTCCCACTATGGGACTGGACTACTAAAATGTGGCCTTCTTCGTCAGCAAACCAGCCAGCAAAAAGTGCAAGGGATCTAAATGGCAACAGAACTACAATTTTTAATGAATGAATGAACAAACAAATGAACAAATGAACGAACAAACGAATGAATAGCTGTATTACGTTCAAAGACCAAAAATTCATTCACTCATTATTATTTTTTAAATGTGAACCGTACCTTTTATTGTATGGCAGATGCGTGATCAACCATAATTCGGTAACATTTACAGTATTTTTTATTATTGAGAAGATTTTGCCATGTTGTTTAGAGGAATTTTACTTGGGCATGAGAAAAACTGGCAAGATGCACTTGCATGATGTCATCCTGCCCAGTCATTGCTCAAGCTGCAAATGAGTGAGCATTTAGAGTGTGTTTTCTTTCTAGTAACAGTTTCCCAGTTCACTTGGTGAAGGTGGAGGTACAGTATGCAGAACATGGTGGAGAAATTGCATGTTTAGCCCTGCATAGGCAGTATCCGTCTTTTTAAGAAATGTTGTAGGTGGCTGGATAACTCAGTGAGCTAGACAAGGGCGTATTGGGGGGGGGTGCATTTGCCCTAGGTGCAGCAATCTGGGGGCACCTGGAGGGGAAGCAGGTGGAGGAAGCCATGCGCCCTCCTGCCAGCAGTCCTTCTCCCCCCCCCCCCGGCTATGGCTTGCCGATGAGACCCCCCTCCACCTCCACCTCCGTGCGCCAAGTGAGTGGTGAAGCAGGCAGGCAGGCGGGGAGCACAGTGGCCATGGTGCCCTCCTCCTCCTCGCCTTCCTTCATGCTCCCATCCCACTCCTGCAGGATTGGGCCCCCGTACTGGGAGGGTGCAATACGGTTGGGGTGTAAGGAGGGGGTGCAAAAGCAAACTTTGTTTCCCCAGGTGCTCAAAATCCTTGCTATGCCTCTGGAGCTAAAGCACTGCATAGAGAGTTTGATTCTCTCGATGCCTCCTGGGACAGAAGCCACCCTCGGGCAAATTACACATTTCCAACTGTGCCTCCCCCCCCCACCTCAGAAGAAGGCACTGGGAGAACACTTCTGAGTAATTTATATCTAGAAAACTCAGTCTGGGATAGATAGTCCGTCTCAAATGCTCTCTGGAGAGGGCAAGTCCTGTTAGAAGGGGAGCGATGCCTTGAACCGAACAAACGAGCACACAGAAGATTTCAGCAATGTATTGAGCGTAGTCCTACAAGGAGACCTTTAGGTGTCGCACTGCAACAGAAAGTCCAGTAGCACAGACCTAAGTGTGTCATCCCCTTTCTCCCCCCCCCACCGCCCCCCACTCCACCCGTCTGGCTCTCTGGAGACTTTGATAACTCTGTCTCGTTGCGTCTGGCTTTTGGAAAGTCATGAAAAGCCACGAGTGCAGCACCTTCTGGCATGTTGATGGAATCCTAGCAATGGCATGTTCCGGTGTGTGTGTGTGTGGGGGGGGGAACCTGCCACCGAGTTTTAGTTAAAGGGACTGTGTTGGGCGAAACCTACTGATCTTTCCTTCCTGCACGTGGAAACGGTGATGGCTTGTTTGCTTTTCTATTTCAAACTACCCAGCCGCCACTGCCGTTGTATTTTCTCCCTGTGTTTCTCCTGTTTGTTTCAGGTGCCATTGTTTTCCTCAACAGGGAGCTGTGGACCCGATGTAGCTGACGCGGATGGCTGCTTCCCAACACAGCAGTGACAGGGCCACACAGATAGGGCTCTTTTGGTGGCCCGGTTTGGCCCAGTCGCGTGTCAGACACAATATTGTTGCTGTCCCACATTTATAGTTCTGCCTCAGAGGCTGAACCGTTATCATACGATCTGCCCCTCCCTTCTTGCGGTATCCTAACGTCATTCTTTGGATGAACTTCCAGTACCCATTACATCTTATGATGCTGGGATTGTTCCAGCCTTCCTCGTTGAAACAAATCGTCTTGCTGTACAACACGGAGTATTTTGATTTCCTCCCCCACAGGCTTTATGCTCTATATTTCCCATAAGACACACATTACCATTTGATGCGGATTTGCAATAAAATCTCTCTCTGGCAATTGTAGCTGACTTTGCATATACAAGCAGCCTGGCATTAAATATTTTTGTTCCCGAGATTATGTCATCAATCAGCAGCAGAACTGAAGCACAATTGCCATCTAAAATTAGAAAACAGCATCCCTCCTGAAAAGCACATGTGACATATTCTGTTCTAACCCTGTAATGAACCCTGACTTAAGTTCCTGGAAAAGGAGATCGCGATACACTGCAACATCTTGTTGATATTTCTGCTGGACTTTCCATTCCTGAATGAGCAGGAATATGTTCGTACTTCTTTATAGGCAAGGCCGGCACATCCATTAAGGTGAACTACGCAGTTGCTTAGGGCGCCAAAATGGAGAGGGGGTGCTGGCCAGCCTGCTGCCCCCCCACCCCTCACCGCCGCTGGCCACCGCCGTCCGTCCCCTCGCCGCCCACCGCCCGCCGCCCGCCGCCCGCCGCCCCCGCACCCATCGCCGCCCTGCATGCCTGTCACCATCCGCCCCATGTCCGTCGCCGTCCCCCATCATCTGCCGCCCCCTGCCGCCGCCGCCGCCCACCCGCCTGCCCACCACCCACCGCCCGCCCTTCACCCAGGGCGCAAAAAAACCTAGCGCCGGCCCTGTTTATAGGAGCAACATTCAGAAATTTTTTAAAAAGGGTGTGTATCAAAACTTGTCCTTTGCGTTAAAAACTTTGCATGTTAACACTATTATTATTTCAGTCTTGTGTCACATTTATTGATTGAATGTTTGGGCCTGACTGCAATAAAGAAATGGATTTCTGGAGAAAGACATTGTGATCGACAACTATCCAAATCCCTTTTAGCTCTAGGGTCCTATCGCTTTTCTTTGGAAGAAAAAGAGGGGCATAACTCTGAAAAAACCCCATCTAGGCACAATTACAGTCATTTCATGTGGTATTATTAAACTTTACTATTTCTAGTCAGACTAAATTCCTGTGTATCATGAAGGACTCTCTGTTCTCCACCCCAAGTAGTCCTGATCTTTCATTTTTTGTTGACATATATTGTCAATAAGTACTGATTTATAACCTAGCTTGTATAAATTTTAAAGCTGCCTGGCTTGTTTGTTTTTGCCCTGGGGTTTCCAAATATATTTTAAGAATAATCAATCCAAGCTCCAAAGCTTACCCACCGAAAAGAAGGGCTTTGTTTGAAGAGTAAGGAGATAATTTGGTTCAAAGTCTAGAAATGTCTCAAGCCCTTTGACTAGCTAAGCTGTGACGTAAAACTCACAGATCTGACCTTGGTAGTAAACGGTTTGCTTATCGCAAGGTGACCTGCAATAGAAATGCTTCCCCCCCCCCTTATCATCATTTATACATTGAATTCATATATGACACACGGTATAAAACATACAGTGAGCATCTCTTAATTGGACATGCAATTTCTACAGTCTATCTTGTAGCATGACCCCCCCCCCTTTTTGCAGGCTGTCTCTTTGTGTGTCTCTCTCTCTGTGTGTGTACATGTGTGTGAAAGAGGGAGGGAGGCAGAGGGATCATAGAATCCTTTCTCCTTAAGGTGGGGTAAAAATATTCAAAATAAAATAAATAAAAATAGAATCATAGAGCTGGAAGAGACTTCAAGAGGCATCCAGTCTACCCCCTGCCATGCAGGAACCCCCATCACAGTACATCACAGAATGGAAGGGTCGCATGCTGATTGATGTAACAGATTTTATTTTACATCTCTTTGGCATGGGGGCACATTTTTCCTTTAATAAAAAAAACTGTCCTATTTTGAAAAAAATTGGGCACTAGGAATAGGGCATTAAGATACAGTGTTTGTTATTGGTGTAAAATATACTCATGCATTTCTTTTAGTTTTCCCAAGTATCGTTTGTGAACCTTTGCTGGTTCCCACCCATTTTAGAAGGTAAAACGTTGCCTTTGATTTCGGTAAGACTGAGCTTGTGTCCACATAGAGATACAACTCTACATAACAGATCTTCCCTTTAAGGTAATAACTGCACTTCTATTTGCTGGCACCAATGTGTTTATTTTGGCATATGCATGTGGATAAGTGTAGCATTCCCATCTCAGTGTTGATTCCACAAGAGATAAGCTTCCCTGTGGTATCACTGGAAGAAAAGTAAACAAATTCTTAAATACTCAACAAAGTTGATGTATTTTATTTGACGGCACTAGACTAATTTTCTCTAAACTCATCATTTCAAACACTGAATTAACTGTAATCCATTGCAACCTGAAAAAAAATTAATGACCAGAATTCTGTCAGTCTTCACTTAAGTTTTGCTTTATCTAATTTTGGCTAATTTAGAAGAAAGCAGGCACATTGCAGGTTGTGTTTCTTGTCACACACTTCGTTATGCAACTGAGATGTGCTCTGGCATGTTGTCAATTAGACAGAATTCGTTGAGGCAAGTTATGCAGACCTTATGAAAGCACCTTTAAGCCAGAAAAAAAGATACATTTTTCTACAGTTTATTTTAGAGCAGCCTAGACAGCAGTAGTATAAATTTAATGTGAGCTAGTCAGAGCAATTTCTGCATACTGTATTATGTTTATTTCCAGCAGGAATTTTAAATTTGGATACTGCTTTCATGAGGACGGTAGACACCACATCCAGCCTGCTGGAGGTGCTACATATCTTTTGCTGCATGGCAATTTATAGATTCCCTGCCTAAAGCAGAGACAGGTTAGCCAGAAGCTTATAGAATGGGGTATCAATTAACTAGGACCAGACTGTCAGTGTTTTAACATTCAGCAACAAAGATGATTATTCAAAATCATAATGAGTGTCCAATAAGTTACAGTGAAGGCTTGTATCAAGAGTTAGCAGCATTCAAGCAAGGAATCCATGGCTGCAGCTGCTTCTCCCTTTTGTTTATTTATTTTATTTACTTTTGAGTCTTTTTATCCTGCCTTTCTCCTTGGAAAAGGACCCAAGGTGGCTTACAGTAGTGAGGGACAATATATAGTTCAGTAGATTTAAGACATATTCAAGTTTGAGAACAAGGAATTGAGGGACATCTTACACCAATAAAAGGCAACGTTAAAGCTAAAAGAGAACACAAACAGTTAAAGAAAAGAGTAAAATTCCATTATGAAGGATGGGCCTCACCTTGAAAACACTGGTGTATTTATGAAGTCGGTCAATGCGATCATGTACAGAGGACCATCTAAAAGTTATGAGGGATGGAAACATTGAAAACAGTGTCAGTACAATCACACAGGGAGATACTGTATATAAACACAAAGTTATAAGTGGTTATAAACACACAGTCTATGTAGTCATGTATGGTAGTTCATATAAAGGCACATAATAGGTAGTCCATCATTCAGGGAAAGCTTGCCTGAAGAGAAAGGTCTTTGCTTATATTCCATAATTTCCATACTTTCTTAGAAAACTTGTGTCCATTCCTTCCTTCTTATGTCACAGCTGAACTGCCAACCTACTTTCAGATTCTTATTAAGAAGTCTGGCAGATAGCATGCCAAGGAATAATAACTTAATAATAATAACTTTATTTTTATGCCACCTTTCTCCCCAAAGGGACCCAAGAGAAGACCTGGTGAGTGAGGTTGAAGCCCAGCTGAAATACTGAACTCACACACTACAAAAAAATGGGAAGAGTAGTTGTAGTAGGAAACTCCTTTGTTTTTTCAAATGTTTCATCTACATCTTCTCCTTGACTAGTTAGGAAGGAATGCTGTTTTGTTAAAGTAGCTTGCTTTATAGCAGTTGTTTTTTGACAGCCCCAAAAGGGCCTCCCTGTGAACCGGAAGCGACTTCCGTTACACCAGAAGTGACTTCCGGATTGTGGAAAATCATTTCTGAAAATATTTTGGGATTCCTGTTGGCTTTGTGCCTCTAGTAGGTATCCCTCTGGAACGAGATTCATGAGTGCTGTGTGTACAAAAGACACAATTGGCATGAAGCTGCTTGGGGTTTGCAAAGTAGAAGAGTCAGAACGAAGCCTCTGGGTGGAGGCGTAGGTGGTGTTTTCTTGTGTTTATCCAGCACGGAGTGAATTCCTATAGGGTGGGATCACGTAAGGGTATTATCCTGTGAATGAGCTCATGCATGAAACATTTCGATTATTCGTGCGATTCTAGCTGATTGCTGAACACCGGTTGTAGATTCTCTAGTAGTTATGCACAGTTGTCATTTCCATGCATTCCACTGTTAAAGGGCTGATCAAGTTTCTACTTTCACAACCCCACTGAGCCTGCCAGGGAAACAGTTCTGGTAAGATGACTTAACGATTCACCAAAATGAATCTGAACACCTCATTTTCTTTTCTTTTAAATTTACTAATTCCCCATTTTAAAACACACATACCCTAGTGTATCTGTTGTGCTATTGGGCCTCCAGGGTATTCTTGGAGTCATAAGCATTTTCACAACCATTTGGCAGTATAACCAGAATCAGCCTTGTCTCTGCAAGCAGAAAAGAGGAAAAGAAGCTTCTCTTTCAGATTTCTGGCCAACTATAGTTTGCCCTTTTGTCTCTTCTGGCAGAATGTGGCTCGTTGCAGAGACTAAATAGAAGGCTATAATCTCTTTTCTTTAAATAAAGCAAAATAGAAGAAGAAAGGTTGCAAATTCAAGGCGATTCATGTCTTTGTTATACAGCTGTGTTCAGGAATCGTTGGCTTACAGGTAGTGGTATCAAAAGAGAATTGAAATTCCCAACCTCTAGTTCCAGAGACCTAAAGCCACTGAGCTTATCCAGCAGTTCTCTTTGTCCTTGACCAAGATTACTTATAGCAACCATCAGTTAACATACATATGTAAGAAGAATTTAAAAAAAATACAAAAAGTGGGCCAAAAAAAAAAAGCAAAAAGCCAAGTGAGCTGCTAACAGTACTTTTCTGTGCATAAGACTATATTTTGTAACATGACTCTTCTAATACCCCGTTCTTAAACTTGAATATGTCTTAACTGCTTTGGGCTGTATATTATCCCCCATTATTGTAAACCACCTTGGGTTCTTTTCCAAGAAGCAAGATGAAATAAAAATATTGAAAAATAAATAAATAAATAAATAAATAAATAAATAAATAAATAAATAGTTAGACTAAAATTGAGGGTTGTCTTACACCAGTCATGTCCAAACTTCTGCCCTCCTGATGTTTTGTTCTTTTGATCAACTACTCTTATTTAACAAAGAGGCTTGATTATGTTTTACAGCTTTTATGCCAATAAAGGTGGTATCATCATCTTCATCATCATAATCATCATAATCATCATCACTTGGAGATCAGCCATCTTTGATTGACAGCTGTCACATTTTAAACCATTAGCTTTATCGGTATCTTGAATCCTGCCTAGGTTTTTTTTTTAATTTCACTACATTATAATTCAGTTAAATACATTCTACTGCCTAAGGCAATGTTGCTGGAAATCCCTGAACTGTTTAGTCATCTTGGTTGTGCATTTCCATATTTCACAGGCAGGAATAACAGTAATACCCTGGAACAGGTTTATCTTTGTGGCTGCTGTTGGCCAAAGTGAACACATGAGCTGAAATACAGTCAATACCACACCAATTTGGCAGTTAATGTCCTTGTCTAAAGCTAAATTAAACAGTTAAAGGTTTTCTGATAAGACTGCCTTAGAGAAATTTCATATCATGATTATATTACTAATGAAGAACTACTACAGCAATCAAATTATGGTAATTTTTATCAGTTCTTTATTTTTTTATCTATTCTTATTTTGAATTGGTAAATGGTTTTGATTTATCGTATTTGTACTTATTTGCTTATTTGTTCTTTTTATTGTGATGATTATGATTGTTTACCTCATGCTGGTCTTATTGATTAGTTTTTTATTACCTCTTTTAAGTTGTTTAATCTGTTTTTTGTATTTTGCTTATGTTTGTAAACCGCCCAGAGTAGCTTTTTTGGTAGATGTTTGCAATAAATAAATAAATAAATGCATACATACATACATACATACATACATACATACATACATACATACAT
>JAHTLZ010000054.1:4376054-4386247 GCA_023846285.1 Phrynocephalus versicolor
CATACATACATACATACATACATACATACATACATACATACATACATACATACATATCATAAAAAGTTCAAAACATCTATCTGCAATTGTGAATGAATGCCGAAGGCTGTTTGTCAGCCACAATGTACGAATGCACAAAGATCAGCCTCTGAAAACTGCTCTGGAGGAAAGAGGAATCAAGACTGTTGTTGAAACACTTGATGTCAAATGCTCAAGAAGATCACCAAATCATCAATGTTTCTTGGGATGATGACGAAGATGCTGTGAACAATCGAGTTCACTGGAGAACACTTGCTGCCCAGTGTGCTCTGCACAAGACTTGATGATGATGTTGATTCCTCTGCCTGACAGGCTGAGGCTGATGAAATATCAAGACAGAGATAGAATCTTAACCTGCCTTCATGGGTATAACTGTGATGCCGCAGCAAAATAAGCAGAGAAATGGACAAACATCAAACTGACTCTCGGGTGAAGGGATTTAGAAAGGCTATTGGAATGGACTTGAGCTTTGACAAAAATCATTTCTTTGTCATAAATAGAGATGGGCACGACTCAGAAAAATTGATCGTTTTCGTTTTCGGCTAGGGGTCCGTTTCGGCTCGTTTCCGTTTTCGTGAGCTAATTTCAAAATTTTTCGTTTTCGTTTCGTTACGTAACGAAAATGAAAAAACGAAAACGAAAACGAAAAATTTTTCGTTTCTTCCCATTTAGCTCCATTATGTGCTTTTCCAGTAACGAAAAACGAAAATTGGCTCGAAATTAGTCATTTCGTTTCCGTTTTCGTTCCAGTTCTGAGACTTTTTTCGTTTTTCATTTCGTTACTTAATGGAAACGAAAAACGGAAACAAAAACGAAAATACCGCTAAGTCGTGCCCATCTCTAGTCATAAACAGTTCAGTGTCAACCAAAAAGCTTTGCCAATACGACACCAACGAGTTAGTTGCATTTATGTCCTACTTTTCCTCTACAGTTTTGGAACTGCAGTTTCAGAATCCAATCCATCTATTCCAATATCATTACTATACAATGTGTGCTCTTAGATAACCGCTTTACAGATGGATCAGTGTTGTGAGTGGAAGACAACAGCCTTAGAGTCTAGTAGAATTAGCAAAATATATTGCCAAATTTTGTAAATAAATGCAAAGCCAATATACAATGTGGAGCATAAAGAATGAAGACCCCTGGTGGCAATGTAGAGAACAGAAGAAAGATGGCCTTTCCAAGTCAGTTGACTTGGGATCAGAGTCCCTAGCTACACCAATATGTCTTCGACATTGATTCTCTTTGGAATTCATTGACAATTAAGCTACTGTTGCTCATCCGTTACTGGGTTTCGGTGTCCTTGGGTCAAAAGACCTCCATTTGTCTGGCTTTCCCTCCATGTGACGGTTGAATGGCTGGCTCTCCAATTTCTTGCACTACTGAAACAGAAATTACCCTCTCCACAGCTGCTCTCTTTTGCTCCAGGGCAGTGACGTAGACTTGAAGGATGCAGCATTGAACCCCTATGCCAAGCATGACAACATGAACTGGCATGAGTGCTCCCTTCCATCTCCACTTCCATCCAAGCCTCCGTCTCCTGTTCTAATGCACTTGCTTAAGTGGCCAGCCCACCTGTTCCAGCTGACAGACAGAGAACAACATTTTACAGCTGCTGAACTGACGTTGTTCCATAAGTTCACAGCACACAGCAGCAGCATCAGGCCAATCGACTGATCTCCCTCCTCTCATTGAGTGTGTGTATGCAAACAGAAGCTCAGACTGCATGTGCCACTGAACTCTGCTTCCTTTTTCTTATGGCCCATTTGTCTGTTGTTCCTTCTAGACATTCCACATTCAGTACTGAAGCACCTATTTGGGGGGACCTGTGGCAGGAAGAGGGACGTTCTTAACTAATGGGAGCTTCTGAGTGTCACAGCACAAGTTTTTCCCCTCCTGTAGGATTCATTGGTGGCTGGGAGACCACCAGGGAATACCAGGTGCTGTAGGCACCTGGAGTAGGAACTGGCAAGCCACTCCCGTATTCCTGCCAAGAAAACTCCATGGACATGGGGTGACAAAGAGTCAGTCACGACTGTAACAACACAACACAGCTCTTCTTTAGGCTTCCATATTAAGCAGTGAAAGCAGTCTAGTGCAAGCATGTGGTGCACACATCCTGGTTGCCTTTACTTGCGTTTTGCTACAGCTCAATTTCCGATGGTGCTGAAAGTGTGTCTTCTCATGCCTACAAAAAAAGCATAGTTTACCCTGACTGGAAACTGATTGTGACAAGTTACCACAAGGGATGAGATTGAAAACAGATGAACCTGGCTCTCCCTAATTGCCTGATGGGACTGCAGCAGCCCCCCTCATGGAACTGATGGCCTGGAAATGACTCTGCTATGACTTCTGCGCTCACATGGCTGGCCCTGTGGATATATTCAAACCAGTACAAGACCTGTTGATCCAAGGAGCTCTGTGAATACAGCAGCAGAAGTAATCTTGGGGGTGGGGTAGGGAATGGCTGTGGGATCCCTCTAGGTGGAGCGGTTCTGCTTGTGAGTTTTTCTGCTTGGCTCTCACCCACCCCTCCTCCTCTCTTTCACTTTTCCACAGCTCCAGCTAACGGGAAGAGACGTTTCTAATTTGAAAAAGGCAGCTTGTAGTATGTGTGGCGCCGCCTTTTAAGCGGCTTTCGAGTGTCGTCTTCATTGCTGATGTGAGAGTACGGCTTTCTCTTATTCAGATAAATTAAGGCCACATTGAACAAATCAGTGGGTGAAGCACTCTGCTTGTGATCCCCCCCCCTTTTCGCCTTTCTGGAGAGTTTGTTGAGTCTCACTGGATGGCAACAACACAGGCCTGAAGTTCTTGATTGAAGCTTCCTTGAAGATCCTGAGCCTATCCTAAAGACCTTGGACAAGTCCAGGCCAGCATTGCATCTTACGTCTCCATCCCTTGCAGCAGCTCCTCTCTGTCAGCAGCCTTCTTGTCATTCTGGGATTGTCCCCTTGCCCCCCCCCCCCCCCGCTTTAAAAAAAAGAGTCACTCCCTGGGACTTTGGACCGTCTTTCATTTATCCGATTCGAATCTGGGACAGCTGGAGAAGTTCCATTGAATTACAGAACTCTTGTTTGTTGATCTTTAGGTTTCCCCCCTTGGGCTAATGTAGCTTTGGCCTTATGAGCCGGTGGCCATTTTTCTCGGGTAAGCTGATGTAAGTGAGAAGGCCATCGGGCTCTCTTCCAAGGGACTCTGGCCTGTAAAGCGGCAACAGCAAAGCTGTCGAGAATAGGCTGGTGGCAATCTGGAAATTCCGTCGCAGCTGACAACTGCAGCTGAGGGATGACTTGTAAAGCCTTCGATTTTCTGAGGAGGCTTTGATGAGAGACAAGTGCTTTGTGGCGGACCAGAATGCTGTAATGTCCTGGGATTTCTGTCCTCTGGCAATGGCTTTGTGGGGATTAGACCTTTGCTTGGGAACGGCCTGCCTTTCGACTCCCTTCAGCTAGTATATTTTCCATCGCTGGATTCCAGTTCCCCAGAGAGGCGCCATTTTGGTGCCTATGCTGCTAATCATGGGTTGAGGTATGTGCCAGGAAGGGGGGGGAGGTGAAAAAAAAGGCAGTGTTCATTTGGAAGTGTCTCTGCCGCTCGTGCTGGTTGTTCAGGGGGCCGTGCGAACAGCTGCTGTACAAACCCGGAACCTTGGAAAACTGGACCCGTTGGGTTCATCACTTTTGCTAGTGTGTATTTGCATTAATTAGAGACAGTTTTCCACTAAACTTTGTTGGAAAGATATTCAGAAAATAACAGGCACAGTCCCTAACCACAAATGTTCCCTCGAGACACAAAATTGTAAGGAATGACCTGTTCTCGGTTTTCTTTTTCAGTGAGTTTCAGAATCTTGTTTCAGGTTATTGTTTTTCACCACATCATGTCAGAAGGAGCCGGTTAATTTTCTTAGCATTTCATGGCCGTGGTTTGGATTTGCCTTGTAAGTTTGACAGATTTGTGCAGTGCCATCTTGCCCTGAGATTAAAGGATAAAGCAAAACTTTAATATAATGAGTAGGCAAGGAGTGGTAAAGGAAAGACTACAGAACTAACTCGAGATTCATATTGATTTCAGTGGCATACATTTAGCAGCAAAACTCCTCAAACGCATTATAGACACATTCAAAAGGTACAAATATGCAGGCAGGACTGAATGTTTGCCTCTCTTGAATGTTTCTGTGATCCTATAAAATTTAATACGGTACATCTACATGGCATATCCAACTCAAGCGACCCTATTTGACCCGCCTTCTTTTTAGAACGAAAGAAATCCCCTTCCTTTGCAGAAGGAATCCCTGTCTGTCTCTCCTCCCTCCCTAGGAGCAATCTTTCATTTAAAAAATTCTAAAAAGTTAAAGCACATTAGCCCTGCCCTGGTGGGCTTTTAAAAAAAAAACCTTGGCTTCCTCAGTGGCACAGGAAAATTTTAATTTCCCACTATCATTGGGTGGCTAAGCTTTAATGATATTGGTAAATCGAATCTGTATGGGAAATTTAAAGCTGCAAGCGCCACTTAAATCCAATCCCCATGATTGCATGTGCTGGAAACAAACCAAAATGGAGCACTCCTACCCGCAGCTTTTAAAAAAGTTGCTCTTGACAGGGAGTGAAAAAAAAAAAGTGGGTAGAAATACCCTTGGGATTGAGCTGCTACGTATGTCACCTGTTTGCCTGTGCCCAGAGAAGACCAAATAGTGTAACAAATGCTCACAGGCAGTCTTTTAAACGACAGAGCAAACACTGATGGTAAAAGAACCGGAAGAGATAGAGGCAAAAGACTCTAAATATAGTCCTGGAAAGGAACAGGTTTAAGATTTTTTTAAAAAAAGGTTCCAAATTATTTTGATACTTTTTTTAAAAAAATAATGAACATTGGAAGTAGTGGGCGGGATGCCTGCATTTACACCTCTTCTGACTCTCTGTGGTACAAAAAGAAAGGCAATAAAGATCACATTGAAAACAAAGAAAATGTATGCCCCCCTTTTAAGGCACCAAGACTAAACTTGAAATTGGTAGGATAAAGAAACAAAAGTTTAGAGTGGGGAATGGTTACAGAAAAGAAAAGAAAATAATGCTAGGAAATCAGAGGGGAGTTGACCGCATCCTTTTGGCAATAGCGAGAAGTAGTGAAGAAAAGGAAAACTGAACTTAGAGTTTGGACACGCATTCTGGAATTTAAGAAGCCTGATTTCAGTAAGCTTGGGGGAATACTGGCTATTATCTGAGGCCAGAAACACTCAGAGAAAAGGCAGTCTGTGAAGGCTGAAGGATTCTTAATGGTGAGATATTGGAGCCACAGTCACAAACAATTCTAGTGACAGACAGATGAGAGGCATCGAAGGATCAAGGATGTTCTGGATGAACTGAGGTCCAAAATTGTTACATATAGGAAACAAAAGGAGGAGCAAAGTACAGAGAAGTGTTGCCAGTATGTGTAGGGAGAAGGTCAGAAGGGCTGGAGCTTGGCATGACCTCAAGCTCACATAAACATTCAAAATAATACAACATGGGCGTCTTCTCTCTATGCAAGAGAAGAAACAAAGAAGCCGTAGGTCCATTGGGTGGCACAGATGAACCCTAGGCATAGCTGTCAAGTGTTTCCCACGGCCGCCCGGGACGGGGTGCTGGCAGCCGGGCCCTTCTGCTAGGGGGTGGAGCCTCATTTGCACCCAGAATCCCTTGCAATGGCTTCAAAATGCTCACTCTGACCTAGGTGTCTCAGTTTTCTAGGGGATATATATATATATACCAATCCGGACAGCTGGTGGCGTTTGGGTTAGGGGTAGTGCAGGGAGATATGCTCTCTGGCGGGCCACCTGGAGGCCTGCTGCAGGGCCTCCCAGCAGCATCCAGAGCTCAGCCACCCACCATTGGAAATGCGGGACATTTCAGGGCAAAATAATTTTTCGGGAAGACGGCAGGATAGAGTGATTGATCTGTGAATGTCCCGCCTAAAACGTGACAGTTGACAGGTCTGACCAGAGGTGCATGGCTGGCAGAGAAAACAGAGAACTGTAGAACAACTGTTTTGCTTTCCTCTTATCTCATCCCCCAAAGAAAACAGGGCTCAACCTGGTAAAAGGCAAAAAGGCAGTGAGGGGAGTCCTATGGGAACACCACCCGCTTTAAAGCAATTCAAGTCTCTGTATGAACTGCACAAAGGACATTAACTCAAATTGTAGTTGTTGTATTATCTCAGAGCTTCTGGTCATTATTAGCGAAAATTTTGTAGGAATAGAAGAGTTGTCCAAGGAAGTGGAAGAAATTGAAATAGCAGCATAGATTTGGCCATGGAAGCCCTCATAGATGCTTGAGCACTTCAAGATAGTGGGTGGATGTGAGTACGTAGAAGCACTTCACACCATGGAGGAAATGGCTACAAAGAAGGATAGTTTATTTATTTATTTATTTATTTATTTATTTATATGCCTCTAGATTTTCCTAAATGGGAACCCATGGTAGTTAACAAGTACAGTGGTATCCTGGTTTAAGAGCAATTCAATTTAAGAGCAGAAAACTCTTGGCATTTTAACTACCGCCTTACAAATTTTAGATATGGTCTGCTCGACTTACAAATATATTTTTTTCATTTTTTGGATTTTTTTAACTTGTTTTTTGAATTTTTTAGATAGGAACCCTGACTTAAGACTAGTTACAACTTAAGAGCGTGCATTCGAAATGGATTAAATTCATAAGCTGAGGTACCACTGTGTAATACAGTACAATTAAAAAGAAATAATAATCAGTTCTACAAAGTAAACATAAAAAGAATGAACAGCAAAAAGCGGAACCCAAAGTTAAAAAGAAAAGCTAAAAAGATTCAGAATAATTATACTAAAGCAAGATGGCAAAAAACAAAACCCGGCGGACATACAAACTCATAATCCCTGTAATAAATCAACCCACTTTATTGCCGAACACAGCCGTGTAAAGCCAGGCTTTTAGCAACTTTTTAAATGCTGGGAGGGACTCCGCAGTCCTAATTTCACTCGGGAGACGGTTGAACAGTTGAACGGAGGTGTTTGACGAGGGCCCTCGATCAAACATGATGGGTCTGAGCCAGTGGAATCACTATTCACTACATCCAGCAGTGAAGTTTCTCTTTCACATTGTCATGGAAACACAGTCAACAAGGAGCTCCTGATAAAAGCAGCTAGTGCTGTTGAGAAACTAGAATTCGTCCAGCCGGTTATGGAAGACTGAAATAACCTCTTGCATTTCCTTGTATTTGCCCCTAATCTACAGCAACTTACATCTCACCTTTATATTCATAAACTGCAGCCGCACACCAGGTTAATTTGTTTTTGATTCTTTGGCTACTATCTCTTTGGTTAGTGAGATAAGTTGCAACTAGAGTGGGGCCTGTGAATAAATGGAACTTAAGGAGAAGCTGACTTAGGCCGCGGTCTTACCAGCGTTTTCTGCATAGTTTCCCCGGTGGTGAACTGCACAGTAAAAGATCGTGTGCTAACCAGGAGAGAAGTAAATTCTGGTCCCGGCCGACCACGCCCCTGGAACAGCAGTTTCAGCGAAGTTTCCTAAACCACCGCCAGGAGCTGGATTTAGAAACTTCACTCAAAAAGGCTTGCTTATTTGTTTCTGTAACCACGAGAGTTGTTCCCCTTTAACATCACAGAGGCTTGGAAACTAGAGCCGGAAAGAAGGACAAAATGCGAAGTAGACAGGTAGAGACCGAACCAGAATACGAAAATACGACGCAGAAGAGAGGACACTAACTGCACATTAAAAACCACATGACCGCCCGAAAAAAAAAATACGCAGGAAATTTATATACGCAGAAAACTCTAGTAAGACCATGGCCTTCCTAAATACTTACTAGTTCATTGGGCCTGCTTCGCTTGTGACTTTTTACATGAAACAATAAGATTGCATCTATAGAAATCTGTTAGAACCAAAATCCAGCCAATACAGTGGACCTTTGTATAACAAACAGTTTGTATAACATAAAATCTGTACAACATAAAAAATTTCAGAGATAGGGGAAATTTGCTTAACAGAATCGCCTATGGGGTGAATCCGTACAACATAAAAATGGTCGCAATTAGGGATTACTCTGTTTCCAATGCATTCCTATGCGAAATTTGTATAAAGGAAATTTTGCTTAACATAATTTCATTTGGAATGAATTAATTCCTTTATACAAGGTACCACTGTAATACCAACTCTCTTGGGATGAAGGAGATGGTGAGAAATCCCCCACCCCAACCCCAATAGCAAGGCAAACCGTTACCAGACTTCCTTCTTGCAAAACACTATAAAATGTAGCTCCATATTAATGAAAGGCGTTGCCATGATATTGCAATATAAACATTTGATTTTTCTCTGCACTTTGCGGTCTTTGGGGGGAATTAGGTAGTTGCAGGCTGTTTATCATTTGCCACTGTATCCAAGCCCTACCTTACCCAAAATTCAAAAAAAAAATCATGATGTCTCTTGTCCTCCTTCATATGAAATGGAATGTGCTCCTTGGCTTCTTTAAGAGGATATTGGCTCTAGCTGTTGGACTGTTCTCTTGGTTTTAATTCAGTTTATAGACAGTCATGGTTGTTCTTACAATTTCCAAGGCAGACGAGAGAGTAATTACGCTCTTCTGAAGTTTCCGTAACAGAGCTCCAGATTCAAGGCTCAGTATAAGGTTGGAAATACAGCATGTTTGTGTGAGTACGCATACATCTTCCAGTGTTCACATGAATGCCATCCCTATGAGGGGATTAAATTATTATTTGCAGCTAATTTCCCCACATTCCTCAGAGTATCAGGTTTAGGATTTAGGGCAGAATCCATGTCTGTATGTTCATGCACTGGCACATAGGTGGAAAGATTTCATGTTTCTGTGGGTGGGAGAAGCTGAGCAGAAGGATCACAGCTGAAATGTAGCACCACTGCTCAGTCAAGTTTGCATTGCGACTATTTAATCATATGAGCTGACGAGCAGCATATTTCCTATAATAGTCAGGACTGAACGTACAACTGTATCAAAAGAAGAAAGAAAAATGCTTAATCAAATATTTTCACTTGCATTAAATTAAGTGGTTTGTGCTATTCATTAATCAGTGTACATTTTTATTTATTTATTTATTTATTTATTTATTTATTTATTTATTTATTTATTTATTTATTTAGAGTATTTTTATCCCGCCTTTCTCCTTGGAAAAGGACCCACGGTGGCTTACAATAATGAGGAATAATATACAGCCCAGAACATTTAAGGCATAGTCAGGTTAAGAACAGGGAACTAGAAGAGGCACCTTACAACATTAAGAGGTAACATTAAAGCTACAAAGACCAAGCAAAAAGACAACAAAATCCATTATGAGGGATGGAAAGTATAGAATAGAGTTCTGGATTTGTTCCTTGCATGACTTATTTTTCTGTTGTCTAGTGCTCATCATTTTAGCAATTGTTGAAGCTGCCCTTGGAGCAGATATGATGAGAAGCAAGGTACAAATATATAAAATAAACAACAAGAATTATTTTATGAGTTGTGGCCATCCGTTTTCACAATTCTCTGCTCCCGATGTGACCTGCCCCTGGTGTGGATCATGAAAAGATACATTCTAGTCCAACAGGTAAGGACGTGCATCAAACAACAGTGGGGAGCAAGTTATGAGGAGAAGGATGTCCAGCCCCCCTCCCTTTTTTAGGATGAAATTAAGATCTAAAAGGAGCAATGCTTCCCTTTCTTTTACTAGACGCTTATCCATCTTTCATCTTCTCCACTTCATTTGCGAGCTGCTGTTGAAGCCACGAGGGCAGGTAGAGAAATATAAAACGGGGATTTCAGTATAAACACATGAAGGCTTTTACCCTTTTGATTGGCCCGGCCTCCGATCCAGTCATCCTCGCATTGGCTGGGAAATGTATTTTCGTATTGCAAAATTCCTTCTTCGTGAAATGTCTTGATCTTGTAAAGAATTTTGAATGGTTGAAGCGAACGAGTGGAATCAAAATAAACAACACTGCCAGCGGTTTTACACATATCATACTCCACCGACCTCAAGTAGGAGGTTGACTCCAGAGAGGCTGGCCGCAAAGTGCAAATAGGCATTCCAGGCTGAAATCCCTATTAACCAAAGGGCGGAGGCTCTGTGTGTGTGTGTGTGTGTGTGTGTGTGTGTGTGTGTGTGTGTGTGT
>JAHTLZ010000054.1:4394357-4419895 GCA_023846285.1 Phrynocephalus versicolor
TTTTTTTTTTAAGCCTACAAATATCTCCATTTCTGATATTGCTCAAAAAAAAAAAAAACCCTCTGTGAAAGCAGCTTTTTAATATTGCCATCTTGCTTCTCGGAGCACATCCTGCCAATTAAAACCAAGCAGAAGGAAAAACTGGAGCGCCGTTAGTCAGCTCTTCAAATCTGACAGGCTCCAGTTCCAAGAATAAAGACTCATCTCGATATTATTTCTCAAGTTTCTCCCCCACCCTCATCTCCCACAGTTTGGAGCTGTTTTGGAAACCGCTCAAAGTCCAGCATGATGTCACCATGGATGTGTAGTATCTCTGTCTCCAGTTAGTCTTTTCCTGTCTTTCGTCTCTTTCTGCCTCTTGACGCCCTTGTCTGCATGCTGCTCCTTTCTCCACCACATGGGTATTTATTTTTAAAGGCTTCTGACTCCCCACCACCACCACCACCACCACCACCACCACCACCACCATGACGGTTCTTTCTCAATTCATTTTTCCAGTCCCCCCTCCCCCCTGTTTTCCGTCTGGGGTCCCACCCCTTTTCATGAAAAACGACAGAAAGGGAAAAAAAGAAACATCCTTCTATGAATAGAGTGTATCCTGTAGATATGCAGTAGCATCTGATTTCGATTTTCATTCTGTGGCTTTAAAGAAGATCAGCAAACATCCAGTTGTAATTTTTCAGGATGCCGTCGCATTTTTAAAAAATTAGTTTTATAAAAATAATAGCCTAAAAAGGGGGAGGTCACATTGCAACTTATTCCAACTGTCTGTTTTATGGAGTGGCTTAAAAGGAAATGGATGACCACACACACACACACACACACACACACACACAACACACACACAGAGACTTCTTTGTGAAATCCAGGCTCAGATATGAATCCAGGAGTATTCCCCAAGCTGTCTACCTGTGTTTTCCAGCTGCATCCCTACTCCTCATCCTGCCTTTGGCTTGACCAGGAGCACCTCTCTCTTGTCTGGATTAAATTTCAGTTTATCTGCCCTCATTGAGTCCATTACTGACACCGGACGCTGATACAGAATTGAAACAATTACTGTACCTTGGATTTACATGGAAAGGCGAGATAGAACATGGTGTTAAGTCATGTAGACGACAAAACGGAACCATGAGGGACCCTAGAAGCCAGCGCCTGGGATATCCAAAAGGAACCCCACTCCAGCACTTGTGTCCAGACTGACCAGAGCTGCTCTTTCCCTATCACTGCGGGTAGCCCCACCTAGAGAAGCCTGAAGGATTTCAACATGGAACCGGGCATTCTTGGTGGCTGCCCTGACACAGTGGGACAAACTGCTGGCCGAGATCAGACAGTTGGACTCGTTGCCAGCATTTAGAAGGGCACTGAAGACCTTGCTCTTGAGAGAATGTTTTGGGTCATCTTCAGGGTCCCAGTGGCTTGTTTCTAGTTTTGTCTGTCTGCTGGTTCCTGATTTTTCTTGCCGGAGTTTGTTTTTGCAGTTTGGCTGCTGATCCAGCTTGTATATTTTATTTTACTATAGCCGTTTCTTATTTTATTGTTACATTAATAATTAATGTATATTATTGTATTTGACTTGTTGATGTTTGATATTGCATGTTTTGAGCTTGTTGCTCTTGCAACATGTTGTACACTGCCCTGAGTTCCTTCGGGAAAATTGGGCAGTTAACAAACAAACAAACAAACAAACAAACAAACAAACAAACAAACAAACAAACAAACAAACAAACAAACAAACAAACAAACAAACAAACAGATTTCAGAAACTTTTTAGTGAAATTGTTGTTTTTTTGTTAATTCCATTTTATAAAACCTTTTCAGAAACAAAATTTGGGAGTTGACAAAAGACACCTTGGGGAAAAGGAAGCTTAGATTTTGTTGTTTTAGACTTCTTCTCTCCTTTTCTTTGGTTACTGTTGCACATATTTCATCGGTCGTTGATTGCATTAAAAAGGTACGGAGGGAAAAGACAGAAGTGGTGGGAAGTATTGACCACTCAAATGCAGTACCAGAATTCTTTTGACAGCTTTATGACCGGGCCTTTATATCTGTAAAACTGGTGACACTACAGATGCCAGCCGCTTGAAGTTAGCCTATTACAGAAAGCAAAATCAATAGGTGTTTTTAATGCAAGCAGGTAAGAAATATACAGTGATATTGAACAATAATTATGGTTGTGTTAATTCCCAAAAAGACAGAGGGTGTGATTGCTGACGTCTATGTTAAGGCATGAGACAGTTTCCCATACCCTGCTGATTTAAAATTCTGTTAATGTACCCTGTACCCAATTGTAATGAGAAAGTTTTGGGAGAAGATTTTGAGGAAAAGGGAAGCTTTAAAGATTATAATATTTGGACCTTTCAAGAGAGAGAAATGTAAATCATGTAAATTTCTGCTTTAATTGAAACTCGCTGTTGATTTACTGTTTGTTTAAGACAGGCCCATAAGGTGAGCAAAGCTAGTCAGATTTCGTGTTTACATTGATATAATCAGATTAAAGATTTATTACATACTCCAGAGTATGTTTAATTGAAATCAGCCACATTCCCCTTGTTTACTTGGGATATACTGTAACTTGTTTGTAAATCACCAGATATGCCTGTGTGAACTACCTCACAGGGGGAAAAATGGAATCTGTAATATGAGGAAATTTTGGAGATTTTAATGGCCACATCTTGAGATAATATTTGCTTACATATATTTTGTCATGACAGCAAATGCAATTATATAAAATTTTAACAAACACATTTAACACATTAAGCAACATCCTGTCTTAATAAATAACTGTGTATTTGAGGAAATGACTTTCTCCAAAGATGGGCCCATCAAGAACGTGGGTGATCTCTTTCTTAGCAGGGAGGGAGACCCATCCACTGACTTGTCATGGGGGTCTTTGAAAGTCAATGCCAGCACTTTGACTTGAGCCTATAGAAACCACAGTAGATGTTTTACCAGGAATAAATATGTGACTTCGTCTGAAATAACACAGCAATACTGTATTTATTTAATTGATTTGTTTTGTGTTACTGCATATCTATATCCCTTTGTTTCTTTAATAAGCTTAAGGTGGTGTATTTCTCCCTCTTTTATCCCCAGAATATTGTTATAAGGTAGGAGAGTTTGAGAGAGTGAGTGGCTGAGTGGGGAAATTAACCTGGAATTCCCATGTTCGTGGCCAACATAATCACTAGGGTTTGGAAGAATCGCAAGAATAGCATCTTTTCCTGCACAAGATTGACTGGAAAGATGACTTGCTGGATTTGGCAGTTTCTTACACAGAGGATTTTTTTTCAAATAAACTGAAACAAATAACCAAGCAAGACCAAAAGAAACAAGAATGCAGTCTCATTTTTTGTAGAAAGCTAAGGAATCTGGCTGAGACAGGGGAACTCTTGATGGGGAGTGTGAAATCTCTTTGAGATGTGGAAGACCTAAGACAATGAGAAATCTTGTGAGTATGCATTGCATCCCTGCCAACTTCTATATGACACTTGCTTTCATTTTGATTGAAGTGTATATCTTCAACACCAATCCAGGAATATATTTTTGGGATTTTCATATGTACTTAAGAAGAACTATAGTGGATCAAACAAAAGGTCTGTCTAGAGCCAGCATGTTCCCCCCCCCCCCCAGCAGATCATACTGGACCGGTCTCTATCCATTATGTTATTAATTAGTTTTATGAATTGACTTTTTAAAAAAGAAGCGAACAATTTTCCATGGAAAAATCTGGTCGTGGAAAATTTTGTGAAATATTTCTGTGTACAGAAAATTTTCCAAACCCACATCCCAAGAATGCGCGCCAATAAGGCATCAAATGCCCTCGCTCTCAGTTCAGCACTCGGTTTGTAAATAAAGAAGGCAACCAAATGGGTAAAGTAAGACTGGAAGAAGAGCTGAATCAGAACAAAAGTCTGTCTTTCTGTTTACATATTTATTAGTCTTGTGCCTGTGGAAAGCCTTGAAGCAAGGATGTCCCTCAGTCGTGTGTCCAGAAACTATTATTTAGAAGCATGTTCTTGCTACTGCTACTAAGAGATGCTACATGCCATGTAGTCTTATCTTCATGGATTTGTTCAGTTGATCTTTGAAACCATCCAGATGTTGATAGTGAATTCCTGCCAGGGAGTTATTCCCAAAGCCTGGGAAAGAGTGGAGTCCTGAGAAATTCCAACTGCAGGTGAGATGCTCATGAGCATCTAAACCTGTCTGACTAGTGCTGAACATTTATTTCGTACTCAGAGGCAATTTGTTATCCGAAGAATTTGTTATCCGAAACATGGTTTCCCATGGAAATGAATGGGAAACTGATTAATCCGTTCTGGATGTCCGAAAAAAAAGGCAAAAAGCTGGGGGGGGGTTAGACTTCTTTATAAAATGGACTTTAAAGGCTTGTAGTGCTGGAACACCAGAACATCCCCCTGCAGTGCAATGCAAACATGGACAAGAGAAACCAGCAAGACTACCCCAGCCTATCACCCAAAGTGCAATGGGGAAAAATGCAAACAAACAAACATAAGCGCAAAGAAAATATCCAGCCCATTTTTGCCTGCAGAGCAATGAAAAAAGACTGCAAACATGGAGAAATGAAACCAGCAAGACTACCCCAGCCTCTTCCAGCCAAAAATGCAAAGAAAGCAGTGCAAATATTAATAAAAGCTAGCTCCCTATCATACCAAATTTGAAAGGTCCTAATCCCTCAGCAAAACATGTCCCGAATGGCTCCAAAACATCATAAAAATGCTCTAACTCCTTCCACCCCTCCACAAGCTATGCATCCTGCAATGCATGCAGGGTACACATTTTTTTGCAAGGCATTATGAAACATTTGTTATCCGAGGCAGCCCATAGGGAACATTCGCTATCTGAGGCAGCCCTATACCTGGAAATTTCCATTTGTTATCCGAAAAATTTGTTATCCGAGGTATTACTGTGTTATGTGTGTGTGTGTGTGTGTGTGTGTGTGTGTGTGTGTGTGTGTGTGTGTGTGTGTGTGTGTGTGTGTGTGTGTGTGTCTAGTTTCCCTATGCCCATAAAAAGTGTAGCAAAGGCCAGATCTGGAACCTCTGAAGATGTATTGTTTTTCTAAGTGCTGGAAAGACTTGGAACTTAATGTGGCAAAGGAACAGAAGGTGGAGATAAAAAAAATAACAGAAACACTGTTTCACATTCCTAAAACTGGAAGTTTGGCTCCCACATATCATCACCACCGTCACAGCTACAGTATCTTATGCAACCTTGTTTGTTGCAAAAGCCAGCTTTCTACTGCAAAGATAGTGGACTGCTATGGTGCTTCATTTTCCTTGACAGAGATTGTGAAGAATATGGAATTCCAAGGGCAGGGTGTATGTCATAGTACAAGGGACAACCACTCTTTATAGAGAGATGGAGGGTGTGGAGGAGGAAGTTTTGGGAGTAGAGATGAGCATTTCGTTTCAGAAGGGGTCCGGTTCTGAAATGAAACATGGCAGCACAGCTGCTGTTCAGAACCGGGACCCACCCTCCGGAATGAAATCAACGACTGACTTACCTCCCTTTGGGTCCTGCAGGGTGAAATTCCAACAAGGAAGCAGCCTCCAATGCATCATCTTCCCTTCTCCCTGGCGCTGGCCAGTCAGGAGCTGTGCAAGGACACGCATCATCCCGCCTCCCTGTCTGATTGACCAGCACCAAGGAGAAGGAAAGCTGATGCATTGGATGCTGCTTCCTCATTGGATTTTTGCCTAGTGCAACCCAAAGGAAGGTAAGTCAGTGGTTGATTTCATTCCAGAGGGTTCCGAAATGAAACACTCATGTCTAGTTGGGAGTTCTTTATTCCAGAAACTCAAGTCAAAATGTAAGAGCTTGAACACACTTTGAACACTAGGTAATGAAAACTGATGGTGCCAATTCAGTCACCTCTTACATACACAAAATATTTTGTCTAAACACAGCTATTGGGAGTGAATGTAGGTTCCTCACCCAACTGAATTTTGTTTTATAATATTCATTAAAGATAAACATGGGTTTAATTAAGTCATATATGTGCTGAAACATGTACTGGGAACACTACAATGGACAGTAAGCTAGTTTCTAAGCCCAATTTAATGCCTTCTTTTTAAGTATAGCCACCTTGGGTCCTTTTGGGGAGAAAGGGGAGATAGAAATGTTTTAAATAAATCTATTAAATAAATACATATACTTTAATGAATTACAGCCAAGTTGACTAATGAAAACAGTACTGGCTAGTAGGACTCTTTGATAGTGAAAAGATGTCCTACTTGTTGTCTTCTGTCCTTTGTACAACATGTACTAAACACACATGTACTTATTACTGCCTGTCGTACTCAAAGTTTACTGAAGCACTGCGGGCAGAAAGTATCTCTTTGAATGACTTGTGGCAGTGGAAACTTGGCTTCGGCTCGGTGTTGGAGTCTTGGGTACTTGATCAATGTGTCAGGCTTAAAAGAATCCAGAAGTACTAGCCAAGTCTTAAAGAATGAATTCCCATTTTATTCTTTCTTATAGACTTCAGTTGATTAATCTTGAGCTCTTTCAGAAATTGACGTTGCCTTATCCATACTTCTTTGCCTTTTATTCTATCAGCATTAAAATGTCGTATTATTTTGTAGATGTGTGTATTTTGCTAGAGAGGGAAGCATAGGCCGTAATGACAATTTTAAGGATCTTCACAAGATTTCAGAGTGGTGTGCGACGCAGTCTTGAGAGCCTGAAAACCAAATCAACAGAGGCAGCTGTGGTATGTGGGGCTGTAACGTGTCACTTCAACTAAGGAGCTCTACTTAGGTCTCCAACCACATATAAATAAGAAAAAGTATGCCTTTTAAATATCCATATCTGTCTGTCTGTCTGTCTGTCTGTCAATCAACCAATCAATCTAGATTTTTCAGCAATCATAATCTTTGTATTGGGGGAGGGAAGCCTTTTTAAAAAAAACATTGTTGCATCACTTGAAAAGAGAGATTTGATTGGCACATTCTATGGTCTTCTTTTAACAAGTTACTTGAACTGTTCCTGCATCTGTGAGTCAGTTGCCCCATACATTAAACAGCTAGTTTGGAGGATTGTGAGTTCTTCCAGAATTGCCTGGGTGGAGTTCTTTGTACAGCCATGTTGGTATGCAGTGAATTTGATTTGGCACGGTAGTAAACTTTTAACATTTGGAACAGATAGCTGTCTCCTATCTTTATATGGGAACATCACAGTTTCTAGTTTTATTCTGAGTTTCTTGCCATTACAAATACAATTTATTCTTTTATATAACTGTTTTCATATGATACATACTGAAGAGTGGATAATGAATCGGGTAGAAAGAGATTTTTTTCTTCTTCTTCAAGGCTGTCTTCCCAATTAATGAGTTTGGGAATATGTACCGAAAAAAAATATCGTTTCCCCCCTCCAGGCTTTTTGTAATGCACTCGAATTATTAACTAGTATGTCTTATGATTTCTTTATATGGTTTGATGCCTAAATATTTAATGAAAGTTGAAGCCTATATAAATAGCAAATCTAAATCATTCACTCCTGGCTCCATTGGACAGTGGTAAATGTCTGTTTTCATCTCCCTTTATTAAAACGAAAAATATTTGCAGTCTCCTACAGATTAAACACACCAATCCTATGTGTGCTTTCTTGGACATAAGAATGGCATATAATGAAGCTGTCAGAGTGGCCCAGCTCGGGCACACCAGCACGGCTCCCAACATGGGCCACCTAAGCCCCAGTATTGGCTTGAGATGAGATGTCTGTAGGGAGGCACCAAGGGAAGGAAGTCCCAGTTCTGCCGGGGGGGGCAAGGTGGAGAGCCTAGGGCAGTGGTGGCAAACCTTTGACACACCAGATGTTTTTTCAGCCACCACTCCCAGAATTCTAAGCCCATATTGCCAGTTTGCAGAAACATTGAATTTGAATAGCTACATATCTTCATAGTTACATATATGGGAAATAGGGGGATAACCCGTTGTATGTACTACTTATGTAGACACAGCTTTTTCACAGCTTTGTTGCCACAAAGGGTGGTGGAGTCTCCTTCTTTGGAGGTTTTTAAGCAGAGCCTGGATGGCCATCTGTCGGAAATATTGTGATGGGGTTCCTGCATGGCAGGGGGTTGGACTGGATGGCCCTTGAGGTCTCTTCCAACTCTATGATTCTATGATTCTATGATTCTATGATTCATCATCCTCTGGAACACTTACTATCTACTTTCTATCTGAGTTGAACTTTAATACAGTATATAAGTTAATGTGAAGATTTTACCACTGTTCCTACCAAATTCAGCATTCCCCGACTAACTTTTTTTTCCTTTTTTCTTTTTTGCTATGGATTGAAGTGAGGGCAAACACCTCCCTAACATCCTCCCCAAAACTCTTTAACTGATACAGAGTGTGCCCTTGACCACATGTTAACTGATTTCTAAAACTGACCTACCTATATCAGGTATCAAGACCACAGGTTCCAGCTTTGTCATCGTGATATCACACCTCTCTTTCCTGTTCATGCCAAGAACTACAGACTCACCTTAGTGCAAATCAATTATATGGCCTTTACACAACCATCTTGGTCCACTTTCTATAACATTTGTCATACTCATCTGCTCAAAATCACAGCCTTCTGTCCTGCTCCGTGCAAGCACGCAAATACCATCTGATAGTGACCCGCCAGATTCTGAATATGACTCATGTGTCTGACACATCTCTGCCTTCTAAACAAGTTGCCAGTGCATCAACAGATGTTACTGTGATTGATACTAACTTCCTCTTGTCTATAAAAGATGTCTAATTCTTCATGAATCAACTAATTAGCTTGATGCTGTCATTGGAATTAGATCTCTCAAAACCATCAGACCCAATTATGAACCTTACATTCAAGAGTGACCAGAATCAAGTAGAAAAGAAAGACTTTTGCTTAATAAAACGTCTAGAGAAGCTGTTAGTCCAAAAGAAGATGAGAAGAGAGGGACAAAAAATCATTTATGAAAGAACCCAAGTCTACTGCAAAGAATACAGACAGACATTCTAATGTGAGATTTACATGGCTTGATAGCCCGTGAAGCTGGGTAGTATGTACTCGTTGTACCCAAAATGTCTTTGGAGATTCTCAGTCATCCAGGTGAGTTTATCCAGGAGTTGAGTCATGGCAACTGGACTTCTTTTCTTGTGGGATCAAAACATTTCACTACTCATTCAAGGAGGTTGTTTAGTCTGATAGACCTAATCAGAAACACTAGTTTGGGTTCACTATCCAGGAGAGGAGTCATGGCAACTGGACTTCTTTTCAAGATGAAGAAACTAATTGGATGAGTCGCAAAACATTTCGATCCCACAAGAAAATAAGTCCAGTGACCATGACTCAACTCCCAGATGCTGAGCCCAAACTAATGTTTGGGATTAGACTCAAATAATGACACTTGTAGCCATCTCCATGTAGGAAGACAATCATCATCATCATCATCATCATCACACACACACACACACACACACACACACACACACTTCTTTGCCACCTACATTCCAATAAAATGGATTATCTTTATCAAGTTCAGGAAAAAGATTGAAATTTATCTTCAGACATCTATCCTGATGCTTAGTAATTGTAGATGCAGCGTAGGGAAAATTCAGAAACTGAACACATTCAGCTGCTGTGAAGAGAGAAGCAAGATGATGGTGATTTCTGAATTGCCTCATCTTTGTCCCACTTATTGCTTCTCCCTGTGCCTTGTACCCCTCTCCTCTGTGGAGCCAGCTCTGACGGGCAGTTTAAACGATCCCTCAGTCCAAACACATTACTCCCTCAACCCCCTGTGGCGTTTCAGATGTACGTCTGCCCATGCAAGCATGCAATTCAGACTCTGAATCTGTGCGGTATCCAGTACCTTAAGAATTGATATAGGATTGAGAGATGCTAGGTAGGGAAAGCATGGATCTTGCCACGACTGGTTTTCCCCTTTGGAGAGAAGTGACAAGAGAGGTTTGTAAAGAGTGTCTGTAATGTTTAATTTGCCCCTTAGACACTGGCTCGATTGTGTGTAAAACGTACTCGAGGCTGCCTGCTTGGTTCATAGATGTATCTTTGAAATAATGGAAGTCCTAGACCCGTTCCTCAAAAAAACCCTGATTCTGAAACATCGGGGTAGATTTCAGGTTCTGTTTTTAAAAGCACTGCCATGTTTCGGCCTAAAAGGAGTCACTTTATTAGTCGTGTGTGCGTGTGTGTGTGTGGCATGTGTGAGAAAAATAGTCCTTAGGTTTCAGCCTTTCCTGTGGAGTCATGACCAGATTTCTTTGTATAATTTGGTGGTTAAGACCCATAAAGGGGCTTTGATATAAATAGCGCCTTCTTACTCAGTTTTTCTGCTCCGTCTGAGACTGAGTCACATCTACTCACTTTACTGACCAAAACAAACTCGTTTTTCTCCCCCTCCAATTTCTACAAGGCCAGTACAGTGATTTCCCTCACGCGCCTTTGACAGCAGAGTCAGCTGAATTCATATTACATAATCTTTATTTCTGGCTGTACTAAAAGGGGCAAGAAAACCTCCTCCCAAACCTTAATTTCGCCTGCTGCCAACATGAATTTTAAGCAGTGAAGAAAAATTGTAACAAGACTTGTTAATGGGGTGAATTTAATGAGGAAATTGAGAAAATTATGAAACCAAACCTGTTTTGTTCCCTGTTTCTCCCCCTCCCTCCCTCTCTCTGTATTTTGCAGAATCCCTTCTGACTCATGGCCCACTCCAAGTTAGCACTAGGACTCTCTGTGTAATGTTGTTTCATGGGAGACCACCTTGGAGAAAACCTCCATTCTAACAGTATCAGCAGCATTAAATTAATTTTGTTTAAATTGAGTCTTTGTGTACTGGTTGCCTTGCTGACAAGCTTTGTGGTATTTTAAGTATGTCATCCTGTTTATTTGTATAGTGTCTCACTAATGGAGACTGGGGCCTCTCCTGTTTTTCCCTCTGAGCATTCCTATCAGGTGTTCTTTCTTTATGTTCTTCCCCAAAGCTGCAAACAAACCTATTTCTGGATTTTTCTCGGGGCGGTGTGTATGAATGCACCTCCTATGCACCGCCACTTGGCTGATTCAAATGCCAGCCTTTACCTGGTGGCACATTTGTGCTATTTGACCACACCTGTTCTATAGCATTCAAACGAAGAAAATCATGTCTCTGTGAAGCCACTGGGGAGGTGATGTGGAGATTTGGAGCTTGTTGTTGTTAGTATGCTGTTACTCCTGTGTGAGGGGTACCAGACAGACATTGAATCCGGACATGATGGAGATCTTGCTGTTGGGTGGTGGGGCTTCTTGCTGGCTGGGTGTGTGTGTGTGTTCTTAACTGGTTGGGATGGAGAGGCACTCTCCCTGAAAAACCAGGTCTGCAGTGTTGGTGTGGATAGTCTTGGCACTGAGCACACTGACCTGTCCAGCTCTCCTTAGGGAAGTCTTGCCCCAGGCTCCCCGTTGTCACTGCGACCACGGGGGCCTTGGAATGCCCCACTTAGCTGCCCTGCTCCTAGGCGGTTGGAGGGCTCCTGTCAGGGAGTTGGCCTCAGAAAACTCTTGGCCCAGGCTCCCCGTTGCAATGGCAGCCACGGGGCCCCAGCCGCGGCCCACCAAGCTGTCAGGCTCATAAGCTGGTGGGGGAGTTCCAATCAGGAAGCTTTCCTCAGGGAACTCTTGCCCCGGGTTCCCTGTTGCCATGGCAACCACGGGACCTTCAGAACCCACCCACTGAGCTGTCCGAGTTCTAGGCAGTTGGGGTCTCCCCTCAAGGAGCTCTCCTCAGGGCACTCTTGGCCCGGGCTCCCCGTTGCCACACCGACCACGGGGGCATACAGCACCTTGGCCATCTATTTTTAAGACTCATACATATATTGTAGAAAACCTGTACAGGACACTCTTGATGTTATTCCTACATTTTGACGAGAGTAAATTGGGATGAAACTGCTGGAATCATCAGGAGAACCTAATAAGATGTTGTTTTTACCCACCCACCCCAGTCTGCCTGGTGTTTAATAAAGGTGACATAATTAAATTTTCTTCTTCATCTGTAATATTGGAATCGTCATAATCATGGACTACTTAGAATAGGCATGTCCAAACTTCGGCCCTCCAGATGTTTTGGACTGCAACTCCCACAGTCCTTTGTCGTTGGCAATCTAAGTTTAGAATTCTGGGAGTTGTGGTCCAAAACATCTGGAGGGCCAAAGTTTGGGCATGCCTGACTTAGAAGGTTCTTAGAGGGCTCTGTAGGGTATTGTCAAAATAGTTACAGAGGTAATGTCAAGCAATAGCAGTATTGCATTTTGGCACTCCAACCACAGTCAACCTTCCTCTTCAGCTTGATAAATGCTTTTGAAATGATTGTCAAAAATTTCCAGTTGTAGTTGATGGTCTTTTCGGGGACGTATTTGATGGAATTTTCTTCAATCCATTGAAATCTGGAAACCCTTACTAAAATATATGAATGACTTAACTGAGAAGAGACATGGTTTAGGAAATAAACTAGATTGTTGGTCTCTTATTTTTTAGGATGAAAAGTGAATTGGGAGACTAATTATAACCCTTTTAAACTGTTTAAATAGCTGGTGCCTAACATGGTAAACTAATTAGTAAGTAAGATTACATACAACGTACGGTATGTTACTATGCTATGTTAAGCTTTCTTTTGTCTTTTGTCTTTTGTCTTTCCTCTTTTGTTTATAATGTGAAGGATTGTTAAAATAAAGGAAAAATAAAAAAGAGTGAAAAGTTTGTTAAAATGAAAATAATTGATGGAATTTTAAATAATTGTTCTAGGTTTATGGGGCTATTAAAAGAGTGTGTGAATATCTTTCTCCAGTTGTGAAGGATGTTCTTTTCCATGTGAAGATTTCTCTTTCCATAACCGAAAGCACACAGTTTTGGTGCCAGCATCCTTTTAAAAGCAAAGAGGCCAAGAAAACAAAGCAAACATTTTCAAAGACTCGTCACATTTTGAAAATATACTACCAGGACTTTTTTTAAAAAAAAATTCACAGCTGTGCTTAATTTTTTTCAGATTCATTGCTATCATCAGACAATTCTGCTCTTTCATCTCTTCAGCATATTGTCTTACTCTGTAGCATTGAGCTGTAACATGTGAGGCAAACTTGCTTTTCATACCTTTCAGACAAACTGTTCATTCAGGCTGAGATAGTATATGGCAGTGGTGGCGAACCTTTGGCACTCCAGATTGTTCATTCTATTGATATCTTGTTGGATTTTTTGTTCAGAAGGTTGCAATGAAATTTGCATGTCACCCTCCATGGACTGTTTCAAAGCCATTGATGGTCATCCTACCCCCGTTGAAAAAGTCCATTATTTGACTGCCATTGCCCCTCCATAACTACTTTGTTACTTTGTTTAAATCAGCTATTTTACAGCAAACTGAACTGAACTGAGTGCCCCTGTGAGAGTTTGGTTAACACCAGTAATGGTTCCAATGAAGAACGACCATTAGAGTCCAGAGGTTTCTCCTAAAACATTAAACTTCTATTCACACCATAGACGGGCACATTTTCTTTTAACATTATTCTCAACAGTATTAACATTAATGAACAAAGAACTTCTTAACATTTCCCTTACACTTGAGGGGTTCTGAACTTCACCACCATTCAAAAATGGGTTCATACTTATTTGGAGTGGTGTGGACCCCTCGGCACCATTGGACCTGCAACAGTGGGGCTTCACTGCATTCAACTGGGTCTCCCAACCCCAGCCAAGAATCCATTTCAATATAACCCTTCCTCCCGGGGCTATCCTCACCATATTTGTTCCTCTTATTGGGCTAGCTGTCACTGTCACCAGTGCTGGCAGAGGTAGTCCGATGTCTATGGAGGGTCTTACCTCCTTCTCGGTTTGAGTTCCTTGATCGGCATATCTCAAAACCTTTCCCCCTTCCGTTTGGACTTCGACGTCTCTCCCGCTCGGTTCTGTCTGACAGCTCTTGCTTCTGTACCCCTCTTTTATATATTTGCCCCTCCCATTCTCTTCTCCCATTTGTCTAATGTCCTGTCTATCAACCAATAACTCTCCACTATTGGCTCCTCTTGGACCATCTGAATCCTTCTATTATTACCCTCCTTTATATCAGCCCATTCTATCTGGTCTTTGCCTGTCTCCCTTTCAGCCGCTTCTCTCTTCCCTTCCCGCTTCACCATTTTTTTTCCATGTCCGCAGACGGCATACTCTTGCTATCCTTACAGCCCTTTATCTTTTTGCAGTACAGTTCTGCATGTGGTGAATGTTGATAAATAGGATTCTGAAGGAGAAAGATATAACTTGTCTCATTCCTGGTTTTTCTAGTCAAAAAAAGTTACAGCTTTGAAAAACGAGGGATGAAATTCAGGAGTAAGTTGCAACTATTTAGTACACTGAGAGGTGCTATAAAATAATGAATGAAATACAGTACCAAAAGCATATACTTCATGGGCACCAACACCCTAGATGACAGCTAAAATCGAGGAAAACACATCTTAGGCTCCAAATATGAAACCAGCAAAAGCTAGGCTAACCTTATGAAGAACAAAAACAAGACACCTTGCTAAATGAGTGAATGCTGAAGAGTGTCTCCTATCTGGACAAGATTCATGTTGGATCGTCTGGAAGTCACTTAATAGACATTGAAGCAATGTAGGGAGGTCATATAATGATGTAGTAAACCTAGTATGTTATGTTGGAAGCAATATATTTTGCACATAATGCAATGGATCTATTGTGCAAAAATAAGTGTTTGTGCAAGCCCACAGTTTTTCACAAATATTGCTGGTGAAAAAAACATGCTGATCTGCTTGCTCTTGCTCAGAAGCAAGACATATTCCATTGTTGGTCCATTTTCCCCCCTCCAATGTTCTCAGACACTTGTTCCCCGCCAAACAAACAAAACAAAAAAAAAACTAGAATGTTTGCCATTATTTGAAGGAATAAATCCAGACAGCTTTGAGAATGTTAATGTCAGTGTGTATGGTTACCAGCCTATGTACTGGCTAGAGTTGGCTGTCACTGTGGTTGGAAACTCATCATTATAAAGGACAGATTGTCCCCTAACACATAATTTCCAGCAGCTTGTGCAAAAACCTGGAGATGTTGTGTGTGCCCGAGTTACAATATATTTGGGTGTAGTCCCTCTCCTACTCAACACTAGTGGGAGATTTTATGTTTTATTTTAGTTTACTTTGAGGGCAGTCACAATGAGATTTGATTGCACTCATTGTCTCCAGCAGCATCAGACAGTTTATCCCTTTGCTCCTTGGATCACACCATGCCAAAGGTGCGCATCCACCAGCACCTGTGGCTCTGTTGACAATATTCCTCTAAAGCAGGCATGACCAAACTTCGGCCCTCCAGATGGTTTGGACAGCAACTCCCACAGTCCTTTGCCATTGACAATCTAAGGTTAGAATTCTGGGAGTTATGGTCCAAAACATCAGGAGGGCTGAAGTTTGGACATGCCTGCTCTAAAGAAAGCATTTCTATCTTCCTTCCAAGTACAGTACATGCATCCAATCCATTCTTTGGAGACATGTGGGTGCACCATCCTAAAATATACTCCAGTAAAAATATCCAGAACACAATAAAATGACTCTTTTCCATTATTTCGTTAAAAGATTTAATATGTGGTTCCTAAACTCTGAGTCAATGGTGAGATGAGTAATAAAAAATAAAAAAAATACAGTGCAAGGCCTGGTTTGGTGGTGATGAGTCATGTTGTAACAGCAAGGCACCTAGAGGTAGAGTCTGGATGTTCAAATCAAAATGCAGGATTCCAAGATCTTTCTGTGGAGAAAGATTCATTGGTGCTACAGAAGGGCCCACACCCTCACATGCTCTTCACAGGGATTGCAAAGCTACATCTGAATCTACTTTATGTACTTCATGTACATTTGTGATAACATAAGAACATAAGGACATAAGAAGAGATGCTGGATCAGGCCAACGGCCCATCTAGTCCAGCTTCCTGTATCTGACAGTGGCCCCAACAGATGCGTCTGGGAGCGCATGAGACTAGATATTAGAGATGGGCATGACTCAAAAAAAATGGTGTTTCATTTGTCGTTTGTCGTTTAGGGGGTCCATTTCAGTTCGTTTTCGTTTTTCGTGAACTTTTTTTGCAAAAAAATTCATTTTCGTTTTGTTACATAACGAAACGAAAAAACGAAAATGAAAACAAAAAATTGCTGTTTCGTTAGCATTCATGTCAGTTCAATGTATTTGCCGCAACAAAAACGAAACACACGACAAAATTTCTGGTGTTTCGTTTCGTTTAGTTTTATTTTGGAGACAAAATTCATTTTTCGTTACGTAACGAAACGAGAAAACGAAAACCATACCACTGCATCTGGTCCTTGAAGTACCCTAGATTTAAGCCTGGAGATGACACATCTCCATCATGGTTTGTAACGTGTGATGGACTTCTCCTCCAGGAATCTGTCCAATCCCCTTTTGAAGGCATCCAGGCCATTTGATAAGAAAGAAAATTAGTGTTTATAAAGATTTTATTCGCCTTTTTTCTTATTCTTTTGTTTTACATTGGGGGGAGAGAGGATAACATGGCGAAGAATTAAAATATGGAGTCCTTGTCTGAAGGCAGCTGTCCCAAGTTATAAATATGTATGTGAGTTGTACGGAGAATGAAATCTGCCATTAACGATATGAGCACTCAATGAGGTTAGCCTGCCCTTCTTCTGACAACTCAGTTTCCTCAGAGATAATTGCTTTGGGTAATTTAGACTTGTAAATTAAGCCTGTGATTAACAAAGCAAGCAAGAATAAAGGCTGTGGAGGTAGGGTGAGAAAAATTTGGGCTAGGGCAGTCAGATGTCTTTCACCACATAAGGGATCATTGCATCTAAACACAGGCTAGACACATCACATCGTTTGGCACTAAGCTATCTTGATTGCACATATAATAATGTATCCACACAAGGATTACTGCTCATATAGAAGTTTCCTCGTACTTATCTGCGCTGCCCAAATACTTGTAAAGGCATGTGCAAATACGGTGGATCACATTTCCCTGATGGGACAGTATTTCTTTCTCTGTTCTTCCAGATAATACCTGCCTTGAAGAGTCAATGGATATAAAAGCAAAGCGAAGTGGTCTGCTTGTATACTGCCCCATACCACTTCAAGTAGTCTCTGGGCAGTTTACAGTTTTTAATTACAGTATGCAGACTACATATTGCCCACCCCCAGCAAGCTGGGTACTCATTTTACCGACCTCGGAAGGATGGAAGGCTGAGTGAACCTTGAGCCTGCTACCTGGGATCGAACCCCAGGTCATGGGCACAGTTTTACCTGCAGTACAGGCATTTTAACCACTGCGCCACGAGGCTCTATTCATATGTGTGGATATTCTGATTAGAAAGAGATACAAGGCATGAATCTGTGTATTTCAGACATTTGTGCCCAGGACAGCCAATTAATTTTAATTTTAATTAATTTTAATTTTGTTGTCATTGTCTTCCCAATTGCACTCAGATACCACACATTTTTTTTGTATACACTTAACACCATACTACATTGCGTGAGAAATCACATGGCTTTTTAAACATCACATAACTCATATCTGGAGAAGTGGAAGAGCCAGAAACATGTTCATTTTACTACAGTTTAGAATCAGATTGCATGTTCTGGTTCAAACGAAGACAACAGGGAAGTTCCTCTGAACAAGAATACTACTTGTGTGACTCAGAACCAGCCGAGATGATACCCATCACTGTTAGTGGAATTATAATTTCTATATGTAGAGGCTTGTTCTGTGCTTGTAGGAGGAATAGTTTCAACAAAAATCTAGCATAAATACTACTTATTCAAGGAATGTTTTTATTATCTTGAGAAATAGACTATGATAATATAAACATAATTAATGAATTTGAGTATCTTGCTTTTCAACATTTTTTCCCACTGCAGTTGTCATATTTCAGTGATGGCGAACCTTTTTAGAGACCGAGTGCCCAGACTGCAATTCAAAAACCACTCATTTTTCGCCCTGCCCGTACAGCAATTTAACCTGAATACAGGTGGCTGTGAAGGGGCAATTTCAGATGCCCACAGAAAGGGCTCCCAGTGCCACCTTTGGCACCCATGCCATAGGTTCGCCAACATTGTCATATTTCAATTATTTTAATATGATTTTGATGATTTTTTAAAAAATATATATTTTGTTGATGATTTTTTTTGCTGAGTCGTGCCCATGTCTACTTCACACATTATAGCAATGTCTTTAGCAGTATGGATTATAAAAGGCTATGGATCAGTCTAAAAGAAATGGGTGTGCCACAACATCTTATAGTTCTGATGCATAGCCCGTACTCTGGACAAAAGGTGATTGTGAGGTCATAGTATAGGCAAGGGTGTCAGCCCAAGGCTTCATTTTATCTCCCTGTTCATTCAGTTTAGATGCAGAACATATGACAGAGGAAGCTGAAATTAGATGATGCCATGCTGCTGGCAGAAAATATCAGTAGCTTGTAAGGATGGGCATTTCGTTTTGGAAGGGGACTGGTTCTGAAACGAAACACACCAGCACAGCTGGCACTCAGAACCCAGCCCCACCCTTTGGAACAAAATCAAGCACTGTAGTTCACGCTGGGTGAAATTCCAGTCACGAAGCAGCCACTGATGTGTCATATTTACCTATCCCTGGCACTGGCCAATCAGAGAGGGAGGTGGGATGATACCTGTCCTTGCATAGTTCTTGATTGGCCGACACCAAGGAGAGGAGGGAAATGATGCATGGGAGGCTTCTTGCTGGTTGGAATTTCACCCAGCACCAACTACAGCAAGGCAAAACAGTGGTTGAATTTGTTCCAGAGGGTGGGACTGGGCTGCAAAAGCCAGCTGTGCTGGTGTGTTTCATTATGGAGCCAGTCCCCTTCTGAAACGAAATACCCATCTTTAGTAGCTTGAAGTGACATCTGAGAATGGGCAAAGAAGGAATTTCAGAAACAGGATTACAACTGAACATGGCTGCAAATGAATGATGTGATTTTAAATGATGGTGATGAAGAAATGGAAATTGTTAAAGATTTCCTATACTTTGATTCAAACATCAATCCAAATGGAGATTGAAACCAAGAAATTATAAGCAGAATGACAGTTGGAAGGATGCTAGGAGGAACTAGAACAGCTCATCCCTGGAGAGACCATGGTCAAAATCATATGTAATATTGTATTCCAAATTGCTGCGAATGAATGAAAAAGCCAAGCAATGAAACCATTTGACAAGAGAAAAGTCAACATATTTGAAATGTGATTTTATTTATTTATTTATTTATTTATTTATTTATTTATTTATTTATTTATTTAGGAGTATTTTAACCCCACCTTTCTCCTTGGAAAATGGACCCAAGGCGGCTTACAGAATGAGGGATAATATACAGTCCAGTACAATTAAGACATGTTCAAGTATTGAGAAGGGACATCTTACAGCATTAATAGACAACATTACATTAAATCTACCAGAGAATGCGAGCATTCAAAGGGAAGTAAAGTTCCATGTAAAGTTATAGGAATCACGGAAACTAACATTGAAAACATAGTGTCAATGTAAACCCATAAGGTTATAATTAGTTATAAACACAAAGTTTATGCGATCCTGTAGATTCAAATAAAAGATACAAAATAGGTAGATCATCATTCAAGGAAAGCTTGCCTGAAGAGAAAGATCTTTGTCAGCTCTGGAAAGACAACAGAGAAGATGCAGTCCTGGCCTCTAATGGGAGGGAGTACCAGAGTCTGGGCACAGCAGCTGAGAGGGCCCGATCATGGGTTCCCATGAGACGTACCTGTGAGGGTGGCAGGATGGAGAGAAGGGCCTCTCCTGATGACTGTAACACCCAAGTCGGTTCATACTCTGAGATTCAATCTTTGAGGTAGCTTGGATCCAGGGCATTTTGTGCTTTGTAGGTTAAGGTCAGCACCTTGAATTGTGCCTGATAGCTGACTGGCAGCCAGTGGAACTGCTTTGGGAGGGGTGCAATGTGATCTCTGTATCCCGCCCCAGTCGGCAATCTGGCTGCTACATTTTGGACCCGCTGAAGTTTCCTGAGGCTTTTCATCAGTAGCCCATACAGCGCATTACAGTAGTCTAGCCAGGATGTCATTAGGGCATATATCACCATGGTGAGAGTTGTTTTCTTGAGAAACTGGTGTAACTTGCATACTAGCCTTAATTGTGCAAATTAGACCAAGAGAAACACAATCCAGCAGATTCTAACCAAATCAAATTGGAATTCCCATTAGGCACCAAAATGACTAAACTGCATTGATTTGTGTAACCCTTTTCTTAAAACAATCTCCAATGACATTTCCAGAGAGATGTCGCCGCTGTTGTCTTACTGTCTTCCTGCAGCAAAAGTTTTTGCAACACTTTTAAAGATATTGAAACTTGATATTAATCAAGTACTTCAAGTTTGTTTTATACTGATGTTATGAACTGGCTTCTAGCTGATCATCATAAAATTTTGTCAGACTTTATGTCTGCACACTTATGAAAGAGGAAATATATAAGTTGGAATATATATTGCAATTTTTCTTGCCTCTGACTAGTCTTTTCTTGGACGTTATTCTAGTATATGTTTAATTTTTTAAAAAGTTTGAATTCAGTTCAAATTTGTTTGAATTCAGTATTTCTTTTGACACAATAAATCACTGAACTGCAATTTTGCTTTAGGGCTTACTTTCTTTGTAGCTGCATCTGTTTTCAATACACATTACGCAACACTTTTGGTTCTCCAGTGGGAGAAAGTTGGGGTACAAAGTAATAAACTTAATGACATAAATTACCACATTTAGAACTAGGTGCTATTTATTTCCTGAGTGTTTAAATATATATCATTTTATTAATAATGATTGCAGTCTTGTTGACAGTTGCTCAGTTGTAAATAGCCATACATGTAACGCTCTGATAAGTTATGCAGGAGGTTACACAACCGCTCACTGTTGCACAATTGAATGTGCATCAAGAATGTGGATCCGTAGTGCGTGTTGTGCAATGCTCGTTAGGCTGCCTCTCCAGGGTAACCTGAAATCTTGATATCATTGTCGCTTTAGAATTCCTGGAGATATCCTGAAGAAACAGAGACAGCAAGAGTAAAAATAGAATCACTACTGAAAGAGAATGATAGACAGAATGAATCATGTGTTAAAAAGTTACCGCAATTGTGGGGAAAAGAGGAGTTAGAGGAGGCAGAAACAGGCGAAAGGAACAGAAGAGCGTAATGTACCAGGAGTAAGCAGAAAGGGGAAGGAAAGAAAGAAGGGATAGATAGCTAGAAGAGAAAGAAAGCATGAGAAGGAATGAAAAGAACTTCTTAGTTTTGACCAACAAGGAAGAGCTGCAAAAAAACAACAAAAAAACCAACAACTGTTTATGCATTGCTGAAATCTGCAGGAGATGAAAGATGAACCATCCACATGCACTTTGTTCTTATGACCACTGATATCCTTCCAAAGGCATTCATGTGAGCATATGACATCTGGCGAGAAAATTGTGAAAATCATCTTGGTTTCTTGTTGCATCCGGTTTGTACTAATAGGATTCTGTCTGAAACAATGGTTGAAATCCTGTGTGTGCAGGTCCCTCAAATATCAAGATGGTAGTGTCACCAGCCAGGGCTGTTCTTTGACAATTTGACTTGTTCCTCTCTCGTCATGAAGCCCTGTAGGTCCTGAGTAACACCTTAATGACAGGCAGAAGAAAATCATTAATTTCCAAAAAAAAAAAAAAAAAAAAAAAAACCATCTTGACTGATTACATCACCACTCTCATGGATGGTATGACTGCCACAGAACGTACAGAAACAACATGTCACCACTATTATTTTTAAAAATATATTTTTCTTTGTTACTTTGTTTTGGGGCCTGCAAAAAAAAAAGCCCGATCAGCTGTTTTAAAGCAAACTGAATTGAACTGAGTGCCCCTTATCTTTTTCTCCAATACAGTTCTGTATATATGTGATATATAGGATTTTGAAGCGGAACGGTATACAGTAGGACCTCATTATCTGTTGGGGATTGGTTCCAGGCCTTCCCATTGATAATGAAAACTGTGGATAATAGAGAACGCCACCCCCTCCCCCTGAAAAACTGCTGTTTGTGATAGTAGCTTGCTTTACAAGCTGCTGTTTTGGACAGTAGCTCATTTTGTTGCTGCTGAGTTGCTTATTTAATTATTTTCCCCTGCCACCCGTGGACAACTGAATCAGTGGTTAATGAATCTGTGGATACGGGGGTCGTATTGCAACTTGTCTCATTCCTGTTTTTTCTAGTTTAATAAAAAGTTACAGCTTTGAAAAACAAGGGATGAAATCCCAGAGTAAGTTGCAACTATTTATTTATTATATATGTAAAAATATTTGTATCCTGCTTCTCTCCCCAAAAGGACCCAAGGTGGCTAGAGTAGGTTCATTGACTCCCGGGGTGGGGTGGGGTGGTGGTTTGTGACTCAACTCCTTCACAAGTTCCACTGATTCAACGGTCCAACTTTAGTTGCGACTTACTTTTGGATTTCAGCCAGTAACTAATGCATTTTAGGTTTATGCTTGATTAATCATCTTTTAGGTTTGAAAGTGCAGCAGGCCTATGAGCTTAACAACTTCTTCAGAGATGGGTTCAGAGAAGGGCCATGCAAATAATTCCACCCTGCTGTTACCCAACTCTGTTCTGATGTGTTGCCAAACAGAACCTTCAAAAGCATGACTCAGAACTGCCGGTACTTTGCCCATTGGAGATTGTATGACAACAGTTTTCAGTTGTAGGACTATTTCATTGAGATGTGGATGTGGTAGGAAATAGGAAGCCAAGATCTATATACAGCTGTGGGGGAGAGGAGCAATCTGAAAGAGCTTCTGTGGTCTAGTTTATACTAAACGGGCCCATTTCAAAATGGTTTCCTCTTGGTACTGTAGAGGGATAGTTTTTTCTTAATTTTTTATAAATGTCTACGAGGCTAGAGAGGGTACAGATGTGACCTGAGCTGAGGAAATTGTCAGGATCCGTCTGCTCTGTGGGGATCTAAGCCGTCTTGCAGAAAGATAAGACCAGAAACCTAAAGAGGTTTTCATTACCATTTTCCTTTCAGGAATAGCTATTAGGGACGAATAGAGTGAAAGGATCCCTGTGTGACATTGATCATATTTGCAACAGAATTAGTGTTAGAGATGGGCACGAAACGGGAAAATCCCATTTCGTTTCATTTTTTTGGTTCCGTTTCCCCCTTGTTTTGTTTCATTGAGAAATGCATTTTTTAAAAAAGTTTAAAAATTATCTACTCCCCCACCCCCATTGGGCACTTTAAAAAACAAACAATGAAAAAAAAATGAAATGAATTTTTAAAAATTCATTTTGTTTTTTTCATTTTTTGTTGTTTGTTTTTTAAAGCACCCAATGGGGGAAAGCGCAGGCTTTTAAAACTTTTTTTTAACCACCGAATGACTCTGCAGTGGCAGCAGCGGGAACCATGGGGCCTCAGGTGGGGACCCCTTTGTACCCGATAGGGGGAACAAAAATGAAAGGAAACGAACAGAAAATTTCTAGTTCGTTTCATTTGCTTTTCTTTTAAAAATCAGTTCGTTTTTCATTTTGCTCTGAAATGAAACAAAAAACAAAACAAAACAAAACAAAACAAATTGTTTCATGCCCATCTTTAATTAGTGTATATTGTCACATAGGGAAACTCACTGTTGTACTTCTGAGGATTCGAAAAATCCAAAGACTTGTCAACAGATCTGCAATCTCGGAACATCTCTATGGCCTCAAGCATAGGGGCCTGAGATTTTTCTTTCAGACTTTCCTTCTGCCCAGTCAAAGCTCTGGTTGCTGCAGTTCTAGAGGAGGGGGGCGGTTTTGTTTGGGCGAACCCTGGAGATGGCAAGCCTTATTGCTTCATTGATTAGTATTCTGCCGGGTTGCTTCCCACTGCCTGGCAACCACGGAGTAAAAGTACAACACCAGCTCTGGAGTGCAAGCATGCTGCAATTAAGAGAATACTGGCCTCACTTTTTTCCTGCGAGGAAAAGGAAGGTTAGAAGAAGGAGCCTGGAGATATAAGCAAGGGGATAGAAGCCCGGCAGGATGGATTTTCTGTGATTCTCATTGAGAGATCGATTGGAACATTTGGGCTTCCAGAGCTAAGGTTTGGTCTGTCTGTTTATCTTTCTTCCTTTGCTCCTCCCACTCGGCAAAGGGTGTGATGAAGGCGTAAGTCAGCAGGCTCCTTGAAGCCAGATTAATAGGCATCGATTTAGGTTTCTGTAAATGGGCATGTCTGTTTCTCAGGAAATATTTGGATTTGGGTCTTAGTTTGAGAGTAGAAAGCAGAAGAGAGATGGTGCTTCAAGGCCTCCCCTCTTGTAATCAGCCTTAAGCGACAGCAATTCTCCTATTTGAGGTGTAGGAAAATGACTCCCCACTCCCAAGTCAGATGCTTCTAGTGTCTGACAGATTGTAGGAGATACAGAGAATGACATCGAATTACCAAACAATGAAGTTAGAAGGGGCTTCTAAGGCCATCAAGTCTAACCCCCTGCTCAAGTCAGGAGTTCAAATCAAAGCAGACTGGAGAGATGGTTGTTTAGTTTTCTCTTGAATATGTCCAGTGTTGTATACAGTTTTTGCCTATCTACAGACCTTACATCCACCTAATGTGGTGGTGGTGATCATTTATGCGCCATCACACTCAGTCTCCTACAGTGTGCAGAAATGTGCATGCACACCAGTACAGCTTCACACGGAAACAAATTTACAGCCTACAGTGAGGAAGCAATGCATATTTGCAAATGAATGTTTAATGTGTATGCAAAGTGTTGGTCCCTGGAGGACTTCAGACTGGAGAGAGTCTCTTTCTGGATTCCATTTGGGTCTGATGTTTGAAAATGCTGCATTTTGCTACCAGTTAAGAATTTTGTCAGAGACTTAAGCCACTTGGGAATTAGGATGCCCATTTGCAGAAAAATGATGGTGTAGTTTGAATAGGTTAGCCTATAGCGCTATCTCTCAGCCTCCCTGACATACTGGATATCTCATATATGGCAGAATTTAGGGATTGAAGGATGTGCATTAAGTTAGCCATTCTATATGGTTTGGTCCTGGCAACCTTGTTTATTTTTTATGGTTCTTGTTTGCAAGCTTTCTAAATACTGTATCTCTTCACCAGGCCCACTTGTTCAGTGGCCTGAGACATGTTCTGGGCAGAAGATACAGGTCCCATTTCCCACAAGGTAGATATAGTTGAGGCAGTTACAAGATGTATCACAAGAGGAATGCAATAAATTTCAGATCCCAGACAGGAATTTTGACTTTGCCATGGCTGCCAAAACAAGCAGTCACCATAGAATTATCTAGTAATGACTGGATGAACCCAGACCTGAAAGGAGCCATGTCACAAAGAAGTGGCATTGTATCCACCCAGTCTACACTGTGAAATGTATGAAACTATGTTATATTTAATTAGATGATGATGATGATGATGATGATGATGATGATGATGATGATGATGATGATGATGATGATGATGATGA
>JAHTLZ010000054.1:4423627-4444801 GCA_023846285.1 Phrynocephalus versicolor
AAATAAATAAATAAATAAATAAATAAATAAATAAATAAATAAATAAAATTTCGGACACTAGATCTACCTAGTACTTCTGTGGAGTTGCTTCTTCCCAGCTTCTCCATTTTATGTCCATGTACAGTTGTTCTGTCCAAGGAGATATGATTCCACCTATTGATTGTACTTCAAGGTATGGATTTGTTAATGGGCAGAACAGTTGTGTCACCCTTCTGGTTTAGTAGATCCAGTCTGACCAGTTCTGCTTTGACTTCACTGCCCTGCCTGGCTGAAGATGCTCAAATTAAACAGTGAGCCGTTGAAAGCTGATGTTTGTGGAGATTCTCAGTCATCCAGGTGAGGTTATCTGGCAGTGGAGTCTTGGCAACTGGACTTCTTTTCATGCGGGATTGAAACGTTTCGCTCCTCATACAAGGAGCTTCTTCAGACTGAAGAAGCTACTTGGGTGAATAGCGAAACGTTTTAATCCCACAAGAAAAGAAGTCCAATTGAAAATTGATGTGCATTTTAAGAACTTGGTTGTAAGCATTTCCAAAGAAATAGCTGTTTGGGAAACTTGTTGGGGGAAAAGCAGACGTAGGAGAAGATGGCAAAAGAGACCAGTACTAAAGATGAATGGATTTATTTTAGTCTGGGCTTTTGTGGGTCAGATTCCATGAACGTGTCTGAAGAAGCCGTTCCATGAGCGCTCCCACTGAAGTGAATCTACACCAGTGGTTTTCAACCTGTGGGTCCCCAGATGTTCCTGGACTGCAACTCCCAGAAATCCCTTCCAGCACAGCAAGTGGTGGAGGCTTCTGGGAGTTGCAGTCCAAGAACATCTGGGGACCCACCAGTTGAGAACCATATCTTTCCTTCCTTCTCCTTTATTTTTGATTATGAACATGTTGCTAAAGCAAGACGAGAGACACTTAGAGGGGTTGAAGGAATGGTGCTGGTTTGTTCCTTACAGTAGCAGAGCCTCTCCATTTAGCCTCAGAATCTGCCATCCGTGAAAGTAAGCCTGCCACGCTTAAGATGTCCTACGTGACCTGTCACACGTTTCTTCGGAAAAGTCGTACGTTCTTCCCCGGTGACAAAGGACAACTTCTGCTGCCTTTTGTCTCTGCCCAGCCCAACAGATGCACGACAAAGTGTCACCTGCCGAACAGCAGGGCAACTAATAAATCTCCCTGCGCCTCCCCACCGCCACCACCCTGCATTGCTTCTGATGAGAGAAATAAAGTCAGAGAAACATTTTGAAAACAGCCTTTGATATGTGTGCTTAGCCCCTGACTTTTTATTACTGACAGCTGAGTTAAGCCTGCCTGGATATTTGTGTAGCGAGCATCGCCTAGGCTGCTCCCAAACCTTAAGCATTACTTACACCATTGCTTAAAAGATACTGTATGGGAGATAATCCCTGTGCCTTATGCTCTGAGTCGTCCATCTACATCAGAGACAGATTTACTGTAACTCACACATCACTTACTTTGCTAGGATACAAGAAGTCAAAACCACTGCATTAATGTCGGCACATGGCCTGTTGTGGAAATTTCTAGCAGAATGTCAATGTGAGCCTCATTTAGGGCAGCAACATATTCCCTTGACAGCCCCGAGCTCTCATGACATCTTAGTATAGCATGAAAGCGAAGTGCAACTTAGAGTTTGCTTTCTGTCTAGGAAATAGTTTTTTTCGAGGCTGTTTGTCTCTCTGTGTTTGTTTGCTTCCACTTGCCGCAGCTTTCAATGCGCCGGGATTGCGTTGGGAGACTTTCTGCTGTGCTGGTTGCTATAGAAACACGAGTGTTTCCTCCAAGTCGTCACCAAATGCAGCCTTTTAAATAATGTTAGTTTCAGATCAATTTAAAATGCTTAATTTGAGACTCGGGTTGCACTGATGAATTCCCCCTCCCCCCCTTTTAAAGAGTATATGTGGATAGAGAGAAAGAGAATTCAGTGCTGGATGGGATGGCCATCAGACCATAAGACTAACTCTTTCCCAGCCATGCGGCCATCTTCCAGTCCTAAAGGGACCACCCTGAAGGAGAAGAGCCACTGAAAAAGTCCTTCTCTGTGGCCATTCAGGTCTTGCCTCCCACCGCAAGTCAGGGGTCATTGGTGGTAGTGGTTAACGATTGGTCACTGCCGGTTTAATGAGCGGTTGAAGAATGAGCACAGCATAAAAGCGCGTGGCAAGCAGAATACACAGCTAGCAACATTGCCCTGCTGTCCGCTGGCAGGTTGCGCTTCTTATATCCTCAATGCCAATTAATTGAAGGCCTGAACGGGAAGCCGTGTATCTGCTAAAGACAACCTCTAGAATGGGAATCTGAAGGGGGTCAAGGGTTGCAGGATCATGAATTGTGCTGAGGCCTGCCAAATAAAGCAAGCGGCAAAGTGTGCCTTCTGCATGTCAGGCTTAATCACCATGACTCAAACAGTCGTATTTTTTTTTCTTCAATCAAGTGATAAAGCCAATAGATATGATAGCCACAATTTGCCCATTTTATTATGCAAGTTGTTGGGCTCCATCCACAAAGGACACTTAAATCTATTTTTTTTAAAAAAATAGGAACAAAAAACCAAGACAAAAATAAGCCATGTTTCAGGACAGACCAAAACGCATGCAAAATCAGAGATTTCGTTGTTGTAACCAAGACAAGCCTTATATCAAAGCAAAGCCAACCAAGCCAAGCCAAGCAAAGTGTTCTGCTTATATACCGCCCCATACCACTTCAAATAGTCTCTGGGTGGTATACAGCTTAATTACAGTATGCAGGCTACACATTGCCCCCCCATCACGCTGGGTACTAATTTTATCGACCTCAGAAGGATGGAAGGCTGAGTGGACCTTGAGCCTCCTACCTGGGATTGAACCCCAGGCTGTGAACACAGTTTTAGCTACAGTGCAGGCATTTAACCACTGTGCCACATTCTGTTGAGAACATCAATAACAAATCAGGCATGTTAAGGGGAACAATTGCTTTGTCTGGTACAGGCCAAAATCTCAAGGTTTTACTGGTCAGTATTTGCTATTTTAAGACACAGCAAATTTTGTCAGGACCCATAACATTGGCTATGCACTTCCTCCTCTCTGCTTGTAATGTCTCCAAAGTGCAGTGAACATACCAGAGGGAGTTGCCTGGTGACATTTCATTTGTTGTGTTAGAATCAGATGGCAAATGTTCCCAAAAATTATTTTTTCCTGAAATGTCCTGCATTTCTGGCAGCAGGTGGCTGAGCTCCGGATGCTGCTGGTTGACCATGCGGCCGACCGCCAAGTGGCCCACCAGAGAGCACATCTCCCTGCGCAACCCCTAGGTATATATATCCCCTAGAAAGCTGAGACACCTAGGTCACAGTGAGCATTTTGAAGCCACTGCAAGGGATTCTGGGAACCCTTTATGCAAATTAGGCTCCACCCCCTAGCAGAAGGGCCCCGCTGCCAGCGCCCCACCTCCCTGGAGCTCCCAACCCCAGGCAGCCGTGGGGAACACTTTACAGCTATGTTAGAGTTTCAAGCTTTTATATACTGGTAACCCCTCCTCCAGCAACTCCTTATTAACATCCCTCTGCCCTTTCTACTCCTTTGCCTCTTACTGGTGCATGATTTTTGAAAATTCTTTGGAAGCTCAATGGAGGCATCAGAATGTATCTTATTAATTAAAGACATGTTATTAACATGCAAGGCCCCTCCGGCTTAGAGCGGTGCAAAGGCGATATTGTCTGATCCTTTTGTTATGCATTAGATATACCTTCTTTACCAACATCCTGTTCCCGCAGAAAAAGTTGCAGTGAAATCAACAGGAGCACACTGCACCGGCGGAGTCGAATTCTGCTAAATAAATACAAGAAGCCTTGACAGAAGGCAATAGGCAATGTGAGGGAGGAGAAAAATGCTAAATATTTGTACATAGTGAAACTGAAGTCCGTGTCCCCAGCCAGACATCTGATGTGTCATTTTGGATTTCACCAACACAGAGGGCGCATTCTCAGGGCTGGCCTTCCCAGACACTGCAGCTTTAATGTCCAAACACTCGGGGTGTTTCCACTCCCCTCAAATTCATCAATCAGCTCTCGGTAAGGCTCTGAAAGGGCCAGTTTATTAAACAAACACACTTAGTGTAAAAAGTTTATTTCAGTTAATTAGGACTTCATTGCAATGGAAACAAATTATCCAGCTGTCCTTTGCCAAGTTAAACACCGAGGGTGTGAGTGCAGCGGGGGGGGGGGGGAGGAGAGGGTCCCATACCGAGGGGAGGCAAACAACCACCTTAAGCAACTTTATTTATGTCATTTTAATATATTTATTTGGTTTCTCCCAAGCTGTAAGCATGGGGTATTAGAGGGCTCTGCATTTGAGTTTCCGGAAGGCTGTCTTGCCAGGTTATTGGCTTTCTGGAAGGGGACGGGATGACTCTCTGTGGCCTGGTTCATATCTGTTTGCCATTTAATTAGACTGTAAATTGATGGCCTTCGTATTTGAAGGGGCCACAATCATTTGCAACACTGGCAATAGGGCATTAGTGTTGCCTGGTGTAACCTCCAATATGAGCTGAGGACATGGCATGGGTATCAGCACGGTGCTGCTTATTGTTGATCCAGACGTTAGGCTGATACTTCATATCCATCTCATCGCCATTTGCGGTCTCACTTGGGACCGGTACGAAGTAATCTAACCGCACATCCATTGCGGGAGGAGGGGAGTTCATCCTGACCACGCCCCCTGAACTGTGATTTAGGCGGGATGAGAGATTCCCTTCCCTGGCCTCAGGAATCTTCTCATCACGCTTCTCATTCCGAGATGAGTGCCCGTGAGGTAAGGCTCATCACACAACGTGCCATTCTCCATCTAGTGGTAGGAGTGTGAAGTGCCAGTCACCAGTACATTCCCTATGGAATCAGCAACGCAGTGCAGAGAGATTAAAAGACAAATGTCTCAAACGTAGCTCAGTAACGCATTGAAGGCAAGGCTTCGGAGAATCGAAACATTGAAAAACAGAAGGTTGGGCCCAAAAAAATGAAGAACAAAGGCATGGAATTTCACATCTCATCACAGAACGAGGAGTCATGCCAGTATCATCCATCACGTCCGTGCGTACACGGGAACAGGGACAGAACCGGAAGAAGACCACATGACCGTGACCGACATCAACTCGCAAGGAACTTCCTCCCGGGATGAGAATGGACGTGAAGTAACCGTCTTAGAGAGCCCAACACTACAACACTGCCTGTGCCTTAATAATCCACCAGGTGTCTTAGGGCAAGTCCTCTAGCCAAATGGCAGATGTGATAAAACTCAGGGGAGGAAAAAGCCTCTGACACATCATCTTTCCTTCTCCCTGGCACTGGCCAATCTGAAGCTGTGCAGGGAAATGCATCATCCCGCCTCCCTGTCTGGTTGGCCATCGTCAGGGAGAAGAAAAATGACATGTTGGAGGCTTCTTCCTTGTTGAAGTTGTGCCCTGCGCCACACCAGAACAAGGTAAGGGATTGGTTGATTTCATTCCTCTAATTCTGAACATCAGCTGGGCTCCCGCGTTTCGTTTTGGAAGCTGGCTGCTTTTGAAACGAAAAGCCAATCTCTATCTGGGAGAAGAAAATGTTTTAATTAGAGGAAATATGCATTTCTGTTAGTTTGAGTTTGTGCATGAGAATTCACAGTGCCACGCTCCAATGTGAGAGTAGCTGCATTTCCTTTTAAAATCAGATTACCTTGGTTCTGTAATTGCCAAGCATGCATACCTCGCAAAAGTGTATGGCATTTCTCAAGTTTTCTGGGAATCTAAGCAATCCAGTATTAGTATCTGAACTTGTTTTCTTTCTTAATAGCTGCCTGTCATGATCTGTTCTCCTTTTGGTTTCACAGTAAAACACCAGAGTCTCCAGGCAGAGTGGTCAGATGGAAATTTTAAAACAGCATGTAAAATAACTGAAAACAACTTTCAAGTATATTTTGGACTCTTGAGGAGTTGTCCTCGTCGTCTTCCTTAGACCACGGGGCTGTCTTAGACAAGGACTCACTTTGAATTTATAGTTCTGCTGAGCAGGATGGAATGTTTTGATTCCTGATTTAGAGCACACATCCTGACAGGTTCTAACCTTCCAGTCTCCTGCTGAGACAGGCTAAAAGAGACGGGAAGGTGCTCAGAAGTCCCTTGCTCCTGATTTACTCATCAATGAGTCAATCATTTTTGTTTGATTTTTTTTCCCCCTTCAATCTTAAACTTAATTCTCTCTCTCTCTTTTTTTTTTAAATACAGTAATATTTAGAAATTCGTGACTCCTGCCACACAGATTCTTAATTATTTGTAGGGTCGCAGTGGCCATGGAAGTGGTTGTAGAATAGACTTTTGTTTAGTTCTGGACCAAACTGAGCATGCCAGGGAGTTCATAGGCTGAAGGGCTGAAGGAATCGCCCAGAGTTCCCTTTGAGGAAAATTGGCCGTGGGATACAAATGCAAAAATAAATAATAAATAAATATCATAAATATGTATTTGTTCAAATGGACGTTTTGTGGAATGAAAGTGCAGTAGAAGAGATACTGTTCCTCTCTGGCAAAAACAAGGGGGAATGAAATGATCATTCATTTTTTTTCTCTCTTTCAAGGAGAAAAGGAGCTTCGGGGAAGGGGAAGGGAGAGTTAAGAACCTTGCTGACTTCCCTTCCCTCCTACTCCTGATTTCAGCCTTGTTACGCATCAGAGACACTGCCAAGGAAAAAGGGCATGAAACCCTGTAATGTGTTCTGTTTGGCTTTTAAGTTGATATATTGAAATGGTTTCAAGCACCAGTTTGTTGATAGGCAATAGGAGTAACAAAACTGATCGTGAAAATATGGCAACATCTCCCTTTACAAAATTTTGCACTAGTGCCGAACTTTTATCTACTGTTCCAGGTTCGCACACTTTATGGAAAGCAGAGAGTTGCATTTTTCTTGTCATTCTCATTGACCTGTGTGTGTGTGTGTGTTGTGTCGTTAGAGTTGTGACCAACTCTTCGTGACTCCATGTCCATGGAGTTTTCTTGGCAGGAAATCTGTCTTACAAAACATGGCTATTCCCGGAATTTTCATTCGTCTTACAAGTTTTTCATTTGTTTTATGAGGTACCACACTGTATATTTACAGTGTCGAATCTCAACACAATTTCCATTTACTGCCTTTGGCCCATCTGGACAATTTTGTATCCAGAAGCCAAAGGATTTGTGGGTTGTTGTTGTTGTTGTTTGGAGTCAATCCCTCATATGAAATTTAAAACACCAGGAAATATAGAAAAACAAGGAAAAATAGAAGTAAAGGGTGGGGGAATTCTGACGTCCATCTATTAAAGCAATATTTCAAGAAAATGAGAATGAAATCAAACATGCACTGCTCTTCCATATATGTTGAACCGGTTAGGAAAAATAGTTCCAACACATATCTCAGAACACACCTCAAGGCTTGAGAAGTTTTAAAACTCCAGAAGGACATACCGGTATGTAGGGAAAGAAAATCTTCATTACAGAGGAGTGAATGCAGAGCCTTATGGATTGTTCAAACTGATTTAAAATTCCCCATTTCTAATCTATCTGTGAATTTTGTCTGCTGCATGCAAGATCCAATCTATATGCCCTCTGTCTACCCATCTTTTGGAACAATTTATCCTAGTACCGTTCCAGTTCAGTCCTCATAGGCTGCTCAGCAGAACTGGTACTCAACCAAATTTTGCCCACACAGTATTTCTGCTACAAGGATCTCTATGTTGTTAGTATATTTTTCTAACAACCAAACCACAGTACTTTGTTGCTAAGGTAATTGCTAGTATTTCATTTATTTATTTTGAACAGCAATATTGCACAGACTGCTGTGTGAAAAGCTGTCCTATGAATACCACAGGCATTTACTGAACAGTGACTGTGACATGCATCAGTGGTCCTCTCTCCTCCATGTCTGTGTAATTTAGTAAACAACGATTCATTAAAAAGTTATTATTATAGTTGTGGCTTTTTTGCTTTCTTTGGAGCCTGAATTCTCCCCTGATGGATAATTCAAGCAAGGAAACACTCAGCTAGTCCTTTAATATGCCAAAATCAATTCTCTCTCTCTCTCTCTCTCTCTCTCTCTCTCACACACACACACACACACACACACACACACACACACAGAGAGAGAGAGAGAGAGAGAGAGAGAGAGAGAGAGAAGGGGGGGAGGGAGTTGGACATCTCCAATATCTTCAATTAAAAAAAAGAAATAGATATTTGTTTTAACAAAACACAGTATAATCATTTCAGCCACTTCTAGCATCCATGGCCATCAAGTTCCTTTGTGATTATGTTGTCTGTGAAACTGCTGTTGTTTTGCAAATCCTTGTACTTCTCTGCTGGTACATGTAAGCCAAGCCAGATCATACATGACAGCAGATTTGCCATATATATCTTGCACCTATATAACAATGCAGGGAGGCCAAGGTAGCTGGGATCCTTTTGTGAGATTTGCTTTTTAAGAGAGAAATACTGTATGCTTTACTTGAGTGGTATGAACCTTTTATTGATAACATAAGCTCTAAAAACAGCAGGGGGAAAAGTTGCCAATTGCGTCTTACTGGTATTTCTACATAGCTAAAATTCCTTTTACAAACATCTTTCCTATTTATCTGTCAATGGCAAATGTGAACGGTTAAAGTCTTATCCGAGATCAAAGGCCTTAGATTCATGACATTAAAAATACCATGCCGTGTAAATTGCCCATGTATTGCCATACATCATATACTTGTCATCACGTCTTCATCATGCTTTCTTAGGTGTACAAATATTGTCCATTGGCTGGCTGTATGTTTATATATCTGTGGTTCCACCAGAACCACAATGCATTCCCAGAATGCAAACTGAACCAGAGTCATTTGATGAAAAGAGACCGGTTGGGAGGTCATGTTGTGTGGTTTGAGTCGCATACAATGGCAACACCAAAAATGTATGAATCATCCAAAATGATTATTGGACTAGTTATTTATCCTGGTCCCTGCAATGTGATGATGAACATACTATGTGTGCTTTCCTTATTGGTTTTTCTTCTGACAAGGATTCTTCTTCCTTCTGGATTTTTTTTTTCTTAATATTTCCTGTTTAAGTTTTTCTTTTTTCTTTTTTTAACCAATGCTAAATTCTGCTGAATTCTTATTAAGTATATGCTCTTACTTTGCTTCTTTGGTCACAAACTGTTACCAATTTGAGTTACCCATGTAAAAAGCCCACACCTTTTGTCTTCTACAGTCTTGCTGGTACATAGTTGTAAAGGTTGCAGTCCTGAATTCCTTTTCCTTGGAGTAAGTCACATTGAAACATAAAAACAGAAGAGGGCCATGTTATTTTTTATATTTTATTGAATTTCCTAAACCTAACAAGTTAAACCATATACATTGCTTATGCGTTACCATGTTACATAGTTCAAATACAAGTACTTTCCTAGTATTTCAGCCCAAGTGTTTGATATTTCCAAATTTACATGTTTCGTTTCCATCATTTTTTAAATGGCACTTCCAGTTGTTAGAGGTTGTTTGGGTAAATTAGTAGGTTTGCATGGTTTATGCATGCTCTATGCACGCGAGGATAGGTCCCCTAGAGCAGGGGAGTCCAAACTTTGGCCCTCCAGATGTTTTGGACCACAACTCCCAAAATTCCACGCCTGTATTGCCAATGACAAAGGACGGTGGGCGTCGTGGTCCAAAACATCTGGAGGGCCAAAGTTTGGACACCACTGCCCTAGACAGAATTGACCAGCCTTTCCAGAAAACATGGGGAGAAAGATGGTGCCTGCTGTCCCCTCTCCCCTGCTATTCTTGAAGGCCAAGGGCTCTTCTCTCTATGTCTGCAATGACCTGCACGCCCAGGGAGCCTCCCTGCCCACTGGCTGCCGAAACCAGCTCAGCATCCCAAGCTTTGGAACTTTAATGTGGAAGCCAATAGTCACACAGTGTTCATCCAGAAACCATCATGATCGGCCTCTTGTTTTTTTTCTCCATTTCTTTCAACTAGCGCTCCCAAGGATGCCTGAAGATATGCAGACATCCAAAGACAGTGGTTTCCTATAAACTTTTGGGGTTTCATGCTTTGCAGGCAGGAATGTTTTTATTGCATCACAAATGCCCTACTCGACTCTACCTCCACGACATTTCTTAGCCAGGGAAATGAAACAGAGGTTTCAGGCTGTGGACATATAATGAAGACGAGGGAATGAGATGTTGTATCACCGACAGGCCGTTTTTCTATGATGGAGAAGACTTGCCTTCGAAATTTAGGATGCCCGTGGCCTTTCAAACTAAGACTTTAACCTTTAGCAAGAACGCTAGAATACCAGATCAACATCCGTCTGGGGGCTGAGGCAGAAAAGAGATTTGGCCATATTTTAAGAAGCTGCTTTTTTCTTATGGATTAATCTTAATCTTTTCAATGGATTTCAGAGATAGTGTAATAGAAGTCTTACATGTAGTAGTAAAAAAGACATGCTGACTGAAGTCATTACAAGTAAAGGCAGATGGAATGGATTTAAAATATAAGACACCCTTCAAAATCATTCAGAATTCAGATAGGAATTATCCTTGAAATTCGTGGCAGAACTATTTAATATTAACTTGACACTGAATGTGCAAATGCAGTTTTCAAGTTTCTCAGACGCCTGGATGGTCTGGAACCATCTTCATAATAGAGCCATATATGCATTTGTGTTGACTGTGTAAAACAGCAGGGGCTTGTTTCCGCGCCGTCTTCAAGCAGCAAAATATTTTGTGTTTGTAATCTTAAAGCCACCGTGGGAAGAATTAAAGTTATGCTATCTCATATTCCCAGATTGCTATCTATGACTATTCCACCCATCTGTTTCTGACCAAGAAGAGAAGAGCAATTACATACCTCAGAACAGTCCTTGCGGTCTATTCAAGCATTCCAGGGTAAACGGCAGTAAAAGCTTCATCTCATAAATACCAATAAATGCTACATATGGGTTGGTCATATCCACCAGATATTCAACAGTACATATCTCCTTACAAAGTGGCCAGAATCCTGCTCAGATTTTACTCTGGAGAAAATGAAATTGCATAAATTGTGGCAGCAAATTGCCGCTAATTAACAAGGTGCAGTTTCACATTTGTTGTTCAGTCGTTCAGTTATATCTGACTGTTTGTGACCCCATGGACCAGAGCTCGTCAGGCCTTTCTGTCCTCCACTGCCTCCCGGATTTAGGACAAAACTATATTTGTTGCATCAATGACACGGTCCAACCATCTCATTCTCTGCCATCTCCCTTTCCCTTTCCCTTCAGTCTTTCCCAACATCAGGGACTTTTCCAAGGAGTCCTCTTTCCTCATGAGGTGGCCAAAGTACTGGAGCCTCAGCTTGAAAATCTGTCCTTGCAGTGAACATTTGGGGTTGATTTCTTTCAGGATGGATAGGTTTGATCTCCTTGCAGTCCAGGGGACCTGAAACAGGTCATTAATTTTTGTTGGTCTCTTTTTCAGAACACAAAATGCAAGGTAGAAACTCTTGAGTGTTTTTGTCATTTATGTTAGCAGTAGCACAGACACACACACAAATCCCATATGTACCAAACACACTCTGTTGCAAGGGACTCTTTCCATTGGGCTTCATTTTGCCACAGCGTGTGACTCACTAGGCTCCTACGGAGAAAATATATTCAGCAACAAAGTGTCATTTTTATACAGTCACCTTTCAGACCACAATATTATTTTAATGACGTTTCTTCTTAATTTCCAGGCGTGTGCCAATTTGTTACCTGAGAATTGGCACACTTCAATTTTTCAGTTTTTGTTGGTGGAGAGAAATTAAATCTGTGAGGGCATAAGTGTCAGTGGAACCGTCACGTAGATTTTACATACAGAGGCTGGGTTTTTTTAATGAGATATTCTGGGGTCACCAATATTGGGGTTTTTTTTGGGGGGGAGAGATATAAACAAAGGAGACGAACTTAGATTCCATGTGGTCCAGGAGAAAAAGAGAGTGGGGAAAGCAGGGGAGGGTCTAGAGATGGAGGATGGGTCTGAGTGTTGGGTTTCCTCAAAATCCAACACTCTGGGACCATGTGGGGTTGGACCCCAGATGGATCATTCCCTTATGTGGCCGTTTGGTAGCCCCAGGGGTCTACAGAGCTACATGTTCTTTGTCAATCTCAGAGAAAAATGAACACGTTTGTGCATCTTTAGACAAGTTACAGTCTGAATGTCAGAGATGAGCATGTGGCCCCGTCTCATTCCTTCTTCCTTCACAATGGAATTTATTGGTGGATTAATAAGATCCATTGTGATCGCCCCATTCTTCCATGGCACTGTAACTCAAAGAGCAATGCCATACATTGGTGGGAAATCAAAAGCTGAATAAACCATGGAGCAAGAGTGATGATAGCTTTTGTGTAAGCCTTGGTTACTCTAAATTTTGGGGCTGTTTTAGTGCAGCCCTTGTCGCTTCTCACCCATGCTTTAGTAAAGAGGCCTTTGAAATGCTTCCTTCTGTTTTCTTGTCTTACTCCGATTCCTCCCCCCCAACTTATACCGATTTTTCATCTTGCGCTCTTTCCCACCCCATTTCATCTGGTTTCCAGCCTTCTTGGTATGTCTGTCTCTTCTCCCATTCCTCGCTACATACATCTATGCATGCAAAGGCAGGCTTATACATGGACGAGAGTGACTGATTATATCAGGCAGTGTGGTCCTCTAAAGGCTCTTGATGCCCATCCAAAAATGAAAACCGTTGAGACTTTGTGGCTGAGTCAGGGTAACCACATCACTGCTTCCCCAAACTTGGAATACACCGGCTGAGTGGCAGCCCAGAATAACACCGTTTCCATTCCCGACAGGATCTTCGGATGCTTGGCCTCAGAAAACAAGAATAGGCTCCAATGCTAGTGCTGGGTTCAGACTAAACAATAGCATAGTTTCCCTCTGAAAGTTGGAAGCCTGGTGCAGCACGTTGGAATTCAGAGCCAATCGGCATGAGAGCTCCACCTCCTCAAACCAAGGTCTGAGGAGGTGGTGCAGGTCAGGGGCAAGGATGAATCAGTCAAGCTGTGTGTGGGCTGTCGGCTGGAACAGGAATCGGGCTGCACATGGGCTAATTTTCAGTGAATTAATGTATTTTTAAAGGCTTTCACGGCCAGGATCTGTTAGCTGTTGTGAGTTTTTCAGGCTGTTTGGCCGTGTTCTGGAACATGGCCAAACAGCCCGAAACACTCAAAACCATTTCAGTGACTTACTTTTGCAATACTCTCAGTTGCTATCATTGTCCCATTTTCCTACTGATGTTTTCCTGTTCCTTGGCGATTTCCTTGGATCGGAGGGGAGTGATCCCTTAAAGTCCCATCGACTGCTTGTTGCAGTGATCAAGCTCCTGTCTTAGACCTCTTCACGTCTTTAGCATGTCTTGCCTCTTCCCATGCGTTGACCTCTTTTAATCAGAATAAAATATAGATATATTTTCTGAGTAACAGCCCGATCAGCAAGCTAACCTTTTTTAAACAACATGGGCAGGGAGTGATGTCTCTGGGCCAAGAGACAGGCAAGGCCATCCCTTTCCGTACCATCCCACTTGCTCAATTTTGAAGCTGCCTGTGTCAAGCAGAGAGGTGTAACGGGGCACCTCTCACATTCTCTGAACTGCAAGGACCACTTCTCTTTGGGCACTCCAGCAAAGCATGGCCTTTAGAGGACCACATGCCTGATATAGTCATTCACTATCCCCCATGTATAAGCCTGCCTTTGCATGCATATATGTGGTTTTTCCAGTAGTGATGTATGGAAGTGAAAGCTGGACTATAAAGAAGGCTGATCACCACAGAATTGATGCTTTTGAGCTGTGGTGCTGGAGAAGAGTCTTGAGAGTTCCCTGGACTGCAAGGAGATCAAACCTATCCATTCTGAAATATATCAACCCGGTATGTTCACTGGAAGGACAGATTTGGAAGCTGAGGCTCCAGTACTTTGGCCACCTCATGAGGAGAGAGGAGTCCTTGGAAAAGTCCCTGATGTTGGGAAAGATTGAAGGCAAAAGGAAAAGAGGACAGCAGAGAATGAGATGGTTGGATGGTGTCATTGATGCAACCAATATGGATTTGACCAAACTCCAGGAGGCAGTGGAAGATAGGAAGTCCTGGCGAGCTCTGGTCCATGGGGTCACGAAGAGTCGGACACGACTGAATGACTGAACAACAACAATGTATGTCACAAGGAATGTTAGAAGGGGCAGACATACCATGAAGGCTGGAAACCAGATAAAATGGGTCGGGAAAGAGCGTAAGATGAAAAATCAGAATAAAGCAAGGAAAAAGAATGGGGGAATGGAGGAAATGGAACTCAATGCATGACCCCAGTTCTTTATTCAAACGGAACCTTCGCACGTTCAAGGAAGTAGCTGGCTGCAACTCGAGGGCCTCTCAGAACAGGAAGCTGTTCACTAAAAAATTGCACACAGTCAATAAAACATGCAATCATGTTCTTCTTTGTGATGTCCTTTGTTCCCCAGGAGGAGGGACTGCAGCCCTCTCATCAGGGAGACAATTGCATCCTTGCAGTGTTTTGGCTCTGGTTTAGACTGAGGGGGGGAAATGGCAGTACGGTTGGTTTTGGCGGGGGGTCAGAGACAAAAGAACTTATCTCCGGGAACATGTTGAACGAAGCCAGAAGCCTGAACGGCGATGACTCCTTTCCTACAGTTCAAGCGATTAAGTCCAGCCCATTCGTTCCTGGCTCACATTTGCATGAACCCTGGCGTGCACAAAAGAAGCAGCGTATGCTGCGCATTCCAAGGAACAAGGGAATAGAGCTAAATTGTCAGGACTCTTTGGAGCTGCCAGGTCCTCGTTGGATGCCAGGTTTCCCCTTGTCGCATCTAAGAAGTTCCGCATCCCTCTCTTTTGCTTCCTCGGTTTTCTTCAGAAATGGTCTCAACCACAGACGGCAGATGGATCCCTCTTGGCCAATTGCGGGGCTCTGCCAAGTGGAACAGTTGCCGCACCACGCACGGTCCACTGCTTCTCTCATTGTTGTTTTCTTTGACCGCTCGGTGACAGTCATGTATGACAAGAGGAAGTCCCTGCATGACCTTGATCCCTGTTTGTTGGGCAGAAAGCCATCCCCAGTTTCACCCATCTTCTTTTCGTCATCAGTGGTATCCAGCAAACCACATAATTCTAGCTCCCCTGCAGAAACTGCTGGTTCTTCCGGGGGTCTGGTTTGAGGTTATATTGTCACTTAGTGCTTCTCCTTCCTAATAGCGCTCACAGGTCGGTTCAACGCAGGTAACAGGATGAAGAGGATGGGGGTGGGGTGGGGTGGAGAGTCTTAAGCTAGTAAATGTACAGTATTTCTCCATATATAAGACCATATTTTTGTCTAAAATTGTTAGGCTGAAAATTGAGAGTCGTCTTATACATGGAAGCAAGCTGACGGGATAACTGTGTGGTTGCGAAACTGTAATTTTGGGTTAGAAAAGTGTGTGGGAGGTGTCGTATAGACAGAAAAAGTCCCCATTGCTGCAGACTTTTCCTGAAAGAATGGTATATTTTTTGAATATTCTCCCCTGCGTAAAAAACTATCTGTGAATAGAAATGTATTAAGCTAAGAGGAGAGGTGACCTCTTTTTATAGTGCTTGTTTTCTGCTTATTGGGAAAGAAGGGATGCTCGTGATTTTGTTTCTTTAACTTAAGGGACTATTCAGAATGTGATTTCCTCCCAAATGCCGACAGTGACCCATCCCGTTCTACCACCTCAGGACTCCTAAATTCTTAGTTCTCCTCCCTTCTGCCATGTATATAGATCAAGCCCTTTTCTTTCAAATACCAGGGAAATTGAATGAGGCGACATGGATATTTTTGGTACTTCAAATTTTTCCAGCTGAACTGCCAGATGTATCTATCATACTACTCATTATGTGTTAAACTTTCCCAGAATATCATTAGCCTGTTGTCGGGCAAATGGTTACATCTCAATCACGTTTCAGCATTCAGAAATGCAAAGGAAGTTGAAAGAATTTTGGCACAATTAGTACCATATGGGAGCAGAGGTTCCCATATCTCTAATTGTGAACAACGAGGAGGTTATTTTAAACACATAATCACTTAGCACCAATCTGCAGATTTGGCAGTATGGTAGACATACGGCACACAAAGGATTGTTCCTAGAATCAGTGTTTTTATGCACCCAAAGCTCTAGGATCAAAATAAATTTGCCATGTGCTTTTTATATAATTTCTAAGGAATATTTTAAGTGCCATTCCAGAACATATGTAATTCCTGGACAGGCATGGGTGAAGCAGAAATGCAATTTCCAAACTACTAGAAGGGAAATCGCTTTTTTCGAAGTGTGCAATTAGTGCATGGAGTCTTTTGCTATCAAATGTTCTGGAGCCTGAAAGCTTCCTAAAACTCCAGATTGGATTGGCCATGTATACAGTATTTTTGATGAATATATCTTGGCAAGCAAATAAGAGTTTGCTTGGATGGAAAAAGAAGCTATTACCATAACACACACTGAGTTCTCAATATTATAGTTGATGAGGGCATTTCTTCAGAGAAAAGATCCAATGTATGTATTGCTGTTTTTTGAAGCAGCTGGGGAGCAATGCATTAATGTACACTATGGTTCAAATCAGAGAAAACAAGTAGAATAGTGTATTGATTGAAATGTAACACTCCTGTATTTGTTCCAGTGTGTGGTTCATTGTACTGGTGTATATATATTTTGTGTATTATTTTTGTTTTGTTTTCCCCTGCAGTCCTCTTTGTCTTAATCTATTCAGGCTTCCTGTCCTCCTGTCCCCATGATTGCTTTGTTGTCATACTTTTCCTCTACACTTTAGAAAGCATTACCTCTACTCCAACAATGCACAACACATTTGCTGATCCATGATATGTCATTGTCAACATCTTATGGCTGAGCCCGTTTTATGCCAAGATGACTTTTTGTATGGATCAGTTGCATGGTATTGTTAAACTGGCTTTGTGTGTTTCTTTTCCTAGTGCTTTAAACCATGGTGATGCCTGCCAGGACCTTTTGTGTAGTGAAAGGATTCTCAAGCAAGGGAACTTTAGAACATACCAGGTGCTGTAGGTGCCTGGAGGAGGAACTGGCAAGCCATTCCAGCATTCCTGCCAAGAAAACTCCATGGACGTGGGGTCACAAATAGTCGGTCACGACTGTAACAACAGAACACACACACATATGGCTGATGTTGCTTTATTCTTGCTGTATGATGCCACGACCCGCACCTTGATGTTTATTAGCTGATTAGCAATGAGTGCAATTGCTGAAAAATGACCTGGGTGGCAGGGCATCTTGTATTGCTTTCCTATGGCCCCTGCTCACCCTCTTTCGAATGGATGAACAATAGGCCTGCTTCCCCCACAAAAGGACAATGATGCTTGCGACGAGCAACTGCTTGTGATTGCTTGTGCATTGAGGCAGCTTGCACTCCATCCCACAGCATTCCTCTGCATCTCTGCAATGTGCAAACCTCTGGACATTCCAGAGTGCTCTGCACAGCAATGGGTACAGCCAAACTGATCTTAAAACAAAGGAGAAAACGACAAAGTAGGCATATCAATATTCACGGCGCCTTGTGTGTTTTTAAAGATGGCAATACAACACTCGCATCACATTGTTGGTGGTGATGGTGGTGGTGACATTACAATTATATATCTACCTGAATTATTCAGATACCGCTTAGGATTCTGTCGTTAAGCGATATGCAAAAACAACTATTTGAACATGCTTTCACAAATCTAAAACATGGAATGTTAGACTGGATGGGAGAGTCGGGCATAGTATGCAGGTGGGAAATTGTCTGTGAAGATTCTCAATCATCCAAGGGAGTTTATCTGGGAGTTGAGTCATGGCAACTGGACTTCTTTTCCTCGAGAGATAGAAACATTTCGCTGTTCATCCAAACAGCTTCATCAGTCTGAATACAGCTAGTGCGAGTCCTCCATCTTATAGTCAGCTTTGACCTCTTGTCACCCTGGTCTGAAATAAGCTTATAAGATGAGCAATGGCCTTAAGAGGCTTGTTAGGTGGACAACAGTATCCAATAGCCTTAAGGTGAACAATGGCCTAAGGTGATGAAACGGATAAAGTATGGGTCGTTAGCTATGGCCTTGGTGGTCAAGGCTTTTTGATTTGTCTGGGTGTTGTTGAAAGCACACCCTGATAAATAGCAGATAGACTATGCCTGAGGCCCCCACCTCTGTTGAAAGAGGGGGTTTCAATGGTCACATGAATGACTTCCCTGGCTCCTCTCTCAAACCACCTATCTTCTCTGTCTAATATGTGTACATCCTCATATACACAGATCTATGGAAATTCCAGAGTGGAAAATGCTAGAGCAGTTTTTAAAAAAGAAATCATTTTGAAGATCAGTGAGATTCATGTTAAGAAAAATCCACCTTTAATCTATCAGTCTTTGGCCATGTTCGCTCATAATGATAAGCCAAGAGTGTATGCTTATGGTGGTACAATGTGAAGAACCTAAGAACTGCATTATGTGACTTACCCACTGTCCTCTTGACATGAACAGATACAAAAACCAGGAAGAAATTGTGTGCTGTCTGAACTTGGAATTATGATGACAGTATCCAGACAAATCAGGACATCTAAACAGTCTTTAAACTAATGTTTGTTTAGGCACAATAGACATAATCCTAGCTTTAGATATCATTCTCATATGCCTTTCGCCAGTTTGATTGCTCAGTTGGACATGGAGAAGCAAACACTGTGCTCATTCATATTACAGTTTAATAAGGCAGGATTGCTAAGTTATCATTTTATGTAATTACAGCTGCTTTCCACCAAATAAATGAAACACTGAACGTTGTTAATTTATATGCCAATTTCCCACAGTAAACTGCTTAGAGCGTGTTACAGTGATCATCAGCTCATGAAGTAAAACCTACTTGAAAACAGCCCTTATAAAATATGTTTAAACATCCAGTTGAAGCAAAAACAATTACACAAACATAGACTCTTTTTAAAGTTACAGTAGAGTCATCAAGACTCAGGACATGATGCCAAGGTCAAGATGAACAAACTACAGAATGAAATCATTGACCCATCACTGCATCTCCAAGGGCCCCAGCAATTTGGCTTAAATGTAGTTTGAGTGGGTGAGGTCTTCCAACCAAGCCAGATATTTCACAGTTGTACCGAAAGCCCCCAGAGATAGAGCAAACCAAAAGAAAAACGGTGGGAATGAGATGAGGAGCAGTGAGGAGAGGTTTACCCTGCAATCTAGTGCAGCTTTGGGACTGATTGGAAGTGGTTCTGAAATTTATAATGTACAGTACATTAAGATTCTTGGGAGATCCATTTTCTTTCATTTCTGTCATAGCTTTAAATTTCACTATTGCAGCAGATATTTTCCACGCCTAACCACTGCAGCTGTCAAATGGTCAAAAACATGGATCCTTGGAGGTTACCTGATTGAAGTTTATAAAACCATACATGGTGTGGACAAAGTAGATAAGGAAAAGCTGTTTTCCCTATTGCACAACACTATAAATAGGGGGACACTCCATGAAACTTTTGAGTGCTAGATCTCAAACAAATAAGAGGAAGTACTTTTTCACACAGAGGATCACTGGTCTGTGGAACTCCCTGCCAGAAGAAGTGGTTACAGCGGTCAGCCTTGACAGCTTTAAGAAAGGATTGGACAAGTTCGTGGAGAACAAGGGTATCAACGGCTGTCACTATGGATGCCTAAGGACAACCTCCGGGTTGGAGCGATAGGCAGGATATCTCTCAATGCCATTTGCAGGGAATCATAAGCAGATGAAGAAATCTGCTTAGGAATACCCTGAAGCAAATGGTGAGCCATTGTGTGAGACAGAATGCTGGATTGGATGGTCTGTGGCCTCTTCCAGAAAGGCTGTTCTTATGCTCATTTCTCTTGGTTCTATTGAGTGACACAAGACCCTAGCAAAAAGGGGTGCTAGCTAGGGGTTCCTGGCCCATTTCCCACCAAGTGCTACCATGTGCTCTTGCTTATGTCAGAATCAGCAATCCTCATATCTTCCTGCAGCTCCCCTAAACCCCCAAAACTTGTCCCGGAGAGCCAGGAAACATTATTTGGTATCACAGAGAGCTGCAAGGAGAGGAAGGAAGTCTCAAATCGGCTTGTTCTAGATACTAAATTGCTCCGTTGCATATTGACTAAGGAGCCAATTGCACCAGCTTCCTAGGTGCCTATATTTTAAATGCGTTCTGGAATACCTGTATGGCTAAAACTCCCTTGCCAATGAGATGCAGTATCCCTTTATATTCTCCGTGAAAGGGAAGCCACGGTAGCCCTCCATCTTGGCTGCACGCATTAGGATTCTGAGTGTGAGACAAGCTAATTGCGACACACACAACCTAATAATGGCATCTGTTATGAGCACTGTGTATCAGAGCTGTGCTATTTTGAGGACATTTTCATGACCTGGTTACTATACTTTAAATAGAAACAATTAAGAACGGGTCTAACATATTTCTTGGCATTGTGTTCTACGCTGAAGCAGCAAGCTGTGGCTGCAGCAAGAACTGGTTCCTTCATTTGTCCCGTGAATGCAAGGGGCTTAACTCTTTGAAATGGAGTTCAGTCCTGGGTTTCAACCAGGATGTGATCATGATTGTATTCGTGAATTATCTGTTGTCTCCTGTCATGGTTTTATAAGCCTTCCTTCAAGATGCATCTTCCTTTATGAACCCGCTTGAGGCCTTTCTGTCAGTCTGACCATCTTCACAGGTGTGTTTGGTGGGGACACATGGGAGGGCTTTCCCTGTCGCTGTAACCAGACTTTGGAACTCCCTCCCACAAGAGGCCAGGCTGACTCCAACTTGGCTGTCCTTCCACAATGATGCAAAAAACCTTTGTCTTCAGGCAGGCTTTCCCTGGTGACTGGTTGCCTGAGTGGCGGGAGTGTTGTTGTTCTTCAATGGATTGTATGGATTTTTGTGTGTGATATTTATTTGATCTTAGTATTTGTGTACTCACTGGTTTTAGCTTTTATATTGTCTTTTAATGATGTAAGCTGCCATGGATCCTTTTAAGGAGAAAAGTGGGATAAAAGTAAGCAAGCAAGCAAGCAAGCAAGCAGGTAAGTAAGTAAGTAAGTAAGTAAGTAAGTAAGTAAGTAAGTAAGTAAGTAAGTAAGTAAGTAAGTAAGTAAGTAAGTAAGTAAG
>JAHTLZ010000054.1:4447134-4477722 GCA_023846285.1 Phrynocephalus versicolor
TTCTTCTTCTTCTTCTTCTTCTTCTTCTTCTTCTTCTTCTTCTTCTTCTTCTTCTTCTTCTTCTTCTCCTCCTCCTCCTCCTCCTCCTCCTCCTCCTCCTCCTCCTCCTCCTTTCCATACAATGGCTTGTTATGTAAAACATTAGCAAGAGAGTGAGAGACACAGAGGGGAGGGAGAGAGATTCTTTAGTGTTGGAATCTTAGTCACATGGGCTTGTTTCATTCCCCCCCCCACACCCGCTAATCTTGTTTCTATAGAAACATGATGGGGGGAAGACAAGCAGAAAGAAGGGGAGAGAGAGAGAGAGAGAGAATTAAGGTGATGGGTGAGGAAAGTATGGCTAGTAAATGAAGGGGGTGGTCTCATTTGGGGTGGGTTTGAAACAAATCAGGAAAGGATGCTGAAGAAAGCTGTCCCCCTCTTAGTGAGGATTCGGGCTGGTAGAACCTGCTCCCAGTCTAGGTGACTGTTTCCAACAGAATTTGCACCTGCGGGCATCCTCCAAAGCGGGTGCCTTGGAACATTTGCTGGAGAACATTTGCTCAGAATCCCCCTTTCTGAGAAGGGAGTACAGGAGACAGCAATAAAGAACTGATCCAAATATTATCAGGTGAGTAAGAATGCAGCCATCCTGGGGGCACAATGTCCACGGAGGAGGACTCTACTGGGACCGACTTGAGCTTTTTTTCCCCTTTGTGTGTGCCTGTGTTCCTTCCTACCTGGCAATGCGTCTCATTCCTCAGGATGTTGATGGGTGGATGCTTCCCCTCTCTCGTCTCCAGCAAGGGTCCGAGAAAGGGTGATAAGGACAGGATGTCATGCTGCACCTGCTGCTTGTCCTGGTCCTTAGACAAGGAAGCATGCATTGTGAAGCCAATCGTGTCAATTGGTGTGTGTTAAAGGGATCGGGGTATCTGCTTTTGCATTCTTCAACTGGATCGGAGGGGGCATTTAGCTGAGCAATATTCTATGTATATGAGCTCTTCTGTTCCCTGCCATCAGCCCCAAAGTTTTCTCACCAATGTGTTTTGCTTCCAGTTCTCTTTGGCATTTTTGACTGCATAAATGTGAGCAGCTATATTGGCAAGCCAGCGAGCCGAGTTCCACAGGGCTGCCGAGGAACACGGCCAATGTGAACTTCTTCAATTTGCCTCTGGACATAATTGTTGTCCTGGTAGCTCTGGGCTTGCCCTAGATGTATAGGTGCTTGCAGTGCCTTCTTCTTGTGCTTCAAAAAGATTTCTGTTCTCATGGGTCACAGGAGAGACGTCAAGATATCTCATCCGTTTTGGATGCCCCGTATAGCGTATTGCAGCTTAGGATTCAGTAGGTAGAGGCAAAGGTAAAGCTTTCCCCTGCACATGCATGCTAGTCGTGTCCAACTCTAGGGGCGGTGCTAATTGCAAGCCAAAGAGCCAAAGATCACATTTCTGCACATGGAACACTGTATACCTTCCCGCTTTTTATGGCGGTACCTATTTATCTGCTTGCATTTACATGCTTGCAAACTGCTAGGTTGGGAGGAGTTGGGTTAACAGCAGGGGCTCGCTGTGCTGCGTGGCACCTGGGATTCGAATCATCAAGTTGCTGACTTTGCAGCCAACAGTTTCCAGCACTCTAGCGCACTGGGTGCAAATAATACTGGCTGAGCCATGGAAACACACTGATGCTGGGAGGGGGGGATGAAACTCATAAAACTACTTTTTAGATATCTCACTTAACTTGAAAGCCAGACTGCAGCCACAATAAGTTGACTCTAACTTGAGAGCATATAACAACATCTGATTTGTTTGTTGTGTGATAGATTGCCATAACTCCTTTATAAGTACATGTACTGACACTTGGTACTGAAAGTCTCTTCTAAGGATCACTTTAGTGGATCCTGATCCCTCCAGTAGGTCATTCTGTAATTGTGTGTTGCCTCCTAAGCCTTCCTTATTTGTATACAACATACAATCTTGCAACTTCTAATCAAAGCTGTCAAAGCTGTTGATTTCAACTTGCACATCATGATGGGGTACATGAATGCACTTTATGGGATACCTGTGTATATATCCCCCTTCCTGATATAATGCCTTTCTCCATGAGTTCCATGAATGATGAACCCTGGCATATTACTCATACCCCCCCCCCACTCTGTTTTTGTGATTCTCAATGTGAACTAATTGAAGTGGCACGATCCCCTGAAAACCTAAAACCTCTTCATGCTTTCATAATTGTAGCTCTGAATGGGGGTGGGGGAGAGAGAGAGAGAGAGAGAGTCACCCTCATCATCATGTAAAATCTCCAGATAACAGAGCCTGGGAATTTTGTGATGAGGCAAGCAAGCAGAAGAAAAAGGGGGTTCGCCCGCACTTACTAGTACAGGGGGCAAATGATCAGATGAATTGGTTAGACGGAAGTGCAAGGTACATGGTTTTCTGTGTCATAGGTGAGTTCTGAAAATTGCATGCCTGCACTGCTCAAGAAGCCCTTACACCCTTTCCCTTTCAGGTCAGCGCCTGCCCATACCTATGTCTTCTCATTCTCCTCTCTTAACCCTCAGTGCTCCCCTGACAGACACACCTTGCCGCCAGCGTACAACCAACCAACCACAGTGGCAGGCTCAGCAGAACTACCAGAGTCACACTCCTCTGTTCAGTCCCCAAGGCAGGCCCTCCACCAAAGAAGCCAACCCTGTGTTCATCTCATGCACTGATCTGATGCCAAATGAAAATTGATGTAGATAATAAATTTCATCCGGGAACGAACAGGCCACCACATGCTTAAAGCATGGCGCCACAAAAATGAATATTGGAGACTGACTGGTAGTTATCTGGAATCCTGGAGGCCAGGGAGAGCTTTTTTTTCAACAAAGATCCTACAACCATCAATTTGTTTGTTTTAAGCCGGATTGGGAATCCTGTCTTGGACGCACTCTGACTCAGTAGGCCAAAACTCCTTGGCTGTTTACATGAGCTGGGAAGGGCAATCTATACATGTAGTGGTCTCCACCTCTCCAAGGGCTCTGCCCTCATCCTTGGCCAGCACAAGATGAAATCTAGCCATTATTACTGGGCAAGCAGGAGCCAACGTTACATCTACTGGGACTGCCTCAACTATTTATAACATCCAAGTTGGAACAGAGTGAAGTGATTGTATTTGCAAAGTATTGTGCAAATTGTCCACCACGGGCGGCTGAGCGGTTGACAATTTCGTCTTGCAAGCCAAAGGACAATAGGCCCTTAACCGCACTGAACAGCTCCATTGGATGACTGAGCAATGAAGTGCTAACAAAGGGAAGTGGTTTCTTTGCTCACAGCATCACTGTGGAGTAGACCTTCTAGTGAATTCTAGCTGATGTTTGGTCAGGTTTGTACCATATTTTCCACCACCTCTGTTCTATTTGTTTAACTCACTGGCAGCTCCCTAGTAAATCAGTAGACTAGACCACTCTTTGGAGGGCATGCTAATGACTAGTCATGTGTACTGCCATGGCCAGTTTCCGTATTCCAAATGTTAACGAGGGTGGGGAGTTGTCTGGATTGCCTACCACGGCACCCAGAAATTCCCTGTGAGTCTTTGCAAATCTAAACCCCATCAAGAAGGACTACACAAGTTCTCTACTCTCATATCACTGCCCACACTGTCCAGCACAGGAAGAAAAAGTATAGGGACTGTCCTGCGGCACACATAGGACAATCTACTTTATTTGGTCCAACCCCATACTTTCCATGAAGGACATAAAGTTCTGAGTCACTCTAGACAAGGTGACCTTAATGTGGATATTGAAGTCACCCAATACTGGGAGCCAAGGGGTCTCCAGAATCCCCACTGAGACCATCTTGGCTGGCTCAGACATGAAGACTGTTGAGCAGTACATCATTGGGATTACACCAATTTAGTCTTCATTTCCACCTTTATGAGCTTAATCCCACCAGTTTCATCCAGCCAGGTCTGTGTAATACAAAAAAATTGGTTGTCAATTTTTCCTTTCCTGGCCTAGCATTTGGCAGCAGTCTTTTTCCTCTTAGTACTGTGTCTACTTCTGCACATCTCAATTTAAAAAGGATGTTAACAACGTTGAACGGGTCCAGAGGAGGGCGACTAGGAAGGTCAAAGGTCTGGAAGCAATGTCTTACGAGGTGCATCTTAGGGAGCTGGGAGTGTTTAGTCTTACAAACTACTAACTATTTGAAAGGATGTCATATCGAAGAGGGGACAGGCTTGTTTTCCATGGCTTCAGCGACTAGGACTCGGGGCAATGGTTTCAAACGGCAGGAAAATAAATTCCATTGGAACATTAGAAAGAACTTCAAGGCAGTTAGAGCTGTTCAGCAGTGGAATATGCTGCCACGGATGGTGGAGTCTCCTTTGGAGGTTTTTAAGCAGAGGCTGGATGGCCATCTGTCCTGCATGGCGGTGAGTTTGCTCTGGATGGTCCTTGAGGTCTCTTCCAACTCTATGATTTGGTACAAGTTTGCTTTCCCTTTTCATCCTTCCCAGTAATCTGAAGTGGATTGTCGGACTCTGTGCCTTCTTTTTGTTGTAAAGTTGACCTTGTCGGTTCTATATAATATATTTTATGTTTAAGCACTGCTCTGTTGTCTTGCGTTTCAGAAGTATATTTTCTGTTTGTCATTAACTGCGTTCCTAGTGAAATATGGTTTTGAGACCTGCTTTAGTCTGGTTTGGTCTGGAAGTCTATGCCCATGATACCAGATACCAGTTGGTTGTAATTCAGCAGAAGCACCTGACAGTTACAAATGTGGAACTGGCTGGAGAATCTGGCTTCCCTTGTGAGGAGAATGCCCTCCTAATACTGTATTGCTTATGAAGCCATACAGTTAGAACGAGCCATACAGTTAGAAGCCAGAGGGGCTATAATGACATTTCCAGTAGCCAGAAGTAGAGGTTCAGTGCCTTGTGTAGCTATGTGCTGTTCCACATGATCAGAGAAGCAACAGCATGTACAGTATAGTATATGGTTATGGAAACGCAACCCTGTACATTTGGTGCTGTGCCTTACTATGTACATGGCATGGAGTGCTACTGTTCATGGTTCAGAAAGTAGGTTACTAGGTATACATTTGGATCACTCCCTGTACACATCTCCCTGTGTAAATAAAGGGGCACAGCTTAGGAATACTTCCTCCAGTTATACAGGTGGCCTGAAAACAGAAGATGGGTGAACCTTTATGAGGCGAAGCAGACTTGAATCTGGTTAATGTCTGGAATGGGAGGTGGCCTTTAGATGTGAACTTCTGTTCCCTCTCACAAAATAGCAGAACTAGGGGACATAAACTCAAATTGAGGGCTGGGGGAGTAAGAACAGACAAAAGAAAATATTTTTTCACCCAGCACATTGTTAGTCTGTGGAACTCCCTGCCACAGGATGTGGTGATGGCATCTGGCCTGGACGCCTTCAAAAGGGGATTGGACAAATTCCTGGAGGGAAAAGTCCATCCCAGGTGACAAACCATGATGGAGATGTGTCATCTCCAGGCTTAAAACCGGGGTACTTCAAGGGCCAGATGCAGGGGAGTGGTATCAGGAGACAGAGATCTAGTCTCGTGCCCTCCCAAACGCATCTGGTGGGGCCACTGTGAGATACAGGAAGCTGGACTAGATGGGCCTTTGGCCTGATCCAGCAGGGCTCTTCTTATGTTTTTATGGCATATCTGAAAGAGAGAAAATTTGACAGACCATTTCTGTAGATGTTTTAAAGGGGAAATACAGTGGTACCTCTACTTACGAGCAGTTCAACATAAGAGCAGAAAACCTGCCAAGCCCAAGGTCAGATTTATTTTCCTGCTCACCCCAGATGTGATCAGTTTGACCGGCAACGGTTTACCAGGTGGCAGAGCCTTTATCTCCACCAGTCCTCTGAATCCTGAAACTTGAAATGCCTCAGACTTTAGCGGTGCAATCCATTGGGTCAGCCATTACGGTAGGGCTGCTCTTATTTGACGATGGCTCTTATTAAAAATTATAATAAACTCTTTCAGATTTATTTTCAGACATAATTTCCATCCTGACTGCTTCAATGTGCTAAGCTTCCTCCAGGGCATTGTTTGTGAGGACACAGCTGTAAGCTGCACAACGGGTAACACACACATATATAGAAAGGAACAAAAATAATGATGTAAAGACTGGCAAAAAAAAAATGTACTTCTCGGGTCACCATGTTTTAGCTTTTGCAGATGCTCTGCGTTATGAATGATGTAGAGGACATGGCTTGGTGGATTTTGTATGCAGTTGGCTTCCTATCTGGCATTAATTGGTCAAAACTCTGTATTCATAGCTTTTCCTATAGGGTTGGCTCTCTCATTCATCTCAGACAGGATCCCTTCAAGAGAGCCTTTCATCCCTTCCAACAAAATTGGAATTCGAGATGAAAGATGGCTAGAAAAGTTGGCGTGCATTGAATTCACTGGGTGAATATTTCTGAGTAGTAGATAGCAAGTTCAGAAAGTTTTACTTAACGTGAGATGGGACGATAGTTTACAGATTTAACTTGAAAACGAGCAAAGAAAAACACGGGGCCAATAAACAAACTCCATAACAGATGAGAAAAAGATGTGGCAGCCCCATGCTTCCTGGACATCTTACACCTCCATTTTAGCCAGACATTTCACAATGTGTAAACTAAGCGCCGTGCTCCGTTTGAAGTCCGAATGCTGTAAGTGATGAAGTATTTAAGGCCTTTTTCGCTCAGCGTTCAAGCCCTTGAAAAACAAGCGAGTTTTAAAGCCACTTTCTAAGGCCACTTTGTAACCTGTGGCATTGCTACCTAGCATTTCTTAACGCCAAGGCATATACTTTCATAAACAAAGTGAGCTTTTGCTGTATAAAGACCAATGGAGATGTGACTGTAAGGTGGAGATCGTACGAGCAAGCTGAACAGCTCTGATTTGGCTTTGCAGACTGTATTATGGCTGAATTTGCAGTCAGTGGTCACACACGGTCTGCAGGTAAATTTGTGAGTTCAGTGTTTACACTCTGATGTACAGTGGTACCTCTTAAAACAAATTAGATTCGTTCTACAGGTCAATTTGTTTTAAGAAAATTTTGTCTTACATAATGTGGTTTCGCATAGGAATGTATTAAAAATGGATTAATCTGTTCCGGAGGCTAGGTTTTTTCCCCCTGGGTATATGTTCACGGGCAGCTCCAACGGTAGAAGCTGCATGTCTCATTGTGTGGCCTGGTAGTTCCACTGTGGCAATTTCTTTGGTTGGAGGTCCGCAAGCATAAACGTTGAGTGAGAAACTTGTTAAATCTTTACAGTGTTGTTGAAATAATAGTTTAGCTGTTTTCAAGTGGGAACATTTCTTTGTCAGAAGTGTTTGCAGTGGCAAAAACAGGATTAAGGCTGCTGTGAAATGATCATGCAAAGGGAACATGAGCCTTGAAGAAATGCGTTTTGACAATACACACGCAACCTACATGGATTTATTAAAAAGTGCTTTAAGGTAAGCTCTTAGGAGCAAGTGGAATGGCTTTGATTTGGATTCTTCCATTGAACAGGGACTTGAACTCTCTGGCTTTATAGGCCCCCTACCAACTCCATTATTCTATGATTTGATGAAAGGACGCAGGGGGCACAAGCAAAGAGCAGTAGGAGATAGCGGAAGGAGCTTCATCGACAGCTCTTCTGATGTGGTAGATGAAGCTGGCGGAGAGGCTGTCATATCCAAAACACTTGCAGTGTTGATGTTTAGTGGTTCTCTTGGGACGTTTATACACGACCCCTAAGCTCCGCTGCAAATGGCTCCCAGCTCCGGAGCTTTAAAAAGTTTCCCCACCAGCTCCGGACCTTACAGAAAATTAAGTGCGACCACGCCCCCATAAGCGCGACCCAGCGCACCTTTCAAGTACCTGCTCTTTGATGGTGAAAAATCCCTGATCCGGATGTGCGGGGCTCTCTTCAGTTCTTTTTGTTGTTGTTGTTTTGCCTCCCGCCCCTTAAGAGAAGGAATCAGGAAGCGATGGGGGCTCGGAGCAACCGGGAGGTAAGCCTTTATTTTTTTTTGTCCCTTTCTTTCTCCCTCCCCTCACACAGACAGGAACAAGGAAGTGCGGAGGGGTGGGGACGCACAAAGAGCGACAAACCCCCAAGATCTCTGGTCCGAATTTAAAGGGCCAGCAGATCTTAGGGGTCGTGTGAAAAGGCTCTTGGTGAAAGCAGACTATCCCAGTAGGAAATAATTGTGCGTCTTCGAAAAGGAGAACAGCAGATTAATATGGTCGTAAGATGAGATGACAAGGTTCTTGTCCTCACCTGGCTCTTTGGAATCATCACATGCAATTTCTTTTCTCATCTTTTCCACAAATGCCACATTAAGAAGGGAGAGATTATCATATGATCCATGAGCTGAAAGAAATCAACCCCGAATGTTCACTGGAAGGACAGATTTTGAAGCTGAGGCTCCAGTACTTTGGCCACCTCATGAGGAGAGAGGAGTCCTTGGAAAAGTCCCTGATGTTGGGAAAGATTGAAGGCAAAAGGAAAAGAGGACAGCAGAGAATGAGATGGTTGGATGGTGTCATTGATGCAACCAATATGGATTTGACCAAACTCCGGGAGGCAGTGGGAGATAGGAAGGCCTGGCGAGCTCTGGTCCACGGGGTCACGAAGAGTCGGACACGACTGAATGACTGAACAACAACAACATGAGCTAAAGGCTTCTTATGAGGAATTTAATTAACATTAGCTGTGGGCTTTGAGGCCCTCCTTTGTGCGGTAAGAGTGGAAAATACGGTGGTGAGAATTGTCCTCCTCCTTCTGGTTGTGTGGGTTCTACAGAAATGTAGAGAAATAGACTCTATCTCTTGAATTGCTGTTCTTTTCCTGTAGTTATGCTTCTCTTGTGGGATGCAAGTGACTGAACACTGGAACAGCTGATTGGAAAGAGAAGACTACAGAATAGCAAAACGGTGATTGAGGAAAGATCCACTCCATAGAACACAGCTGAATACGCAGCAAAAATGAATAACTAGTCGCACTTAAAATTGGATTCTTTATGGAAAATCTGCTTTTTGCAGAGAAATAGTCTGTTTTATTGCTATTGGTTGTGCACAATACTTGAAGTATCGAGGGAAAGATAAGCAACCACATGTGGCTTATTTCTGTAGAGCACTGAAGTGTGATTTGCGCAAATAGCAGGAAGCATTACAATTGCTTCCAGTCCTTTGAATATACAAAGGGAAAGGTCCAGCCAAGTGAGTTTGGGGTGACATTTAATATGAGATTAGCACAATAGTATTCCAGGTAGCATCTTGGGAGATTTGGTTATGAAGATACAGGAAACAGCTGGGAAACCACTGGGAAACCGCTGCTCTACTTACAAAAGTTTTTACTTATGAGCATGTGCTTGGAATGGATAAAATTCGTACGTAGAGGTTTTAGTGTAGTATCCCTCAGACACTTTGGGCTGGAAAAAGTAGACCTTGGCCTGTTCAAAGTTGAACAGTCCTGGAATAAAAGGACATGATCTACAGTTTCCAGCTGGTCATTGGTACATGGACAGTTACGATCTAATAGTGGTAAACCTTGATACCTTCCCTCCAAAAGTTTGGAGGGAAGAACGTTAAATCTAGCCAAGGTGAAAGCCCTCCTGGAAGAGGGGGATACAATCCTGTCCAGGTACGGGGTCACAGTGAAGTTTTTGCAAAAATTCACAAAAAACTAACCGAAAACGGACCCCCTAAACGACAAACGACAAACGAAACACCATTTTTTTGAGTCGTGCCCATCTCTATTAGAGGACAGCCCTGGTTCCCCTGCCTGTATTATAAAGTATGGAGCAGGCAAATTTAAAAAGGTGAGGGGGGCTGAAGATTGAGATGGATTAGATGAGCATTTGTGCTTCCCAGGAACTGTCAGAACAAGATGTTAGAAATGCGACCAAATTTTAAATACTTGGAGAAGTGTGTCCTAAATAGGCACATGGGTATTTTATTTTATTGCATCAAAAAGGTTGTGGCACACACTCCTTATCTGGTGAAGAACCATCCCTCAGGGGACCATATTAACCCGATGTACATCTTAATAGCACAGCATGGGCTGCTTGCTGTATAACCCACCCCCTTCCCCCTTCCCCTGGCCGGCTACCAGCTTCAATGAAAAGGAAAATGCTTGTGTGGTTAATGAATATCACATCCAGTGAAATCTCGCCCACCTTTGTAGTGTGTGAAAAGGCTGGCCTACGGAGAACAATTCTTCTAACACTTTAATCCATGTCACTTGGATATCTTTTTTCCTCCACCTTGGCATCTGAATGTAAAAACTGTGTAAAAGATAAGTAGCTAGTTATATTGAGCTCCAGTTAATTGAAATATGACTCATTACTCCCTGAGCTTTGACATGGAGTTACAGGGGAGAATTTAATGATAGAGATAGCATTTGAGCCTTAGCCTCTGCTGTTCAGGCTTTATCGTGATGGGTATTTTCCCCTAGTGTTTCTAATTGAATGGAAGCACCTCTCCCAAGTGTTTTATTCCATTGTTTTGTTTTCCACTGTTTTTTAAGATCAAAAAACCAAAAAATCAAAGCAAAAATTTCTATTTTTCTAAAAAAAAAAAAAGGACAATCTTGAAATTCCTGAGCCTAGTTTTCCCAGCGCAGATATTTAAACAGTTTACCCTCCAAAAAACTGTCTCCACCCTGTCTTGAGTAACAGCAAATTTATAAGCTGAAAATATCAATAACCAGAGCTAATGAATTAAAGATGCCGATGGTTTAAAACCCATCTGAAAAATAGCTGGTTGATTCCAGTGTGTGTGTGTGTGTGTGTGTGTGTGTGTGTGTGAGAGAGAGAGAGAGAGTCTTTCTGGGAAATGTTTTTGAGGTATTTTGTTTAGTAGAAGCAAAAGCAAACTGACTGAAGGATACATAACATACAAGCAAATATAAATATCAATAGACACTCATAAACAAATGCTTCATTTTTGTTGTTTTTGTTTTTGTTTTCATATCTCGGTGTGCTTGTTTTGAGCAGTTTCTTGCAAGGATGGATAAACCAGCGAGTTCTTTCTCCACCGAGAGATGGTTCTGTTCTCGGAGTCATAATTTAAAGTTTTTTTCTATCTTTGTCCTTTTTACATCTCCAGGGGATACACCAGGGTGGCATTTGAATCATGGCATTTTAAAACATAACAGCGATACATACAGTGGTACCTCCTAAAACAAATTTAATTCATTCTACGAATTAATTTTAAGAAAAAATTGTCTTACAAAATGCGGTTTCCCAAAGGAATGCATTGAAAATGTATTAATCTGTTCCGGAGGGTAGATTAAAGTCAAAAGCGTGTTATTGCCCTGAAATAGTGTCCTGGAAGACTGTAACATGATAAACCAGATCAGGTACACCAACATTTCCAGAAAAAGGTTTTTTGCATAGTAAATTGTGAACAGGGGTTCTGCTGGACACCCAGAAGAGCTGTTGTTTATCAGGAAGATTGCATTAAGCCAAACAGGCCGTCGGTCTGATTTATACATACATTTTAAAGTGTTGTTTCATGATTATATAATGTATTCTCTGTGCTTCAGCAAATGTCTTCTCTTTCCCTTTCTCTCCTAAGGTCATTTGGAGCACTAAACCAGTGTTTTTCAGCCTTTTTTGGGCAAAGGCACACTTGTTTCATGAAAAAAATCATGAGGCACACCACCATTAGAAAATGTTAAAAAATTTAACTCTGGTTTGTTCTGGGCTGGGGCTTCCGGGCTGGCTCGTGTTGGCGGGCGGGCTGTCGGGTGGCTCAGTCCATTGGTAGCTCCCAGGAAAGGGGTGGTGGTGGTCCAGGGTAAAAAAAAGGAGGGGGGGAGAGGGAAGCGAGCGAGTCATGGCGGCGGCGGCGGCGGCGGCAGGCACAGGGCAAACACTAAGAGAATGAGCGGAGCCAGGTCCGGCCGGGGAGAAAGTGACGCCAGCGCCGCGGGCCTTGGGGGGGAGGAGCCAAGCTGGCCCTTGGACGCTATTTATAGCGCCTCCCAGCTGTGGGCCGCCCGCCGGCCCTGGGTTGAATTTCTTTCGAATTTTTCAATTTTTCCCACGGCACACCAGGCAACATCTCGCGGCACACTAGTGTGCCACGGAACAGTGGTTGAAAAACACTGCACTAAACTTACACTTTCCCTTTCATTTTCATGGCATTTGTTAGGTTCGTTCATCCTAAATTAATGCCACACCTCCTATCTGTTCTCGGTCATGAATGCAGATCAAAATCTCCACTAACCACTGCAGGATGTATCATCCAAATCACACACTAGCTGACTATTCAACTGCCTTCTTACCACCTTTTTCTTGTACAAACAGAGCAATTAAAGCATTGGAGGAAGCTCAGAATGTCCAGACTGCTGTAAATGCAAACGGCTCTACTGGTTTCTGATCAGTCTGTGTGCTTTCTGACTTCATAATCTGGACAGAGGTCCCTAATACTGCTCACCCCAGTCAGCTTCGCCACTTTGGTCTTTAAATGATCCACCACCCAAGCACAGAAAGCATCTGTAGTAGACATTTCCCCCTGGTGAAATCTGAGTCAATTAAGACTAGTTTGCCCCAAGGGTTAATAATATGTTGTCAAGCAGCGGGACCTGTGAATGCCCTATTTCGCTGCCTTCTCTACTGGCCCTTAAGTGCTAGCTCTTCTCCATCTTGGCTCTTGCCCCTGCCATGCCCTCTGGTTGCCATGAAGCTGCGACGGAGCTAATGCCTCTCCTTTCCCCCCTTCTTCAGGTCTGAGAGCAGCCTTTCTAAGTTCACACACCGGTTGTCAGTAAAACAGAAGCAGGAGAAGAGGAGGAAAGCTGAGTATGACTTGGCTGAGCAGCCTGACTTCCGTCCCAGGTCTCTGAGCATGGAATGGTAAGAGATGCAGGGTGGGCCCAGGACAACCCCTTCCACACCCCATCCATCATCTTACTTGGACATTAAGGCTGTCGTGTTTTTCTTTCCACTACAAACCAGTGCTTTCCGAAGTTTAGAGAAATCCACACATAGAAAGCAAACTGAGTTGCTGCTGAAGACTTATTTATTTTATTTATTTATTTATTGAACTTATATCCCGCCCATCTTCCCAGAGGAACTCTGGGCGGCTTCCAAAAGACGAACCGAACAGTGGTCGTCAATACAAATACAATAAACAAAGTCAGTGACAATAAAATACAATAACAATCAAAATAGGTTAAAACACTTCTGGCACCCTTGGCAACCTTGTAATCTAGTAAGGATCCCCAGTGTGTGTAACCCGATAAAAGCACCATAGAGTTGGTCTTGGCCTTCAAAACAGAATAACAACAAATAGCACTGCATCGTGAGTCCTATTAGAAGCTTAGCTAAGGCATGCCTTGTACCTGTTGTTTTACAGCCTGAAGCCAGAGTGTGACTTGATCAGAAGTCAAGTGTCCTTGAAAGGGCGTGGTCATCGTTGCCATGTTTACGCCATTGATTGTTGTAAGGATCTTGTCATGTCAGGAATGCAGCCAAGAGTTTATGCCTGTGTGTTTGCCAAGGAACGTCTGTTTTTTCCCCCTGCAGTTCCCATGGGAGCTAGTAGTGTAAATTCTGCAAACTCACTCCTTGGAGACACACCATGGAAACAGGAGTACCACTCCGCACAGTTTAAATTGGAATCCAAAGAAGGCCCAAGGCAGGGTGATTCCCAGAACTGCTGGAACTAAAAAAACTAAGCGTTCTCCTTGTTATTACATGGATGAAGCTTTGGAGTTCATCTGAGTCATTTATCAACAGCAAAACAAAAATTAAAAAAAAAAAAACAAGAAACCCTGTAGTTTGGTCCACCTCTGTTTAATCCAAACCTGAAAAGGTGCCCAATGGCATGTCAAATTGCTGTTTGTGCTTTTGACAAATTGCTCAGATGACATATGTTGGCCTTCTGAGCGCTTATCCCAGGCTGTAAGATAAAGCAGCTCTCCGTGTACAAAGATGGTCTTCAGAAGGGATTAATTTCCTCTCTTCATAAAATTTTCTCTGTACAAACAAAATGTCGAGGTTGTTTCGGGCGTACCTCTGGCCAACCTGGATATTTATAAGTCATTGTATTTCTCTATGATATTGCCGACAATACCCACCAGAGGTATTGGCCCTGTGAGCTCTTATATTTTTTTTTGTTTTGTTTTCAAATGAGGCTCTTATCGCAACATAACCCTGCTTCTTTCTCGGAGGTTTGGGGAAACGGTGTGTTTAACGGTGTAATCTACTTGTAAACCTCCTGCATTTCCCCTAATAGAGAAAAAGAAAATCTTTTAGCAGAGGAAAAACCGAAACCGCTAACAAGATAGATTCTGATTTTTAACACTAGGAGCCTTCTGTCTGAAAAGTAGCCTCGATCACTTATAGAAAGAGGGAAACGGAGTCACTTAGAATCCTTGGTTGTTGACGGTTTTTATCTGCCACAAATACATTGCATTAAAGCATTCAGGGACACAAGCGGAAATGTATTCATAGATTGTTATCTCTAGATCTTTCTAAGACTGCAACTCAAGCTATGTCTGAGCAGGAGTGTTTAAGAATATGCAACCACTAGGATTGGGAATAGGATAAACACAACTGGATATCAAGGTGGGCCAGTATGAGAACAAAACAAGGAATCAGAACAGGGATAATGAATACAAGTTTCTTTTTGCTGACGGAATGAGATGACCCTCTGAGGTCACTACTGAAAATTGGCATAAATCCACTATTTCTTCACTTTGTTTGCACAAAATGCTGTACATTGCTGGCTATAGAAGATTGGGGAAACATGAAATGTTTTGGCCATTGATTCGTTTCTGTCTTGCTACAGAGGGTCAGTTAGGTTCATAGCTGTGGGTTTGAGTTTGCAGCATACAGCTTGGCTCATTTTATCTATTTAGTTATTTTTGGTATTATGTAATTTGCATAATATGAATTAATCTGCTAAGTATTTTGAATGAGGAGGAGTGGATCATCTCTAGATCCGGGATGCCTGTAGAAGAAGGGAATGATACACCACTTCTCAATATTCACTACCTGGAAAAACCTGTGAAGGGTCGCTAAAAATCAGACTGTCCTTGACGGCACCCTATAATTTTTAATCAATTGTCTGCATGGACCATTGGTAGCTTTAACAACAACTCTCTTTCTCACCCAATCTCCATGTCTCTGAGATTGAGGGGAAAACCAGACATTTGGGTGAAGTGATTTGATGAAATATCTGCAGGATTTTGAAATCCACAAATTTTTAGCATCATGATCAGCAAATGGGGAGATTGCTTTTAAAACAATCTAGATGTCAAACCTTTCTTGTGTGAGTGTCCAAAGTGTTCCCTGAGAATTCAAAGAAAGGAAGAAAGCTTAGGAGGTCTTGCCATAGTCAACAGAGTTATTCTTTTTTTTTTTATCCTCGTACTCTGTGAATTTATCTCTGGCCTGTGCCACAAGTATGCTTTGGGGTTCACATGGGAGGTAAGTGATGAGTGCTACCTATGTAGGATAGTATCAGAGTGTCTGTGAAGATTCTCAGTCATCCAGGTGAGGTTATCTGGAAGTTGAGTCATGGCCACTGGACTTCTTTTCTTGGGAGATCAAAATGTTTCACTGCTCATCTAAGCAGCTTCGTCAGTGTGAGAAAAGTTAATGACGAGTCCTCCATTTTATAGTTCACCTTCATTTCACATCACCATGGTCTGAATAGGCTCGTAAGTTAGACAATGGCCTGAATAGGCTCATTAGATGGACAATGACCTCTCCACCAGCAAGGCCATAGCTAAGGACCCATACTTAATGGGTGTTGGGAAAGGTTGCATAGGTGGGACTTTCACACACCTTAGGCCGTTATCCATCTAATGAGCCTATTCAGGCCATTGCCCATCTTACGAGCCTATTCAGGCCATGGTCTCTTGCAGGCATGTGTGAACAAACCTGCTTTTGCTTATGGACAATCTGACACTACACTTATGGTGTGCTCACCCTGAGAAAGGGGCTGAGGTTGTGAATGACAGGTGGAAGGCTATTCCGCTGTAATTCAGAAGAACAGACTTTCACCACATTTGAGCTGGGAAAGAACATAAGAAGAGCCCTGCTGGATCAGGCCAACGGCCCATCTAGTCCAGCTTCCTGTATCTCACAGTGGCCCCACCAGATGCATCTGGGAGCGCATGAGACTAGATATCTGTCTCCTGATACCACTCCCCTCCATCTGGCCCTTGAAGTACCCCGGTATTAAGGCTGGAGATGACACATCTCCATCATGGTTTGTCACCTACGATGGACTTTCCCTCCAGGAATCTGTCCAATCCCCTTTTGAAGGTATCCAGGCCAGATGCCATCACCACACCTTGTGGCAGGGAGTTCCACAGACTAAACGGAAGAGGGCATATCTTTTCAACGCCCAGTCACTGTCTTCGGAGAGACAGCTCATTGCGCATGTGTGCATGCCGAGTACGCAGCATGACCGTGGGTTGCCATTTCTTCCCTCTTGAAAGTCAGCCCTAAAGCTTGGCAGTGGGGATCTTGAAATGCATTGGAGAGCAATGGCTCCCAAGCCACCAGGTTGTTGAGGAAGGTGGGAGGCCAATAAAGCACCTATTCACTAACAGTAGCCCACTCCTCCCTGGAGTCAAAGGGACTCTACTGGAGGAAGCAGCCTATGATTCACTCTTTTGGCATTTCAGGCTGCTTTTGAAAATGTTACTTTTCAGTTAATTTCTTCTGTAGAGCCATTCACAGAAACAATTCATGCCCTACATGTTGCCTTGCTCTCTTAGGTGGATTACGTGTGTTTCTGATTATTTCCCAGGGGACGTAGGACTGGCGACATATAGAGCCTATTCATTTGGACAGCCCCAAATAGTTAAAGCCAGGGTATATTATTCAGAGGTATCCAATGTGCCTGGTCCCCGATGATGTCAACAGGAGCGGAGATTTTCAGCCGTTCTGGGGAAATCAAACCTTCAAATCCCACAAGTTTAGAACGCCCAAACATTTTGCTCTTTACTCTGTTTTAATAGTAGCTCTGGCTAGAAGATTAAGAGGCACGAGTCCTGAGATTTGCAACAGAGGACTTGCTACTGCAAACGTCTTACTGCTCCTTTGTGTTTAAAGCAGCAGAAAAAAACCCTGCACAACAGGGTGAATGTTTGTAACCTGGTGTCTGCTGTGTTTGTGAAGATTCCTGGTCATCCAGGTGAGGTTATTCAGAAATTGAGTCATGGCAACTGGATGTGTTTTGAGATCGAGATGTTTCACTGCTTGTCCAAGTAACTTTAAAGAGGTGGGACTTCCACACACCCCAGGCCATTGTACATCTTATGAGCCTATCCAGGACACTGTCCACCTAACAAGCCTATTCGGACTAGAGTGGCATGAAACCAAGGTGAACTATAAATTGGAGGCCTTGCACCAACATGACAAAGCTACTTGGATGAGTAATCAAACATTTTGATCTCACAAGAAAAGAAGTCCAGTTGCCATGGCTCAACTTCCGGATAGTCTCTGCCGTTTTTATACAGGTCTTCCATTTGCAGGGATGTTATTTCTGTATGGTTTTTTTTTTAATTTAATTTTGTATTTATTTTAATTCATTTGTTCTGACTAGAACAGAGGGCACAAGAGCGCCTCAGGCTGCCTATCTCTGATCTGTAGGACAACATTTTAAAATAGGCCATCTGAAGTCTATTTCTGTGATTCTGCTGTTGAATTTATACCTCTTTCTGCTGCATGTATACCTCAGAAATGGTGCTTTAAATATTTGTGAGAAAATAGGAACATCTCACGTTCTCCGTGTCCGTTTTGTGCGATGGTCCTGCCCACAACCCCCAGTGCATTGTAGCTTAAGACGTCGGAATGTGTTGTGATATGACCATCACACCAGAAGCATTTTGAAGCTCAGAACTGTGTAGACTTCGTTTACACAGGTTTCTGCCACACTTTTTCCAGTCTACACTTTCAGATGAATTATTTAATTGTTTTCACCCAGCTTCAAGCACACCCAGATAGTAAAAAAGGTAAAGGTTCTCCCCGCACATGCGTGCTAGTCGCGCCTGACTCTAGGGGTGGTGCTCATCTCTGTATTCAAGCCAAAGAACCAGTGTTGTACAAGTCCATGGCCACGTGGCTGGCATGGCTGCAAGGAAACACTGTTTTAGCTTCTTGCTTTTATGGTGGTACCTATTTATCTACTTGCATTTACATGCTTCCAACTGCTAGGTTGGCAGGAGCTGGGTTATCAGCGGGAGCTCGCTCTGCTGCGTGGCACCCGGGATTCGAACCGCCGAACTGCCGACTTTGCAGTCAACAGTTTTCGGAAGCCTTAATCCACTGAGCCACCACTCCCCTTTTTCTTCCAGATAGTATTCCTCGAGATAAGAAATAACACTTCCATCCAAAATCATGCATCTGGTTCATAGATTGTTGTTACCTTTCCCATCCTTGCTCACAAATTATTAGTAAACTGACTCAGAATAGCCTTGGGTACCACAATCACGAATGTCCTGGATTTCTGCATGTGTCCAAAAGGATGAATAGGGATTTGGACTTGGGCACCCCACCTCCTGAACCCTGTGTACTGTCAATGGCATTTTACAGAAGGGCAGGGTCTGCCTTACATGTGACCTAAAATCAATGCTTTTGAGCTGTGGTGCTGGAGGAGAGTCTTGAGAGTTCCCTGGACTGCAAGGAGATCCAACCTATCCATCCTGAAAGAAATCAACCCCACATGTTCACTGGAAGGGCAGATTTTGAAGCTGAGGCTCCAGTACTTTGGCCACCTCACAAGGAGAGAGGATTCCTTGGAAAAGTCCCTGATGCTGGGAAAGATGGAAGGCAAAAGGAAAAGACGATGGCAGAGAATGAGATGGTTGGACGGTGTCATTGATGCAACCAATATGGATTTGACCAAACTCCGGGAGGCAGTGGAAGATAGGAAGGCCTGGTGAGCTCTGGCACATGGGATCACGAAGAGTCGGACATGACTGAATGACTGAACAACAACAAATATCTCAGGAACCGAGCCCCAAAGGAGAACAGACATTTCACTCTAAACAGCTCACTTAAGCTCCCAGTGCTGGCCAATATCTAAGTCTGTTCCCAGTTGAAGCGGAGCATTAAAAGGTGCCTGTCCCTCCTGGGGTACAGTGAGTGATTTATTTAGCTAATGCAGCACTTATTTATGTACTCTGAAAAAGGAGGGAAAGCTTCCCTCCCCCTTCTTTCCAAAGTTTAGCGCTAACTATACACCGAGTCTGCTGCATTCCTCTTGTAAAAAAATAAAATAAAATAAAATTGGGGAAAGTGGCAGGGAGAGACTTGAAGTTTGGAGAAAACACTTATTTCATTCATATGATATTTACTAAAATAAGTACTTCATTATTAGACTTTTTCTTAGGTGCGTGTTTTTTTCTACAAGCTGGTGCCACAAAGTCCCTACTGTTAGGGACCTATGAATGCGCTGTACCATCTCAGACCACTGGTCCCTCCAGTGTTCTCGGATCTTGGCTTTGGCAAAAGTCAGGGGCTTAAATTTCTGGAAGCCAAGTATTCAAGCTGGTTGGAAGACGAAGCGTAGGAAGACTGACAAGCCAGTTGTGTATCGGTGTGTATGGTCTATGCATGGGTTTCTGCCTCTCCGCCCCGTAACATTTTTGTCACCCCTTCCTGTCTGCCGAATCCAGGGTTTGCTTCCTCTGTGCTTTTCAAGAAGAAAACCCTGGATGGGAGTGGGAAAAAATATTGGGATTTCGCGATCATAGTGAAAGGAATTGGGTAGCAAAAAAAAGCTGCAAGTCCCATGAGAAAGACTTGGTCACTGCCTGCATGTACACATGGACACACATGCACATGGACACACATGCATACATGCGCAGACTATTCACCAGCTTTAAAGTTTGTTCTTGCGTGGGGTGTTCTGTACATTAATTCGTGACAATGGATTCGGCATTGTGATGTGGTTGTAAATGAAGTGGCATGAATGGATCTGTGTAATATATTATATTCCTTTTTCAAGACAACTCAAGACAGTTTACAACACTAAAACAAGTCAAACGTTTATATCTATAGTGACGGTAATGGCATATTAAAAACCAGCAAATAAAAGTAGAGTGGTACCTCTTAAAAACGAATTTAATTATGTTGTTTAGAAAACTTTGTTTTACGAAATGTGATTTCCCATGGGAATGCATTGAAAATGGATTAATCTGTTCCGGAGGGGTCACTTTATTTTACGAAACTTTTGTCTTATGAAACGTGGTTTGCCATAGGAATGCATTTGGAATGGATTAATCCATTCTGGAGGTTAGAATAAAGAAACAAATAACTGGGTACATGTGGAACAGTTTTTCGTCTTGCGAAGCATCCCAAAAGGAATTTTGTCATGCAAAATATGCCTATTTCCAGAACTTTTTTCTTCCTATGATTTTTTTTGTCTTACAAGGCATTTGTCTTAAGCGGTGGCACTGTATTTAGCAACTTGATGTGTATCTGGATTTGGCGTACAGATCAGGAACACCCCCTTCTGGGATTTTGGTGGGGTGGGGGCAGTGATTAGCCTCTTCTGTGCTTTGAGTCCAACACAGCAGCAAGCAGGCAGCATCGAAGGAAGGAAAGGGCCAACAAGTTGAAAATAATCTGACAAGAAATGAAGGAGGACGGTGGGATCAAAACAAAAAAATCCCGAGAAAGCAAAGAAGGGGGCAGGGATTCAAGACAAAGCAAGGCGTAAGGAGGCAAGTGCCAGATAACAGAACACTCCCATCTCACATGAAAGGAGGCAAACAATGGAAACACCTCCAGCGATCAAGGGCCTTTTACGACTTCACAATTTTCAGCCCATCACTGGATGTCTTGACTGGCTGCTGACCGCAACCCTTGCGACACTATTGGTTGAAAAATTTACTGGGCGATTTGAAAGGTGATGGGGCATGGTAACTAAGGCTCCGAAAACTGTTGACTTCAAAGTCAGCAGCTCGGTGGTTCGAATCCCGGGTGCCACGCAGCGGAGCGAGCTCCCGCTGTTCACCCCAGCTCCTGCCAAACTAGCAGTTCGAAAGCATGTAAAATGCAAGTAGATAAATAGGTACCGCCGTAAAAGGCGGGAAGGTAAAAACAGTGTTTCCTTGCAGCCACGCCGGCCACATGGCCATGGACTTGCACAACACTGGCTCTTCCGGCTTGAATACGGAGATGAGCACCACCCCTAGAGTCGGACATGACTAGCACGCATGTGTGGGGGGAAACCTTTACCTTTACCTTTGAAAGGTGAGAAGTGAAACAAAGGTTCAACAAAACGAGGGCAGCCAATAAAAATGCAATTTCCGTGCCTCTCTCACTAACACAAAACCTTTGTGGTGAAAGAGGTTCTTTTTTGGATATGAACACATGAATGCGAAAAACATAGGGAAATAGCCGTTGTGTGTTTTTGTTTAGAAGAAAAAAGTCCCTTCCCTACTTGACATCGACCACCCTGTCCAAAGTTCCCTTTTGCAAGGTTCCATTTTACCTTTTTTTTTTAAAAAAAAACTAAATCTCCTAATTGCTTGGGCATTTTCTTCAAATCTTACCGCTGTTTGTGCCGACTGTTTGCATCCTTTCTGGATTTCTTTGCTCAGCTCTCAAACTATATGAGACTTGGCACAGAACGTAGCCTCTTCCAGGATGGACTAGCTGGAAGAAATGACTCTGAAGGTATTTTGTTGAGGGTGGGAGTATGGGGTGCTTTAAGCCAATGCTCAGGCCAAGATATGGGGTCATTTGTTCTGGTATTTCAGCAACTTTGCTTGATTTATGGGATGTTTTTGTTCTTCTGCTTGTCACTGCTTTAATGCACATCCCAGCTCGCCCCCCCCGCACCCCCCTCTGTTTTCCTTCTCCATTTCCTCCGCCTTCCCCTGTACAATTCCCCTAATAACTCTGGAGTCTCTCTGCCTTATGAAGTAATGCTATCTGTGACTTATTGAATTAACTGTATGGAATTGAGCTTCGACACTGTCCTTGTGGTCTACTGAAGCTTGTGAAGTTATGCTGTGTCGCTCGCGCTTGCCAAAATTCTAAACAATCGGCAGGGCTTGATCCTGGAAACTTGTTAACATGGTGCAGGATTATGATGTTTGAAGTTTGGCTTTTATTCTGCACAAATGCCTATATGGGTAGCTTTTACAAAAATGAAGGGGCCATTCGTTTTAGGAGAGTTGCTCATTTGACTAAATCAGGCTCTAAACCATCTCCAAAAAGATCATCTAATGTTCAAAGCAGGGTATTTTTTAAAAAATAATAATAATAATAATGGTCATTAACTTTTTCTTGTTTCCTCTTAAATAATTTTAGTAGCTTCGGGAGTCTGTAATCTGTTGACAGTCTATCAAAAGACTGGACCAGATCTGAGTCAACGTTCCTTTGTTGCAAAGTTTGAGATAGCAAGACTTTTATAGTTTTTCTAAGAAGCTCTTAAATTTACCACAGTACAGTCGATATATAGATCAGATCATTTTTGCCCAATAGGAGGATTTGGAGTAGCTGATGACAAGTCTTCTAGGGTGCATGTTGAGGGGTGTATACTGGCTTAGGTGTGATGTTGCATGTTTCCCGCTGCACTAGCAAAGGAGTGTGTTGGTGTGAAAACACCATCTTCGTAGGTTCACTTGGCTCCTGCCAACTCTGCTCTTAAGTGCTATTAAGTGACTTGCAAGTGTCCCAATCCTCCCTCTGGTCAGAGGCTAACAAGTTCAACTAAGAAATGAAAACAAGGCCAGATTTCAAGTACTACAGAAGACAAAAGGTTGAACTTTATCCTGCACAGATATTCCAGTTACTATGTCTGAGGTCTAGGGCTTATTTATGGACTTTTCAATAGAAAAACACAGAGCTGGTGCCAATCTTTATATCCTAGAGCACCTAAATCCATTCTGCCATTTTGCTGATGGAAAGACTGCCGGAAGAACACTTACAGAGGACCAAGGTTTAGGAGAAGATAGATTTGTAGGAGCTCAAATCTCATTGGGGTGGAGACCCTGTAAACGGATGTCTTTGCTGCCTCTCTACCCCATGCAGATAGGACAATTTCATGTTGCCTCTCTGCCCAATGAGGAAGCACGCTGCGATGTCATCTTTCCTGCTTCGTGCTGCTGGCCAATCAGAGAGAGAGGCAGGATGATGACTGTCCCTGCACAGCTCCTGATTGGAAAGCATCACAGATCTAGCACAGATGATGTCGCAGTGTGCTTCCTCGTTTGATTTTAACCCTGCAAGAGACAGAGAAAGGTAAAGCAATTGGATCTGCGTGTATCCAGCCAGTTCCGAGGACCACCTGGGCTTGTGTGGTTTGTTTCATAACCTACTGGTTCCAAAATGAAATGCCCACCCCTAATAAATAACATTATGGGTATCAACCATTGAAGCCCCACTTAGCTGCTGTTTATTACTATTCCTACCTCCTGTAACAGTCTCCTAGTACTTCAGAAGTCACGTAAGTCCATCAAAGTATAATGTGTGTGGTTTTCCCCCTGGTTTGTCAGGAATTCACATGTACTTTGTGCTGTAATAGCTCAAGAACTGCAGTCATGGTAGGGATGTGGTAGCTTTGACCCATGTATTATCCTGTGGCGGAGTAAGATATTGCTAAGTGTGTATGAACACAGGACTTCCAGGCAATTTTAGGATAGGCTGAATACTTAGGACAGATTATACGTGCCACAATGCAAAGGCCATAATGACATGGTCTTGTGGTTATATCAAATGCTTCGGTTTGTTCGTGGCCACAGTTTCAGCTGAGGGGAATTGCAATGCCACTAACTGTTTTTTTTCTTACGGTTTTGTATCATCTTGGGTGAAAAAGAATACATGCAAGTTAATCAGGATTTTAATCTGCGTGAGTAAGGGAGTTATTGAGTGACGGAGGGGTAATTATTCTGAATTTATTGTTGCATTTTTCCATGTATACGCTATTCCCCCCCCCCTAAAATCGTTGGACTAAAAAATGAGGATCATCTTATACACGGAATTAAGCCAGGAGAGAACTGCGTAGTTGTGAAACTGCCCATACCTTATCTCTGCAAACGGCTGTTTTATATATGGGTATGTCTTATAGATGGGAAAATATGGTATACAGAGTCAGAAAACTGATTTAATATATTGGGCATACAACACCCATAGGGCCCTGTAACTCCCTTTTCCCCATTTGCTGTAAGATCATATTCAGTGGTATTCTGTAGTATATTTACATGTGTGTATATGTGTACAGATACGTATGCTTCCTTGTTTCAGAAAGCTGCCAACCATAATATTTCAAAATGGCTCCAGACAGCCAACTGCTGTGAGATGTTGCAAGCCACAACTAGGGTCTGGATCACAGGGGGTAAACATGGATTCCATGCGCCCCTCCTCCGGAGGGATGGGGGTATGGAATCGTACAAAGAGTAATTTATCATTTGGGTCACACACACCCAGCACATCACCTGCTTCCCCCTAGTTGCGGCCCTGAAGACCATTTGAAAGGAGCTTCCTCAATTGTTGCTCTTCAGTGTAGCTTTCTGTCAAATGACAACAAATATGAAGTAAGGCCTACCCTAAACAATGTACAGTGGTTCCTTGTATAAAGGAATTAATTTGTTCCAAATGAAACTATGTTAAGCAAATTTTCCTTTATGCAAATTTCCCATAGAAATGTGTTGAAAACAGAGTAATCCTTAATTGTGACCATTTTTATGTTGTGCAGATTCACCCCATAGATGATTCTGTTAAACAAATTTCCCCTATCTCCAGAATTTTTTATGTTGAACAGATTTTATATTATACAAACCGTTTGTTATATGAGGGTCCACTGTATTCCTCTTCTCCCTCCAAAATAAAAGAAAACATCTCTCTCTCTCTCTCTCTCTCTCTCTCTTTTCATCTGACTCCAGCAGGAGAAAATGAACCAAGTGGGAAAATAACATCCCAAAATAATGACTATTTTCGAGGCGAATATTTTCCAGGTTCTCAGTGTTTGGAAGCTGGAGTCCATTCCGGCATTCACTTGTCATTAAGAAAACAGAAACGTATAATCATCATTTGTGAAAGGAAGCAATAAGTTTATAAGTTACACAATGTCATTTTGCTGTTCCTGGCAAACCCGGCGCCATCTTGATCGCTGCTGACGTCACCCAGAGGCCCCGCTGGGATTATCTTTCATTCCAACCTATTTATTATTCTCTGTACAGTGTGATTACGGTCCCCTTTCTTATTTGGCCAACGCTTTCCTGGTTAAGGGAAACACGGTGCAGTTGATCAGTATCCAGTTCCTGCATCATCTCTTGTTGGTGTAGTGTAGTAGTGGGCCAAACGTGGAACTCCCAGTGTTGGGCTGGAGTTCCCATTCTGTCTAGCCAGTAGAGCCAATGGTGATCTTGGGGTATTATTCTCCAGCAACATCTACTGGGCCACAGTGTCCTCATCTTTGAGGCAGGGGTTGTACACGTTTTGGAATGGCAGAGAATTCTTCGTTGGGCACGTTTAACGGTGCGGATTGGCACTGCCCCACATTCTTTTCTGCTGCCTCTTCTCCCGTGGTGGATTCATGGTGGTTAAAATTCTATCTACCGTTTCATTATTTACTCCTTTTATATCTCTATAGCACTGTTATAACCTCTCTTCCCAGCAGGGCTCTCAAAGTGATTTGCAGTAGGTTAAGGTTATTCAAAACAGGTCCAGAACTTTCCTTAAAAGCAGATCCAAAGTTGTGATTTTTAAGGGCCCATTTTTAAAAGTGCCAACCACCCTAGAGGACCTTTTGAGCAACCCAGTTTTGATGAACTATCAGAAGCTCAGTTGAGATGGAGCCATAGTTCACAGTGGGAGTCAGATATATGGAAAGATCTGTCTGGTGTACCCACCAGCTGAGGGTCTTGGGCTCTCTGGGGCACACAACAGGTCCTTGGCTGAGATTCTCACACTCCAGGAAGGTTTCTACGGCGGGAGGCAATTTTTTTCAAGTAATGTGTCGTTGTCAGAACATTTAGGCCCTTATATATCAAAATCAGCTGCCTAAATGCCCCAAGCACATCTGATCTCGCCTGATTTCGGAAGCTAAGCAGGGTTGGCCCTGGTAAGTACTTGGATGGGAGACCACCAGGGAAGACCAGGAGCTGTAGGCATCTGGAGTAGGAACTGGCAAACCACTCTAGTATTCCTGCCCAGAAAATTCCATGGACATGGAGTCACAAAGAGTTGGTCATGACTGTAATGACACCACACACACACACACACACACACACACACACACACACACACACGAAAATCAGCATCTTGAACTGAGCTCCAAAACAATTTGGAAGGCCAGTGCCCTGACATGTCAGACCAATCTCTGCTGCAGTTTGAGCAAGCTGTTGCTGCCAAGTGCATCACAAAGACAACCCCAAATAGTGGGTAGTACTGTACATAGAGATGGGCACGAAACAGAAATATAGTGTTTCATTTCGTTTCTTTAGTGGTTTCATTTTGTTTTGTGTGTCACAAAATTTTAAAGTAGTTTTGTTACAAAATGAAATGAAACAAAATGAAATACTATGCTCCCCTGAGTCCTAGAGGCACCAAAATGGCAGAGGAGCTTCGTTAAGCTCTTTGCTGTAAGCCCCTGAAATTTGGATGGGTTGGGGGTCAGAGGGCTAAGTCGTTAAGCTCCAAAATGGGTGGATTGAATTGGGATTTGGAAGCTAAGCCACTAATTGTTTGCCCCCCCGGGGGGGGGGGGCTATTGCGACTTCCCAATTCAATTAGAGTTTTTAAATCTTTAAATCTTAAATAAGATTGTCTAAATAAGTATTTTGGGCATACTGTGTTCAATATAGATATAAACTGCTGGTAGACTGAGAATGTGAGAGTAGCAGAGATGCTCCCCCTTGGGTCTCTCTACAACCTACTGTTTTATAAATGCTTTTCCAACGCAGACACTCTTGAGCATATTTTCACATTTGAAGCGTGAAGGGTCTGGAAATGTAGAAGCTGCTTCGACTGCTTATAATGTGACTTTCTCAGTCTGTCCCATGGCTTGGTTGAGGAACGTATGTGTTTCCTTCCACATCAAGCCGAATCATATTCATGTAAACTGTGGTCTGGCAGCCCCAAATTTTGCTAGTTATTTCAACTCAATATGTAAACTTGAGTTTTCTTCCTATCTACAGCCTGTGGTTATAGGCATCAGCCTGGATTTCCTCTTTCTGTTTATCTTCTTTTTACACCTCACCATAATCACCACAGCAAGTTCCTTTTTCCAATCCACAAAGCCTAAGCCGTCTCCTCCTTTTCCGTTGGCCAGACACATTTCTAAGGACCTTGCCTCTCTTTTTTCGCTCGGCCGCTATCCCTTCTTGTGAACCTGCTGCCAGGCTTTCTCCTCGCTTGAGACCGAAACACCATGGTCAGTGTCAACCAAAGAGCCTTCCGCGCATTCCTCTCTTCTGTGTGATAGCAAGCGTATTAGGGCCAGATTTCAGATTTGCCGTTAATACGGTGGGAGACCGCAATCTGCAAAATGCAACATCCTCCTTTATGAAAAGTGTACGTGTAAGAGTAAAAATATCTTAACAGAAGTGAAAGCCATCGCTGAAGGAGGCTCGTAAATCTTTGACAAGAAATCGGGGGTTCTCAGTAGTAGCCCCTCTGGAATCAACTTCCCCCTGAGATTTGCTTGGCATCTTCCCTCCCAGTCTTTGAGAAACATCTAAAGACGTGGCTATTTAAAAAGGCTTTCCCTTGGTATTAATATATGCTATGAAGGATTCGCTGTTTATGCACTTTTTTGTTTGTTTTGAGGACATCTTGCTCCTGTTTGATGCTCTGATATATATTGTTTTATTACTTACTATGTTTTTATTATTGGATTGTTTATTTATTGTGTGTCTAGATTGATATTTGCTCAGCCTTGTAAACCGCCCAGAGTAGCCGTGCAGCTAGATGGAGCAGTATATAAATTTAATTAATTAATAAATACAGTGGACCCTTGTATAACAAATGGTTTGTATAACATAAAATCTGTACAACATTAAAACATTGCGGAGATAGGGGAAATGTGATTAACAGAATTGCCTATGGGGCAAATCCGTAGAACATAAAAATGGTCACAATTAGGGATTACTCTGTTTTCAATGCATTCCTATGGGGAATTGGTATAAAGGAAAATTTTCTTAACATAATTTCATTTGGAACAAATTAATTCCTTTATACAAGGTACCACTGTAAATAAATAATAAGTGCAGGTGACTCAAATCCCTTTTAAGGATCTTATCAATGTCAAGGGCTTCCTTGTTTTACATTGCCACCAAATCTCTGTGAGCTGCAGTATGCAAAGTGCAACAGGAGGTTAGCTGGTGGCTGAGGAGGTGAAAGTGCCCTGAAAACTTTCTCCAACAGGGGCTTCCCCAAATAGACTGAAATATCTCCCATCATCCTTAGTCTCTTAAACTGTCTCGCAAAACCTGTGGATGGTGTTAGGTTGGTGTTCCCTGCCCCCCCACCCAACGGTTTTTACAAGGGAAGGGGGAAAAACAAATTCTGAAAGAAGTGAGAATGAAAAGAATCAGGACGGGGGTGGAGGTGGGGGACATAGTTGAACTTTTCTAGGTATAAAATAAGGAAGAGAATCAAAGTGGAGATGGGCACGAAATGGCCATTTTTCATTACCGTTCTCTGTTATTCGTTCAGTTCAACTAGATTAGCTTGTTGGCAATGTTACGGCTAGCGATGGGCATGAATAAAAAAAATGGCATTTCGTTTGTCATTTGTCATTTGGAGGGTCCTTTTCGGTTCGTTTACGTTTTTCATGAATTTTTGCAAAAAAAATGTTTTTGTTTTTGTTCGTTTCATTACCATTTTGTTACCATTTATTTCAATTTTTTGTGATTTTTTTTAGGATTTTAAGCAATTCACTCATATTGCAGTAACGGAAACGAAACGCATGACAAAATTTCCAGTGTTTCAGTTCGTTTCGTTTCATTTTAGAGACAAAATTCGTTTGTCATTTCGTTACGTAACAAAACAAAAACGGAAACGAAAAATTGTTCATTTCGTGCCCATCTCTAGTTATGGCCTTTCTGATAATGCTAGAGAGCAGCTTCCAATATCCCTCATCGATGTCTGTGCTGGTTGGAGCTGAGAGGGGTTCAAGTCCAGCCACGCTGTAATGGCCACCCTTCGCTACACATGGATCAAATAGAGACTAGGTGAGATATGATGGTTATGATAAATACTCCCAAAACTTCTTGTCTTTGGAGATTTCCTGGTTGTGCTGAGATGGATGTCCAGTGGTACCTTGACTTACGAATTTAATCCATTCCGAATGCATGCTCTTAAGTCAAACTACTCTTAAGTCGGGGTACCTATCTAAAAAATTGAAAAAAATAAGATGAAAAATCAAAAAGAAAAAGAAAAAGAAAATATATATTTGCAAGTTGAGCAGACCATATCTAAAATGTGTAAAGCGGCAGTTAAAATGCCAACAGTTATCCGCTCTTAAGTCGAATTGCTCTTAAGTCGAACTGCTCTTAAGTCAGGCTACCACTGCCTTGAGAGTGCCAAGACTTCTGCCTCAACCAGCAAGACTCTCCAGTTTTCCTTTTTAAAAAAAAAAGACCTCTGTTTCATTTCTCTTTTCTCCTCCTCCTCCTCCCCCCCCACCAGCCATTGTTTGCCCATTTCTCTACACTGTAAACTGCCAAATGTTACACAGCTTAATGTGCTTTCCGGTGAGCCCCATGAAGGAAAGATGGCATTGTCGTTGCGGGTTTTTTCCGGGTTGTTTGGCCGTGTTCTGGAGGTTTTTTTTCTTCCTAACGTTTTGTCAGTCTCTGCGGCCAGCATCAGAGATTGACAAAACGTTAGGAAGATAAACTTCCAGAACCACAGCTAAACAACCCGGGGGGGGGGGGGAACCACGACAACAGCAACCATCTCATCCCGGCCACGAAAGCCTTTGAGAACGCATCGAAAGATGGCATTCTTCAGAGTGGAGGAGGGTCACAATCAATCGTTTGCAGTTTCTCATAAAAAAAAAAGAAACTGCAATGAAATTCTGCAAGACTGGAGGAGGAGAAACTTCCACAGAGAGCTCTGGAAGGAGAAAACAGTAGGGGTTTTTTTCCCTCCTCCGTTTCTGTCCAAGACTGAAAGTTTCAAAGATTCCTGAGGCTCAGGTTTCTCTAAGTGCTTCTTTAGGAAATGTTTGTTTGTTTGTTTGCTTGCTTGTTTACCACCTTTCTCCAAAAGGATGCAAGGTAACTGCCTTACAGTACTAAAGGAGACCAAGTTAAAAGCCAAATAATAAATTATTATAATATATGGTAAATATGTTCAAACTCATAATAAGAATAGCACTTTTAAAAGGCAAAAGCACAGAATAAAATGCCCTCTCTTAAATATCCCCTTGGATCAACCCGTCATTTAAATTTGGGCATTGAATAAACTCTAATCTGTACAACGGCCTGCCATAATAACGTCGAAAGGCCCTCAGATTTCTGTTTATGGCTGCTATTTTGCCACAACTGATGGAAAAATAAAACAGAGGGGAAACTCAAGTCTGGTTGTTCAGAAGATGAGGATGTAATAAGACAGCAGGCAGAACATACTCTCCCTTCCAAGTTGGTGTGTGTGTGTGTGTGTGTGTGTG
>JAHTLZ010000054.1:4477732-4497379 GCA_023846285.1 Phrynocephalus versicolor
GTGTGTGTGTGTGTGTGTGTGTGTGTGTGTGTGTGTGTGTGTTGGTATGAGAGAGAGAGAGAGAGAGAGAGAAGAGGGCAAAGTGAGTAGTGTCACAGGGCCCAGAGTGGCTCTCCTTAAGCTGACAGATGCAACAGAGGCACCGGACTCGCTGCATCGCCATGATTAATGAGCCCTGGCAATAGCACAGCAATACAGCTTGCAAAGAGTCTCCTCTCCTGGCAGGGGACTGTCGGGCAAAATGGATGGCCATGTCTTTGGGTCTGGGGGTGCCTCCCTCGTGAAAGACATGCAGTGCTTGTGGCACCCGTTTGCCTCTCTTTCAGGAGCTGAGGCAGCGCCCCTCGTGAGTCCCAAACGAGACATTTGTCCCAACACTGTGCAACCCCGTGGCATCAGCTGGGGCTGGCATGGAGTGGAAGGAATGAGAGAGAGAGACAAGCTCCATGGCTTTTGATTTCTCAGGGATGCCTCCTGGATTTAGCTCAGCACGGCTTGGGGCGACAGTGGCTCAGGCAGGCGGCCTGCTGCTAGAGCACAGTCTGTCCCCTTCTCTACCCCCCTACCCCCCACCCCAGTCCCGTTCTCAAGCTGTGCTGGCTCTCAGATTAAGCTGTTGGCTCCAAGCCGGCTCGTGTTGCCACAGCAACTGGTACAACAACCTGCATGAATAGCTTCCCGCTTCCTACTGTCAGAGCCGTAGCGGTCTGATGCCAAAATGTCCAGAAAACATGCGAGTGCCACAAACGGCAAGCGTGTGTTTGGAGCCTTACAACTCCCCTTAAATATCATGTGACATCCAGAGTTCTTCGCCCCTTGCCTCCTGTATTTTCAGAGCCATTATCCCTACATAGAGATGGGCACGACTTAGCGCAATTTTCGTTTTCATTTTCGTTTTTTCGTTTTCGTTACGTAACGAAACGAAAACGAAAAACGGTTCAAAAATGGACCGAAAACGGAAACGAAACGACTAATTTTGAGCCAGTTTTCATTTTTCGTTACTGGAAAAGCACTCAATGGAGCTAAATGGGGAGAAACGAAAAAATTTTCGTTTTTGTTTTCGGTTTTCGTTTTGTTACGTAACAAAACGAAAACGAAAAATTTTGAAAATTAGCTCACGAAAACGGAAACGAAATGAAATGGACCCTAGCCGAAAACGAAAACGAAATTTTTTTTCTGAGTCGTGCCCATCTCTATCCCTACATGTAAAAAAAAAAATTAATAACGGATGCGATCCAGACATATTCCTGCTTGGATTTGTTAGGAGTCCCCTCGATTTAAGTGGGTCTACCTGAGCTATGACAAAGTCTGTCGATCTAACTCGGTAGCATCAACATATTCTCCATGCCCAGAACGGCTTGAAGTTCTTTAAAAAGAAACTAACACAACTTAGGCCAGAATTACTCTGTACAATTTGTGAATGATGCAACTATCACTGGACACAGATTCGTGCCCCACACGCATACACACCTACCAATTTTGCTGTTTGGTTTCTTGGGTAAGAACTTATTTTCAGGACGGGGGAGACTTCTCAGGCGTCATGGTTAAGTTTGTGTTAAGAGTCTGATTGGGAAGATCTAGATTCAAATTCCAGCGTACTTATTAAGCTTACTGGGTGACACTATGCTCTCTCTCACTCTCTTGTTTGCTGTCTTTTCTTCCCTTCTTTCTCTTTCTCTCTCCCAATAACTTACATCACTAAGATGGATATGAAGACATAACCAGTGGTAGAAAAACTGCACTCTCTCAATAGTCTCTGGAGGACATTCTAATTCATCAGCAACATGTGTGATTTATATACTGCCCTACAGCACTTAAGGCCCTTTCTGGGCAGTTTACCGTTTTGCTTCTGCAAGCTACATCCCACCTGCCCTTGCAACCTGGGAACTGATTTTACCAATCTTGGAAGGATAGTTGAGCCTGGGATCAAACTCCATTGTTTGTGAGCACAGTCTTGACTGCAGTATTGCAGTTTAACCACCGAGCCATGAGGCTCTTCCAATTTAAAGCATGCAAGTTTTATTTTTCTGGAGGATGTGGGGAGTTTTCTTCTATTCTATCCTCTTTCTTTATAACTAATGATCTTGCTTTCATGATAACAATGATAAATGATGAACCACATCAAATGGGCCCTTCAGATTGTTGGACTGTAATAATATAACAGCTTGATGGGTTGTTCAATGGTTTAGGTCTCTAGCTTTGGAGCCAGCGGTTGGAAGTTCAATTCTCCATTGGGCTTCCTATAAGTAGAGCCAGCCTGGGTGGCCTTGGGCGAGCTGCACAGTCCCAGAGCTGTCTTCACAAAATGGGGAAGTGGAAAACACTCCTGTGTACTCTGTAACCACTTGCCAGCCATAGGTCAGAGGTTGTATTCTGTAAAATCCTGCCATTGGTCAGAGATTGACAGCACGTGTTCTTGTTCTTGTTGTTGTTGTGCTCCACTATCAAGTGCATTCCAATAAAATGAATTAGAGAGAATGAGATGGTTGGACAGTGTCATCAATGCAACCAACATGGATCTGACCATCCTCTGGGAGGAAGTGGAAGACAGGAGGGCCTGGCTGGCTCTGGTCCATGGGGTCACAAAGAGTTGGACATGACTGAATAAATGAACAACAATGTTTGGGGTGTGTGTGTGTGTGTGTGTGTGTGTGTGTGTGTGTGTGTGTGAGAGAGAGAGAGAGAGAGAGAGAGAGAGAGAGAGAGAATGTACACCTCTCTCTCTCCCTTCTCTTTATAGTTATCGTTATCGTTATTGTTATCAATAATTATTGCTATTGCTATTGCTATTGTTATTGTTATTGTTATCGTTATCTTTATTGTTATCGTTATATATAAAGAGATAGAGCAAGATAGAGATGTATGTCAACGTAACACTCATCAAAGTATAGACAGTGATCAAGAAGAATTAGCTAATTGCTTAAAAACCAGCTAAAAAGCTCAAATAAACAAGGGAGGATTACGCTCAGTTCCGCACTTGAGCCATGAAGGTCGTGGGTGACCTGGGGTGCGTCCACTTGAGACTTGGCCTAAATTAGATCAGAGGGCTGTGGTGAGGTACCCGATGGAGAAAGACAGCCATGTACCCTGCCTTGAGCTCAGTGGCAGGGAAATGGTCTGTAATGAGCTAGCTAATCACGAGTAACTAAATAAATAATGGAAGAGGAAATGAAGGCAAGGGAACAGTCAGGGGTGGGGAGCAGTGTTTCGGTTGGACCCTTGGAATTACACCGCTTCTATCTCATCTATGCCTACTGGTCCTGGCAGCGAAAGGAAGAGCAGAACGAAGGCTCCGACAAACATTCCCAAAGCCGCCATAATTTATTCCAGCAATTTATGAGTTTAGGTCACGTTGACTTGTTGCTCAGCCCTGTTTTTGCCCTGTTCCTTTAAACTGGAGAGGGAGGGGGGACCCAACATGCTGCATGCTAATTATAGAGTATTTAAAGCTTCTCCCACAAAATGAAGCACATACCCATGTAACCGTAATCCTGACTATGGCCTCAATTAGGACAGATTCCCAATGCAATCATGAAACCTTCCCCGTACAAAAAACAAACAACCCAAGCAAGCCACCACATCCAAAGCCCAACAGCGTCCTTCAGTCAGCATGCTTTTCAGCGCACTGTGATTTCAACATATGCAGACACACAGAGGGAGACACACGCAATGTTTTTCCACCCAACGGCTTTCCTACCAGGTCAAGAGAATGTGATTGGCGATGTGGGACAAGATGATTACAGGAGAGGAAGCAGGGAAAGCATAGAGGGGGTCCTGCTTTGGAGAATTACAAGCAAAGAATTACAAAGTCAAGAATTACAAAGTGCAGGGATAACAAGGGACCAGTGAATCTGTTCGGGATGGGAACGCTTTTGTGAATAAATATGCAGCAACGTCGCCGGCGCTCGGCCTGTGTAGAATTCTAAGTGTGTGGAAGAGGACCCACAACATCAGTATGTCTTTAGGTAGACCGGAAACATTTTGTGGCGAGACCAGGATGGGAGGGGCACACTGTTATTTCACTCTGGATCTGAGCGAGGACAGTGAGAGGGGTTGGAATGTGTATCTCTCGTAACCCTGGGTTGCACCGATTCCAGTCAGTCTGGTGCCGCGATTCGGGTTTCACTGTGGACTTTAAAAACCAGCCCATATTTAGCATGTGCTTCTCTGGCCCTGTCGGGGAGGGGGGGGGAGAACCCGCAGCACAACTAATAATAATAACAAAAATAATAATAATAAAAGCCAAGCAAAAACAATGTAATTAAAGGGAACGGCGTGTTCCCAGAGCAAGGACATTTGCCCAGCCTTTCCTCACTTCGATATTTAATGTTAAGCAGCAATTAGGGGTTGGCGGTGAGGAATGCATTGGGGAAAACCCACTGAGTCTCTCCAGAATCTAATTTGGGGGAAAGGGAAAGAGACAGTCCTTTAAGCAAACCAGCCGGGTTCTCCCCGCATGGATGGCATGCAGTTTAACCGTATCTATTAAATAGGTGCATTGCTTTTCTCTCCCAGCATACCTGTTGATGATCTGTACCAACCTCACAGCCCTAATATTGGAGCTTTGCCTCTAAATATACCTATTTATCTGGCAGAATACCAATATCCCTGCTTTGGTCCTGGATCTCTCGATGCTCCTGATACATACTGAATGTTGCTGTCCTAGAAATTACAGTAAAGTGTCTATAAGAACACTGGGAAAAAATGCAGTTTGTAATCTACAAATGGGGGTAGCATCAGATGTTACGGCCACCAAATTTCCATAATGGGTGTGCCCAGCCACTGGACTCCATAGAGAAAGATCCGTTGCCCACTTAATGACGAATGAAATCAGGTGCGTTCGAAGTGCCAGTGGAAAGGGAGGCTGCTCCCATGCCATTCTATCAAGAACGTAACATCAAATTTAAAAGCTAATTTATTATTGAGTAAAATGTTTGGAGAACAAAGCGCGCAAATATCCATCTATGCCAGGCCTGTCCAATAGGTAGACCGCGGGCTACTGGTAGCCCGTGAAGGGTTCAAAAGTAGCCCACTGACCATAAAAAAAAGTGAGGGAACAAGTTCTCCAACCGCTAAGGATTGTTCAAGGTTTGAAGTTAGCTCCTCCAGGTGATCGGCCTTCTTTATAGATAAGTTGTTTTGGATGGTTTCAGTTTGGTGGTTTTGTTTCCACCAAATTCCATCAATTAGTGATAGCCCAAGGAAGCAGAAAACTTCTACAAGGCATTCTAGTGAACCCTGACTAAATTCTTTGAATCCTTTATAAACCTAATTTTTCATTCCTTGAGTCATAAGCCCACACTTTGCCGCTATGGGGGACCCCATAATAACCTTAATTGGTTTGATAAGGAATGCAGAGTTCTCCAACCCTTCCTCTCCCACCCCAAGGACCACCACTGCCCCAGAAAAGTTCTGGATGTACCAGCCCACTGTCTCAGCCGAGCGGGGCAGTTCAAGGGCCATGACGCATTGAAATCTGTTCCCTCCAGAACAGATTAATTGGTTTTCAATGCACTCTTATGGGGAACCGCTGTTCTGCTTACAAAAGTTTTTACTTATGAGCATGTGCTCGGAACGGATAAAATTTGTAAGTAGAGGTTTTGGGCCGGAAAAAGTAGACCTTGGCCTGTTCAAAGTTGAGCAGCCCTGATCTATGCCAACCCATCTCTTCATCCTTAAATATTTATTTAAATTGTCCTGTGAAAGGATATTGAGGTGCCCAGATTTACGATGACTAGGTTATGTCAAAAGTGATGCACACTGAAAACGAGTCAAAATGATTTGTTACAAGCAGACAAAAGTCTTCTGTGAAGCTCCATTAGAATTCAGAAACCAACTGAGGCTAAGTGTCCAGACTGGCCCTTTTGGTACGGGATGCTGTGGTCTAAATAGGTTTGGTTGGAGTCAGGAGGGAGCAGCGATAGGCCATTTTGTGCAATCTTCACTTCCCAAGGAGTCCTGTTTTTGCTGTTCTGAAGTTGCAAGTTGGTGCAAAGCTGGAGTTTGGGAGAAAGGAAGGCAGGTGTATGGCTGAGAAGTGAAGGCACCAGAGGCAGAGAGGGAGGGGCAGGCAACACATACCAATTAGAGAAGGGCACGGAACAAATTTTTAATTTGTTTTACTATTTGTTATTTGTTTTGTTACTTAATGAAACGAATAACGATCCAACCCCTCAAAGGAAAATGAAGCGAAATGGAAATTTCCATTTTGTATCATTTCGTTTTTCATCCCCCCCCCCCACTTGTAGCCGTCTTCTCTATTGTAGGGGCTCCAAAGTCGGCGGTAGGACAGTCTACCGCTGCCCAGCCCGGCCGTGGTCAAGGCTCCGGAGGTGGCGGTGGGACAGTATGCCACCGCCTGGCCCAGTTCGGCTTGGTTCAGGTTTGTACAATTTTTTAAAAACATTTGTACAAACTCAAAACTGAACCAAACCAAGGGTGGGCCCGAAACAGAACCAATCGAACCATCGGTTTTCTGTTTCGTGCCCACCTCTAATGACAATGCAAGAGAGGGAAAGGCAGCCACTCGGTGGCCAGAAACAGACAGGTGCTAGTCTGCCCTTTGCTTCTACCACATTTAGAGAAGGAGACTTAGGGAGGGGAACGCAGAGAGAAAGTAGCGGGACATGCGAAGAAGGGTGCGCACGCACTCATCTCACCAGTAGAAACAAAAGGGGTTCTCCCTCCCCTATATGTTGTATCAGCTTCCTGACAATCTCTTGGTCTCTTTTCTCTTTCAGTAATGTAGGTTTTAGGTGCCATGAAATAGCCCATAACTGGGAAGGTTATAGGATGGGACTCCTAAAGGTCTTGGGAGGCACAGTTCAAATACCGAAATGAGACTGAAGATGAAGGAGCAGATTTCTCAACTCCTACAAGGGATCAAATATTTTATTTATTTATTGGATTTTTATACTGCCCATCTAGCAGCGAGACCACTCTGGGGGTGGGGTGAGGTTAATTAAGCCAGTTTCCTTTTTTCCGAGAAGTAATTACAGTGCTACCTCGATTTACGAATTAAATCCGTTCTGAATGTATGCTCTTAAGTTGAACTACTCTTAAGTTGGGGTACCTATCTAAAAAATTGAAAAAATAAGTTAAAAAATCAAAACAATGGAAAAAATATTTGCAAGTCGAGCAGCCCGTATCTAAAATTTGTAAGGCGGCAGTTAAAATGCCAACAGTTTTCTGCTCTTAAATCGAATTGCTCTTAAGTCAAGCTGCTCTTAAGTTAGCTTCTGAGATCAGGCAAGAAGGCTCAGAACATATAGGCAGTTACTCTGTCTGCTCTACCCTGCCTCTAATTTTGAGAGTGGCAGGAGTTGCCGAAGGCACTGAGCAGGCAAGACCTCTAGTGTGGGTGCTGAGTGGGCAAGCTCTCCTGGAAGAAGATTTTGAGTATGTCTACACAAAGCAGTAGCATGGAACACATTGGAACCTTTGTCGCACCCAATTCGTGGCATTTTTATCCTTGATCACGTTTGCCCCAATGATAATGCTGCAAATCACAGGTCTTGACGAACCGCTTTGAATCTCATGCTTGAGGATATCTAATCTTTGTCGATGTAGAACAGGTTATTCGATCAAGTTCATTCAAGTTTGGTTTTCCTTATAGCTTATAACAAAGCATCCCGTACTACTTGAAAGACTAACAGATGTCTTATAGCATGGCTTTTGTGGACTGCTGTTGGGGCTGTGCATTGATGCTGTCAGCTGCTGTTCTCAAAGGTTATAATAAATTTGTCATCCCTTTTGCATATTGTGAGTGTGAAAAATGCTGCTTCGAGTCAGTCTGCTCAGATAATGACCAATAATGAAAGGAATTTAATGATGGTCCTGAGTTGTCTCTCTGGACACACTGCCAATGACAACAGTCTGGGCGGCAGTTAGGAATGGTGGGCAATCCATGCACCATCCCACAGAAAACGGCGTGTGTCTAAATTTGCCACCCTTTGTTTTGGTGGTGTATTTTCTGACAGGGCTGTATTCCCCAAGACTGTACAAGCATGGACCTCTGAAGTGCCAGTAGCTGGTTGGAGCTATGGGGCCATCAAATGGCTATTGAATCCCTTAAAGCAGTGGTTCTCAACCTGTGGGTCCCCAGATGTTCCTGGACTGCAACTCCCAGAAATCCTGGCCAGCTCAGCTAGTGATGAAGCCTTCTGGGAGATGCAGGCCAAGAACATCTGGGGACCCAAGGTTGAGAAGCACGGCTTAAAGGTTATGGGACTTTTTAACCTCTAGTTATCAGCTTTTTGTTCCTTCTTTCAGATCCATTTGAACCATAGGAAGTTACCTTCTTTTTCCCTGACAGTACCTAAAAAAAGCCTGAGCCTCCTGTCCTACCCACATGCATTGTGTTCTATAGCATTTTTTTTAATCACTGTATTTACATGCTCTTGGGATCTTTCTGGAACCATCTCCCAAGTGTGATCTCAAAATTCATTTGCAGTTCTACCCAACTTACTCAGTCCGTTGCTTATGAGACTGACTCAGATTTGCAGAGCCCACACGCCTGTGGATTTCTTCTGAGCCAGTGAGTCTACCACACAGTCTCAGTCCCCTGAAGTGTGAGAACCCAAATACTTGGTAGTAATTGAGGCTAAATCTCAAGCAATTCACACCTCATTAGAGAGGTGCGATTTACCTTCCAGCTACCTGCCTGCCTGATTTTCACAGACATCTTTATGTCTGCTCTTTATTTCCCTTATTGCCTGATGTAACTTAGCGATGTGAAGCCTGAGATCTGGGCTCACTGCATTTTTGGGCAGGACAGGAAGGCCTTTGATTTAGAAGCCGGTGGTTGCAGCTTGTTCATTGACTGACTTGTTTGTCGCTCTTCTTCCTGTTAGTCTGACTTTGCTCCAAGATGTTACTGTGCCTCGTGTCATCAGCAATGCACAACTCTCTTTGCCGATGGTTCTCATTAACATTTCTAAGGAGAGCTGACCTTCAGCTAATGATGCCGCTTGAGTTTTGGATTGGTTGGCTTCCTTTTTCTCCTTTCATGGACTGCATTGCTTCTGTGACATCCAGTGTTGCCAGCAGAACTACCTGGATCTCTTTGTTTGTGGAAAGTCTGGAGACATAGGAAGGTTCATATGAGCTTCACGGGTTGGTTCCTTGCCTGTTGGCCATGAATAAGAAGACAGTCCCGTGCTAGACTCATGCTTCCATTAGCGGCTGAAATTCTGTTGCCTGGTGTAGTAAGTCACAGTTGGAGCAAGCCAATTGAATTAGTGGGGATTTTATTAGCCAATTCCTTTGTTAGTGCTATTCATTTAAAGGGCTTGCCCTAGTTGTGACTTAAATGGTTTCTTCATGTCCCTCTCATCGCGGTTCGCTGTTCCGCTTGGGACCGGTACGAAAAAAGGTTACTCCACGGCGGAAGTTCATCCTGACCATACCCCCTGAGCCGGGAACAGAGCATGATGAGACATACATCTCCCTGGCCTCGGGAATTGTCTTGTCTCGGTTCTTGTTTCGAGACAAGTGCCCATGGAGTAACGCTTGTCATGCAACACATGCATTCTCCATCTAGTGGCAGGAGTGCAAACCGAATGGCGTAAACAATGCATCGCAGAAAGGGAAGAAGGCATGAAGTTTTGCTGCTTAACGCATGAAAGGCAAAGTTGTGGAGATTCGAAATATCGAAAAACGGAAGCCCAGGCCAAAAAAAAAAGGGGGGGGGGTAAACGAAGCCAGGAAAATTCAGTAATTGTCATGAAACAAGGACATGAAGTAACAGTTGTCATGCCCGCAGGTAAACAGAAGCAGAGACAGAACCGGACAAGACCACATGACTGCGCGCAACGTTATCACGAAATGAATGTAATCTCGGAACGAGGAAGGACATGAAGTAACCAGCTTATTATGTCGAGCAATAGGATTTTACCCGCTGTCTCTTAACTGCACTTGGGAACGACTTAAGGGTGGTTGCAGAAACAAACTGGCTGTAGTTTAAGCTATTTTTGTTTGTAGGAGACAGTTTCTATATATATATTTGGCCATTTGTGTTTCCAGTTACTTCTTGGCCTTTTTCTAATGTCAGTGAGAGATGGGTCATCTAAATTTGTTTTCGTTTGCAATTTGCTTGCATGCAGTGATTACAAATCAAGTTGTTTTATCTGCACCTGTTTTTAATTTTGTTGTGACTGACTTGGGTCTTCGTTTGGGGAAAAGGGGGATTATAAATCAAACAAATGAAAATAAACAAAACTCTTTCTATTATTACAGGGCTCCAGTGTGTTTTCACAGTCCAAGAAGGCTTTATATTGGAGTTTGGGCTTTAGAGGAGCTGTTGCTTCAGTTAAGATGCCTTTCAAACAAAGAGGCTATGTAGAAGCTTCCATCTGTTCCTGGTTCTCAGCCGGGTTCTGATTTGAATGAATGCACCCATGCTGTTCCTTATCCTTCCATGGAGATTGTTGTATGGATAGATGGACACTTTGCCAGCCACCTTGACATTCTAGCTGGTGTTCCGGCTGTGTTCCCGATGTTGTGCAGGTCGGCGATTCGCCATCTAATTGGCACAATGCAAAATAAGAAGGAATAGGAACGGCAGGACAAGACACTAGGGGACATAGACTCAAATTGAGGGTTGGGAGAGTGAGAACAGACAAAAGATTTTTTTTTCACCCAGTGTGTTGTTAATCTGTGGAACTCCCTGCCACAGGAGGTGGTGATGACATCTGGCCTGGATGCCTTCAAAAGGGGATTGGACAGATTCCTGGGGGAAAAGTCCATCACAGGTGACAAACCATGATGGAGATGTGTCATCTCCAGGCTTAAAACCAGGGTACTTGGTACAGTTGCAACCCTACTATTTCAGTGGGCTTTCTCCAGTTGCAACCTATGTACTGGGTTTCAATCTCAGCCCTAGCTAGTGCTGACAATCTGTTGCGGCAGTCCGGCATCAGCAAAACTCTCTGACCTGGCTCACCCTTGTGCTACCATCATGTTATGCTTTAAGCTTGCTGTGTCCTGGGGGTCTTTGGAGCCTCACCTCCAGTGGCAAAACTATTCTGCTTCTGCAGGTCAAGATATAACAGAAACCTGGGCTACCCTCCTTTGTAGGGAGGCACGCTCCTCTCCACAACCCATTCCACCACAATGCCTGTTTGGAGCCAATCTTCCTGTGTTTTAAAGCTCTTTAACAGCTTCTTAATGAGCAAGATAGTTAACGTAATTCTCCAGCCCACATTGTCACAGATAGAAATCATGGTAACAGAGCGAGGTTGGCAGAGTTTCTATGAATACTTTTTGCAAGGCTGTTTTTTTTACAAAGATAATCACCTGAGTTGGCACGCCCTTCCTTTGCAGTGTGCTCAACTGGAGTGGTTTTGTGTTCGCTGTGATTCGTTGTCTGTAAAGATTCTCAGTCATCCAGGTGAGTTTATCTGGAAGTTAAGGCATGGCAACTGGACTTCTTTTCTTGAGAGACTGAAACGTTTCGCTGCTCATCCAAGCAGCTTTGTCAGTCTGAGGAAAGTTAGTGGCAAGTCCTCCAATGTATAGTTCACCTTGATTTCACATCACCCTGGTCTGAATAGTCTCATAAGTTGGACATTGGTCTGAATAGAATTGTTAGGTGGGCAAGGGCCTAGGGTGCATAGAAATCCCACCTATGCCACTTTTCCCAACAACATTAAATATGGGGCGTTAGCTATGGCCTTGCTAGTGGAGGTGTGAAGTGCTCTTCATTTGTCTGGGAATTGATGAAAGGGCTGCTTGATAAGTAGCAGACAAATTTTTGTCACCCACATCTGTTGAGAGAGGGGTTTTCAGTACATACATGAATGGCTTCCCTGACCCCTCTTTTGAACCACCTATCTTTTTCTGTGATTGTTGTTATACATACATGCCTCCGAAACTAACACAGTCCCTACACTCCTGATCTGTTTCAAACTGGCCTGACAGATGGATGGATGATACAGAATCACCAATATTTCTTTGCCTAAAGATTGGTTGAGGGGAGAGGTTCGGGTTAGGGATCAAGAGATGCACACCGAAATCCCAAATCTGTGTTAGGATAATGCCTTTTTAAAAGCCATTTTGTTAAAATGGGCTGGACTCACCGCTTGCCACCTCAAAATGTTTATGGTTCCTGCTCCATTGACGTTGGATCACACATTAATTCAGGAAGGTACATAGAGCTTTGCCAGGTGTATTATTGTGGGTTGAACTTTTTCAAAGAAGAACTCTTTAATGGACTGCCAAAACAACATAGTCATAGATAAAGGGCTTGAGTGAGAGACATTGGACTAAAGGGTAGGGCTCATTTCTCTTTGGGCTACCAGGAAAACCAAAGGTTACGCCTGGCCAGGTCACAGCAAATGGCTAGAAAACATTCTCTTTTTGTTACCCTGGCTGGCCAGGTGACCTGACAAACAAGTAAGGTTTCATTTTGCCTTATATGACTGGCAGTTGCATATTGATACAAAAGCCATTCTTGATCTGGACACTTGGTTGGCAGTTGTAGAAGGCAAGATGGAATCCTTGCAAAGTAGACATTTCTGACCAACGAGCTTTCAGGCTGGTGAATCAATTGAGAGTTAAGTGGAATAAGCTATTTTCTCAGCCACTCATAAACCTCTACAGATCTGCTCACTTGACCATCTCTAGGCTGTCAGTTACAGGCAGTGTCCTTATTTATGGGGGGTGGGGAGTTTATCTACTGGGGGGTTGTTCTAAAGTGCAGTTCATGAGTGTTTCAGATGTTTGTGATTTTGAACCAGCACTGATTATATTAGAGATCACTTCTCCCAAATTTGTGTCCCAATAATTCTATTCAGATTTTTTTTTTGTGCACAAGTCATGCCAGTTTACAACTTTGGTTTGTGTCCTTCTAATTTAGTATTTCAGACAACTCTAAGCAGTTGTTGACAGCTTGAATTAATTTGTACCTATGTGTGGTGGTATTCATTTAATTGCTGTCTGACATCTTCCACTGCCTGTCTGTGGTTCAGTCTCCCCATCCTTTGCTCTCTGAAAATTACCTGTTCTTCAAAGTGCACATAGTAGTGAATGTATTGTGATGGTCATTTGCTAATAATAGAAGAGCCGGGGAGGTTGGATAATCCTGCCCTCTCTCTAATTTTACAGAATCCAAGTTGTGTTTGCCTTTGTATTTTCAAATATGATACATTTTGCTTATTTTCTTCTGACAACTGTATCTGAAAGATGGCAAAGTACAGACTATTCTCTAAACAGGTGTTACAGTCCCGGTGAAATGCTGAGCTTTAGATGTACACAGCTAGAAGCTGAATTGCTGCTGAATTCACATTCATGAAGTTGTCACGTTACTCCACCTTTCCTTAAGAAAACAGTGGCTGTGCAGTTGCTTTCCATCCTTGTGGCATGCTTCCAGAAAAAAAAAACTTATAACCCAGTAAGACATTGTTAAGAAAAACTGGGGCGGGGAGAGGTGTACGAAAAAAGTATTGGGTAGAATGTCAGAGTTGGAGAAATATTTATGCATAGCTGCAGAACGTACTGAATGATACCCTTGGGAAAAGTACTACCTCTCATCTGTAGGTAGTAATAATATATGGGCTAAGAATGGTAAACGACTACCGGAGAACTCATCAGGAACACTTGCCTAGACTCATTGCCTGGGGACTCGGTTTCAGAAGCAATCTGAAGCTAGAAATTGCAGAAGGGTTACGCAAGAGGCAGGCACTGCACTTTGCTTGCCTGAAGCTGTGGAAATGACAGGCATCAAGCTGCAGCGTATTGAGCCCCCGTCACTCATCAGGCTCAAGACTACTGCTGTAACTGGCGTTGGCTCCCCAGTTAATTAGGAGATGCTATTTCTGAATGGCCGTCAATTGAAAAAAAAAATTCTAGCACACTGGGAAGATATGTCCTATTCCAGCACACATTCCGCTTTCTGTTTGAAAGGTTCCGTAGGTGAGGTGAGGTCACTACAAGTGACCTATGGGTAGCATGTGGCGTCTGTTAGGCCAACGGGGTCAGGTGAGCTGAGGAACCAGTAGGATTCTAGAGGTGCCCTTATCCCAGCCCTTGAACGATATCGGAGAAGCTTCAACTGCTGCCAAACATCATTACTACTTTCCCAGCAAACACTGAGAGGTGTACTTATTCATCCCGTTTAGGATCGGTTGTGCTGATTCTCTTTATGTTTCTGGGGGAAGCCCCGAAGCTGGTGTTCTCCTCTGAGTCCTTCCACAGCTTGGGATCCATGCCTCTTAGTCATGATGGTTGGCTACTTGAAAACCCACTTTACAGTGCTCTGTACACCAAAAAGCAAAAGCAAAGTGTTCTGCTTATATACCGCCCCATACCACTTCAAGTATTCTCTGGGCGGTTTATAGTTTTAATTACAGTTTTAACCCCACCCCACCCCCAGCAAGCTGGGTATTCATTTTACCGACCTCGGAAGGATGGAAGGCTGAGTGAACCTTAAGCCTGCTATCTGGGATTGAACCCCAAGTGAGCACAGTTTTATCTGCAGTACAGGCATTTAACCACTGCACCACGGGACTCCTATGAACCAACCCCTGTTTTGTCTCCCTTGCTGGTGCAGAGGACAAACTTTTTTTTCTCTAACAGTGAAGCTGTATCAGTATTAAGGTAGGGGAATTTTCTTCCAAAGTTTATATAGATTCCAGTTCTTCTGTTACTTTTAGAAGGGGCTAGAGAGGTTATTGGTTCCACTGAATCAATCACTTTTGGGGCTAGCATGGGAATGACCCTTGCACTGAGTCAATAGGGTCAGCTCCAACAGATTTTTGGCTCTCCATGGGTTTTTTTCTGGCAGTATTTCAAAAAGGATTCCACCACCACTAGGAATCGGGCTTTTTCGGTGGCAGCACCTCGACTTTGGAATCAACTTCCCCCAGAGATGTGCCTGGCTCCCATGTTGCAGGTTTTCAGAAAACCCCTGCAGACCTGGCTATTCAAAATGCCTTTCTCTGGCTATTGACTACCACTGCAGCTGATCAGTTTCTGAAAACTTCATCTGCCTGTGTTCTCTCTTTCAGGCCATCTTGGATTATATCGTCTACATAGTTTTGGTTTTGATTTTAGCTATGGTTTATTATGTTTTATATTTGATTTTATGCTTGATGTTATGTTTGTTGTATTTATCTTAAAGCTTTGCAAACTGCTCAGAATGGCACTTGTGCCAGTTGGTGCGGTATAGAAATCAAATCAAATCAATCAATCAATAACATCCTGGCAATTTCTGATGGTCTTTCCAGCAAGCACAAACCAACAATGACCCTTAACTTTTGAAATTAGATGTTTTCAGAATGGCATATTTAAGTAATAGTTATTTCTAATAAGTAAGTCGATCTCAGTGTAGTGCAATACAGTGCACAGGGACTCTAAAGACTAGGGTTCGTATCTCCACTTGGCCATGGAAACTCACTGGGGCAGTAGAACTGGTAAAAACCATTTCTTAAAAATCTAGCTTACCTTGAAAGGCCTATGAGGCACATTATAAGTCAGCTCCTACCTGACAGCACATAACTAACTAATAAGTAATTAATAATGAGTATGAAACTGGCAGTTGTTCTTATTTTGATGCTACTGGTATGCTTTTTAATGTTTTCATGTCTTGCTTTCTTTGTGGTGCATTTTATTCATCCATGAGCTTCTCTTTCTGTGTGTTTTAAATGAATTCAGGGCTTCTTTGGTTATGCTGACTATTGATGTTTAGGACAAGAACTAGGCAGCTGAACACCAAACCCTGCTGCTAATTGGCCAGCCACCAAAAAAGCCGGTTTTCTCTTCAGAAATAAAAGATCAGAGATCATGACTTTGTGAACATGTTCAAGTTCCTCACTACGTATATTCCGTGAACTAGGGCTGAGTTTCTGCAGGCAGGTCTCAAGAACCAGTGGACATAAGGAATGGCACAAATGACACAAACATTATTCAAAAGTGTCTTATAATAATAAGCCAATTATTTTGGTACAACTATCTAGCAAGCTCTGAGGTTCCTTCAGGCAGAAGCCCTCCTGGACAGACAGAAGGTCTTCCCACTCACTGGTCAACCCAATTTTCTGACACTTATTTCAGTCACCGCTCGTTTCCTCCTCATTAGGTCTTCCTCACCTAACATGACACAGCAAATGAAAGATCTGCAGCTGGCACAGTCAAGGAAGCAGCCAGGACCGTCTTCCCCGAATGCAGCCAAGAGGCTCTACCGGAACCTCTCTGGAAAGTTCCGAGTTAACTACATGTCATTTGATGAAGGGAGCTTAGCAGGAAGGAATGAAAAGGAGAAGCTGAAGAAGTCTTACCTTGTGAGTATGTGGCTGCCCAGTAGCCAAGGGTTGAGTTGCAGCCTGTGTTGAGCCTGTGCAGGTGAGGTGTGTTTCGACATCGGAGCCTCGTTTTAATGCTGTTCTCAGACTATGTTGTGCTTCCTCCCTCTTGTGCTTGTACGGTGGGAATCAGTATGGAGAATGTAGATAGGATCTGAATTTGGGATGGGCACCAAATGGAAAAATAGAGTTTCATTTGGTTTCGTTTCATTTCTACTAGAGGTTCATTTTGTTTTATTTTTAAACAAAAATTTGTTTTAAAAAATCCATAACGAAACAAAACAATTTGTTGCTCTAGAAAATGGCTCCCCTGGGTCGTAGAGGCACCAAATTTGGTGGTTAGAGTTTTACAAGGGAGCCATTTTACAGCGTAATGAAACATTTTGTTTTCAAAGGGAGAAAGAAGTGTAACAAAGCACTGTTTCCTGTTTTGCTTCATTTTGTAATGTTTCGAAAGCTTACGAAACAACGAAACAGCATGTAGTTTTTCGTAAGGTGCCCATCTCTAATCTGAACTTCTATCATATGCCTTAGTAAATCACACTACCAGATGCTAGAGGCAAAGGACTCGACTACATGGAAATTGGAGAGGACTGAATCAGACTAAACAGGGTTCTTTAAGACAGTGTTTTTCAACCACTGTTCCGCGGCACACTAGTGTGCCGTGAGATGTTGCCTGGTGTGCCGTGGGAAAAATTGAAAAATTACTTTATATATAGTCAATATAGGCACAGAGTTAAATTTTTTAACATTTTCTAATGGTGGTGTGCCTCGTGATTTTTTTCATGAAACAAGTGTGCTTTTGCCCAAAAAAGGTTGAAAAACACTGCCTTAAGACACATAAGGATCTGACATTCTCATGTGGTCCTTGCATCCAGGTAGCATACTTATTTCAAATCGCGCAATCTGGCTGGCCTCCCTTAAGAAAACAAGCAAAACAAATAGTCCGATCTCCTTTTCCTTCTGGTAGGAAGCTTTCAGATTCACCCTCTAAAAGGTGCAGTGTATCAACACTATCCTAATGGACTTTAAAAGTCCTTTTGCTTCTTTTCTCTGCCATCCACAGAGGAGCAAAGGAAGTTTTTTATTTTCCATAGTCATGAAGTGGCTATGCTGCCTTCTTAGGCTGCTTAATGATAGTGGGAAATTGAAAGCAGCAAGCCTTGCTTTGGGTCGATCCCAGCACGTGCTGGAAATGAACCAAATTGTAACAACGCCTGAAAAAGAATTGCCCCTGATAGGAAGCCATAAAGATGCAGTAGGAACACGCTGGGGACAGGCTGGTCCTCAATAGCACTTATGTTGCCTGGTCGTCAGCAAACAAAGCAGACCAGTCTGTCCCCAGAATGGGACGAATTCCCACGTAGTCACCCTCTAAAACAGTGGTTCTCAACCTTCCTAATGACACAACCTTTTAATGGTGACCCCATGCCCTATTGTGCTGACCCCCTTGCCTTGCTTGGAAGAGGCCACAAGCCCCCTTTGGCAGGCCACGGCCACAGGTGCCATAGAGAACTTCCCTCTACAGGCACCCTCAGCCAATCACAGCCTCCAGTGCCATTGACTGACATCCCCTCCAACCTATCAAGCTGTAACTCACTCTTCCACCCCCTTCCTCCCTCTCCTCCTCCAGACCCAAGCCGTTTGTGCCTTTTTCTTCACTGGCTCATGGCGACCCCTGTGGAATAGTCGTTCGACCCCCAAAAGGGTCCCGACCCCCAGGTTGAGAACCACTGCTCTAAAAGAAGAGAGTGTAGTTACACTGATCTTGAAAATGACTTGACTTCTATTAATACCATAGAGCCAGGACCATGTGGGTAGATTTCCATGTTGCAAAGTAGTTACTTGTCATAAACCTTTGGATTTTTGCTATCCCATCAGCTGTGGCATAGAAACACAGGTCAACAATGATGCGATGAGAGGGCCAAGCTATTTCCCCCACACTCTCTCCAGTTCTTGGCCAAGCACCTTTTCCAGGATAAATACCTAGCCACCGTTGTGGCAGCCAAGAATGATGCCTAGTCATCCTTTCACAAAAAATATCTCCCACTAGTTCCTACTCTTCTTTCCTGTAACAGAGATGTTGTTCTCTGTGCCCCAGTGCGCTGTGTGTGTTTGCTGTGTGTTCAACTGAGTACCTCTTCTGAAAGATCGTTACAGTGGGAGCGGCTTGATCATACTGCCAAAAAATGAGGAACAACTCACTGATTAGATGCAGATTATACACTCTCAATGTGATATTAATCAGGCTAGGCTTATCTTGGAAGTTAAGGATATGGTCTCATTGGAATTGTTTGTCAACGGGTGAATTGCAACTAGGATACCTGATGGCTTCAACAGCAAAGTGGAGCAGTGAAACCAGATGCAATCTATCGCAAGTTCCAGCCCCTGCTGTGGTCTACTCAGCCTTTATTTTTAGCACGTCATTTTCATCTTGTTAAACATGGCAAAGCAACTAACCCAACTGAATGTACAAAACGAATGGCCTTCCCAGATCTAAGACAACTGTGTGTCTGTGTTCCTCTCTGCAGTTTCAAGGCAATGCTGCTCTCTTTGAGGCTGTTGAACAGCAGGACATTGATAAGGTACAGGAGCTGCTCAAGCAGTATAGTGTGGAAGAGTTGGATCTTAACACCCCGAACAGCGAAGGTCTTCTGCCTTTGGATATTGCGATCATGACCAACAATTCACCCATTGCCAAGACACTTCTGTTGGCCGGAGCCAAGGAGAGCCCTCACTGTAAGTCATCCAAAAGGGGGTGGAAGGGCACACTGATACAAATAGCATCCTTTTCTTGAGTGGGTACCTAAAGTCATCCAAAAGGGGGTGGAGGGGCACACTGATACAAACAGCATCCTTTTCTTGAGTGGGTACCTAAATGGCCAGTACAGTAACCCCCCGCCCTTTTGCGGTTCATATACTGCAGCCCCGCTATATTGCGAGACCGCACATAGGGCATCTTATAGATGGGAAATATACCACCAATGTTTGTCAATGTCTCACAAACTGTGGGAGACACCATACAAAAGCCAGGCACTAGCAATACTCTTACAGTCACTTCCTGATGACGTTGATTTTAAAGGCTGGGGGCCAAAATGATGGCAACTAGATTTACTGCTCACTCTTTGGAGAGAAACACTGACTAGCATTAACATCTGGGAAATGCAGCGTTACAGACTGCCCATTGGTCCATCTGCTTACCAGAAATTGGTAACAGGGATGTTGACAACTCTTTGAGTCCAAGTCTGAGTCTTTGGTACGAAGCCCCAAGTCTGTTGTTGTTGTTGTTGTTGTTGTTGTTGTTGTTGTTGTTGTTGTTGTTGTTGTTGTTGTTGTTGTTGTTGTTGTTGTT
>JAHTLZ010000054.1:4497389-4508610 GCA_023846285.1 Phrynocephalus versicolor
TTGTTGTTGTTGTTGTTGTTGTTGTTGTTGTTGTTGTTGTTGTTGTTCAGTCGTTCAGTCGTGTCCGACTCTTTGTGACCCCATGGACCAGAGCTCGCCAAACCTTCCTATCTTCCACTGCCTCCCGGAGTTTAGTCAAATCCATATTGGTTGCATCGATGACACCATCCGACCATCTCATTCTCTGCTGTCCTCTTTTCCTTTTGCCTTCAATCTTTCCCAACATCAGGGACTTTTCCAAGGACTCCTCTCTCCTCATGAGGTGGCCAAAGTACTAGAGCCTCAGCTTCAAAATCTGTCCTTCTAGTGAACATTTGGGGTTGATTTCTTTCAGGATGGATAGGTATGATCTCCTTGCAGTCCAGGGGACTCTCAAGACTCTCCTCCAGCAAGTCTGAGTCTCTATTAAAAGCAAGCTTTCTTCCCCAGAAGAAACGAAGGGGAAGAAAGGATAGATTCAGAGTCATGAATCAAGTTTGAATCATTTAAAAATTAACAAAAAATCAAGTTGAGTCTTTGGCACAACTTAAGTCCAACTTGACAACAAGTACCATTACTCAAGTCCCCATCAGTGGTAACAAACTTCTCAGATTCAATAAATGGTGCCTTTGGACATAAAGTTCTGCATGTCATGCTAATTCTTCATTGTGTGAGAGATACAAGCCAAAAGTTCCATTTGTTACACTCTACAAACTTCAGTTTTCTGCTCTCTCGCTCTCTCTCTCTCTCTCTCTCTCTCTCTCTCTCTCTCTCTCTCTCTCTGAGCCACACACACAAAGGTCCATGCCCACTCCCTCACTCATTCACTGGTTCTCTAAATAGGTTGTGCTGGATGCGGCCACTGGGGGCTCGGCTTGCTGGGTGGCCCACACAGAGAGTAGCCACAGACCTAGCCGGCAGCCGATGGGATAATGGAGCTCAGTGAAAGGAAGCAGTGAACTCCCAAAGAAACCTGCATCCCTTTGCTGCCTGGCCCTGGGACCAAGAGATTCCAGAGAATCAAGGACACGCTCTCTGAACCTCAAGGCAGGGCTTCTTCTCTCGTCCTTGGAAACTCTTGCAAAGGCAGTGTTTGAACTTGGCATCACTTGACACACGTTCCTTCTCCATTAGCGGCAACAAAGCCCAGCCTCACAAAGGCTGATGTGCCCGGGGTTTTTTTGTTTTGTTTTGTTTTGTTTTTTTGTTTCGTCCGAATGCACATGCAGATGTCAGCAATGTTGACATCGGTCAGGAAGGCGAAAGAGTTCTTTTAAAAAGCAGGTACGATGTTTTAATTGGCATTGCTTTTTTTGGAACTTGCTCAAAGCTGATTCTAGGAGAGAAGTATAGGAAGACACGTATTTTTCCGTAACCCCCTGAAAACACGGGAAAGAGGGGGCTGCCGTTGTCCCTCTCCAGCAGAGTGCTTCCTGGTTTCAGGAGTCTTCTAGTTCTAGGAAGTATTCCTTGCTTGCAAGTCAAGGAAAACATCTTGGAATTCCGTGCTAACAAGCTACATCCAGTGGCCGGTTTTGAACCAACGCACACTTCCTGCTTACTGCCAGGCTGTGTTGACCAAAGATCACGTTTCTGCCCACAGATAAGTGGGCAGGTTCTCTCTGCCTTAGTGATCTCTGCTCCTCTCATTCAGCAGTGCTCCTCTCTAGCAGCAGCAGCTGTGGAACAGCAGCTCTGTCACCTATCAGGTAACTCCTATAGTAATCCAGATGGGCTCCACCAGCTGTTTATCCCACATTGCCAGGGAAAGGAGGAGAAGGGTGGGTGCTTGGAGGTGAGGGATTATTGAGCCAGAGGATATTCTGAGGCTAAAGTCACAGAGTAGCCTCTTCCAACTGGGCACATCTGGAGAGGACTAGGTTGGAGAAGGTTGACCCTGGGAGATGAGCAGCCGGGGCAGTTCTTCCTGCTTCTTTTCTCCTGCATCCTCTGAATGTGTTCCTTTCTTCTCCTTTCTCATCCCTTTCCGAAGTTGTAAGCCTGGAGAGTCGGACGTTGCACTTGTCCACACTGGTCCAGGAGGCAGAACAGCAGGTCAACAACCTCACAGCACAGGTGGGCAACGAGGTCTCTGGTACAGACGGCTTGGAAAAAGAGAAGCAGCTGAAAGCCTGGGAGTGGCGCTATCGGCTTTACAAGCGCATGAACGCCGGATTTGAGCATGCTCGTAAGTGTCTAAGCAGAGCAAGGTGCTTCATGGCCGCCACCACCCAAGTAGATCAGGGGTAGGAAGTGTCGGAGGCAGGAAATGGAATAGGGCAGTCATTATTGATGGGTGATAATGAAACATTTCAGTGAAACGTTTCAATCTTATTAGAAAAGAACTCCAGTTGCCATGACTCAAACTTCTGGATGACCGAGAAACTTCACAAACATTCATTGGCAATAGCGGACAAGGCGTTGGGGCTGAATGAGAACAGTTTCCCTCGAGTCATCCTTGTGAGCCCCTTGTTGGATGGACATTTGAAACCACATCTCTTACCCAAAAGCAACATAAAATGCTTTTTGAGCATAAATCAGGGGTTCTCAAACTACGGCCCGGGGGCTAAATACGGCTCCCCGGGGTCCTGAATCCAGTCCACGGGACCAATTACAAACCCCTCTCTCACCGCACACCACATGAGTTGGAGGAGGAGGCGCATTAGAGGGATCCCAGTGGTGGCACCTCAGAATGGCAATCTGGAACAGGAGGCACCACTGGAGCCCCGGAGACATGCCGTTCATGGGCTGATCGTGGGGGGATGATTCTGCCCACTTGCCCCCTCTCCCTTTTTGCATGTCAGCCCTTTTTGGGGGGGGACTATGGTCCGGCCCCCAGTGGTGTCGTGGGGGCAGTGGACCAGCCCGCTGTTTGAAATCTTTGAGGACCCCTGATATAAATAAAGGCAGCCTCAAAGTCCATAGTGGACCAAGTGCTCAGTGGCAAACATATTTAATTTATATTATATGTAACTGCCCATTCAGTAAATAGTTCTGTTGACAATTACTAAAGCAGACCCAATGACACAACGTCTATGACTGACTGTAGTTCATGAAAATAGTAAGATTACAGAAAGGTGGTGTAAGTAAAATGAAACTCTGCCCACCCACTCACCCAGCTCATTTCGCTTTTGAGGAAAATTCATTTATAACCCCAAATGTAACAGCCATTACAAAGGCCAATCTAGCTGCTAGGTTACCGACCCACCCGCACCTGCACGCACACACACACACACACACAGACACACACACACACACACAGAGAGAGAGAGAGAGAGAGAGAGAGAATGTTCATTTCTTCACATTGATACTCGCTCTCTCTCCAAATATTCTTTCTTCCTATTCTTCCATCACAGATATTCCAAATATTGTGTTCCTGTTTGCAGCAGCATCTTATTGCTTCAGAGGGAAAAATCAAGAATATTAAACAGTCCTGAAGTACAAATTGCTCAGACCTTTTACAGTTCGTTAATGGCTCCTCTGAGTGCTCTCTTTGGAACGCTGGGAGGGAAGGAAATGATTTTGAACCAAATACGGCAATCCAGTTACAGCCGGTGGAGTTCATTAAGGCTCCCTTGCCATTCCTTCATCATTTGAGTCCTGAAACTTGGGGGAAGGGTGTGTGAAGTTTTTCGGTCCCGATGCCTCTCGTTAGTTGTTATCCCTGTCCCACTTCAGCGATGCAAAATGCAATCGCATCTCTTTTCCGGCTCTTGCATCCTACCAACAAACCCAGAAGTTTCTAGGTCATGCCTCATCCCATAATAAAGATCTCCATGCCTCGCTGATGGGCCATTTAGGCTTAGATTAAGGAAAGATTCAGCTGTTTCCTGGATGTATCCCTCCTGACACCCATCTCATCTGTTTCCAGGGGTTCCAGACCCACCCACTAATGTTCGCCTTTCCGTGGCCAGCAGCAGTTCTCTGGAGGTTTCCTTCCAGGAACCACTGAGCGTCAATTCAGCCGTTGTCACTAAATACAAAGGTAAACCTCTAAAATCCGCAAAGCCCTGTTTCCTGATAGTTTAACTTACTGGGGACCTGTGCATGAATATATTTTATTTTTGCAAAAATCTTTTGTTGACTTAGAAGTCATGTCCTAGTTCAGTGTTGGCACACCTATGGCACGGGTGTCAAAGGTGGCACTCGGAACCCTTTCTGTGGACACCCAACATCACCCCTTCACAGCCACCTCTATTCAGGTTCAATTGCTGTATCGGCACTTTGAGAGAGAAAAAGTGGGTTTTGAATCGCAGGTTGGGCACTCAGTCTCTAAAAGGTTCGCCATCACTGTCCTAGTTGATGCCTGGGGGAAGACTGATCTAGTTTTGAGATCTACAAATTACTTGTGGGCTAGAATCCTTTTGCACAAAAGTGCCTGTGTTTTTCTTAATCACATCATGAGCCGTGGATAGTGATGGGCACGAAACGAACAATTTTTCATTTCCGTTTTCGTTTTTTCGTTTCGTTACGTAATGAAACGACAAACGAATTTGGTCTCTAAAATGAAACAAAACGAACAGAAACACTGGAAATTTTGTCGTGCGTTTTGCTTCCGTTACTGCAATATGAGTGAATTGCTTAAAATCCTAAAAAAAATGAAATAAATGGTAACGAAATGGTAACGAAACAAACGAAAACAAAATGAATTTTTTGCAAAAATTCACAAAAAACGGAAACGAACCGAAACGGACCCAACAAACGACAAACGAAAAGCCATTTTTTTTATTCGTGCCCATCTCTAGCCGTGGAACCTAATCTTTTAGAATTTTCTTTTCATGCTCTCCTCGGGTTTTGAGGCTTCCCTTGGAAGCAGGGAGCCATTAATGTCAAAAAAAAAAAAATCATGCATCTGCTCTAGCTGTTCTCCTCTATCCCAGAGGTTTCTTCAAATCAAAATAATAATAAACCCCAAGGAGCCTGAGACCTTTTGGGGGCTGGAGGGAATAAGAACCATTAAAATAACCATTAACATATATAGCTGATGGGATCAACACGATTTGTATACACACAGCTATGCAATTTCTGCCATTGTTTGCAGTGTGGGGTTGGGCATTATATTGCCTGTGGGTTTATACTGAATATGAGGGGATCCCAAGTGAGCAAGAAATGCAGCAGCATAGATGATTATCTATTGAAATGCAGTTTAGCCCGTCTATACCTTTCCTGGCTATTAACACAGGCATTCTAGAGAATAGCTGCCAAGAAAACTTGATAGTGAATATTTTCTCTTCCTGTCCTCCCAGAGGGCATTTGTCAGTCACCGTTCCCCTTTAAAATGTATCTAACATCTCAAAAAGCCCCGTGGCACAGTGGTTAAATGCCTGCCCTGCAGGTAAAACTGTGCTCACGACCTGGGGTTCAATCCCAGGTAGCAGGCTCAAGGTTGACTCAGCCTTCCATCCTTCCGAGGTCGGTAAAATGAGTACCCAGCTTCTGAGGGGGGGCAATGTGTAGCCTGCATTACTGTAATTAAAAACTGTAAACCACCCAGAGACTACTTGAAATGGTATGGGGCGGTATATAAGCAGAACACTTTTTTACTTTTTAAGAAATTCCATGAAAATTTACTTGTTGGATGTATTAGCAAAATTAAAGGGATTTTTAAAAAAAGGAAAGTGGGAAAGGCAAAAAGTAGCTTTTTAAAGATTACCAGATTTATTTTGGTGTGAGCTTTCATGGATGAAAGCAAAACAAAGTGTTCTGCTTATATACCACCTCATAGCTCTTAAAGCACTCTCTGGGTGATTTACAATTCAATTGTTCAGGCTACACATCCCCCTCACCAGCAAGGTGGGTATTCATTTTACCGACCTCAGGAGGATGGAAGGCAGAGTGAACCTTGAACCTGTTACAGTATCTGGAATTGAACCGCACGTCATGTGAGCTCAGTTTTAGCTGCAATACAAGCATTTAACCACTGTGCCACAAGGCTCCTCTAAAAACCACTTTGTTTTCCTGTTCCTTCACCCATGGGTTTTGAACAGAAGGGGGGAAAGCCCTGGGTCCTCGGCGTGGGAGAAAGGTGTTCCCTCTTGTTGTTCTCGGGCACTTCACACTTCCCTCACCGGCCTCTTCTCTGCTGTTTTCCCAGACAATTTCCCCCTCCCCCAGTGTGCACAGCTGGTTGTGGTGTCGCCGGTTCTTGAGTTTCACAGTCAATCCCCTTTCCACATCAGCTGGACCGGCCCGGGCAGCCCTGCAGTCTAATCTGGTGCTGCCTGCCTGCCAAAGGCTACATCTTTTTGCCCCGTGGATGAAAAGTTCCTGACTGGGTGGCTGTGCTTTCCTTTTTGTTTGCAGTTGAGTGGAGCGGCTCCCCTGCCTTTTCCCCACCGCTGGGGGAAGTGGTGATGGACCAGCTGAAAAACCTGCGCGTCACCATCCACGGGCTTCTCTCGGTGAGTAAGGCTGAGTGTCAAGTAGGGATGGGCAGGAAATGAAAAACGAAATGCTGTTTTGCTATTTCGTTACATGACGAAACAAAACGAAACAAAACAAGGAAGCAGCATTTTGTTTTCCCATTAAAACAAATTGTTTTGTTCCATCATTTTTGGGCTCCTGCCAAGCTATCAATGGCTGGAGCCCTTTAAACCTGGCCCAGTTGGTACTCAAGCCATTGACAGCTCAGCAGAAGCCCTCTGAAAATGACTCCTGGAGTCCCGGGCACCCAATCTGGTGCTTCTAGGACCCAGGGGAGCCGTTTCATTTTGTTTCGTACGATTTTTTTAAAAAAATCGTAAGAAATGAAACAAAACAAAACGGTGGTGAGCACAAAATGAAATGAAACATTATTTTTCCGTTTCGTGACCATCCCTAGTGTCAAGTCACAAGGTTACTTCTGGGTGTGACCCTGACTCCCCAACCCCCTGTCTCAGTCTGTCCTGTCAGCAAAATGAAAGGCCTCTGTACAGTGGATCTCTGTCCATCTCTCACTTGGCCAGTAATGGTGGCCAAAAACCTTTCTAAGCCTGCCTTCTATATGGAATGAACCCATTTCACAAACCCGTACCTTCTCTCACACACCACAGGTTATTATGATAACTGGCAGTCAAACAGCATCAATCCGTTGGCTATGACAAAGCCCGATATAAAAACTGGATTAGTTTTGACTACAGATGGGCACGATCTGCCAGTTCAGTGGTTCGCGCTGGTTCGTTTTTCTACCAAACAGGATTTTGGCGCTCCCAACCCTTGCCTCCTCCAGAGGGCGCCCTTTCAGAGGCAGTGCCTAGAGGAGCTCTGTCTCTGAGTGGGCACCCACTGGTGGAGGTGGGCTAGAAACCACCAAACACCTGTTCAGCCAAACAAACAAACAAACAAACAAACACAAACTGCCGGTTCGTGCCCATGGCTAATTTTGACCATACATTTGAAAAACAAAACTCCACAAAAACAAAATACTGGAGAATTCCCGAAGACATCTGTTAAGAACTGAAGGTTATTGCATTGCCTTGCTGTGGAAGCCAATTCTCTGTTCGCTTGCCAGGCAATACTGTGTGTTCAGGGAACTGAGCATAGAATATGAAATATTCTTTGGTAAAAATAGACAACATAGGATTCATGATAGACTTCAGATGTCTTTTGCCTGCCACCCCAGCGATAACATGTGACAAAGAATGCTTAACGGTTGTGTTATGGATAGAGAACATGAAACTACCCTTCACGCTGCCTGGTTTGCTAGAAGGCAGGTGTTTTGGAATCCTAATGACTCCTTCTGCATTGTTTTTTTTCTCCACAGGGCACACCCTATTATGTCCAAGTATCTGCCTACAACATGAAAGGCTGGGGACCTCCGCAAGCTTCAGTGCCACCTTTTGCTATTCCTTCCAGTAAGTCTGAACATGGTAGGGTGGAGGCTTTGCGTTGTATGTCTTGCCATCGCTACCTAATTCTGTCTGTCTGATGGCTTCCATTGTCCAGAGGCAGTCATCCTCCCTGCCAGTGGTTTCCTAGCTGGAAGAAAGATGGCATATTAATAAAATAAAGTACAGTGGTACCCTGACTTAAAAGCAGCTCGACTTAAGAGCAATTTGACTTAAGAGTGGAAACCTGTTGGCATTTAACTGCCGCTTTACAAATGTTAGATATGGTCTGCTCGACTTGCATTTTTTTTTTCATTTTTTTATTTTTAACTTATGTTTTCAATTTTTTAAGATAAGTGCCCCGACTTAAGAGAAGTTTGACTTAAGAGCATGCAATTGCAATGGATTAAATTCGTACTACAAAATAATCACTGCTAGCCTAATCTGTCGTTGTGGACGCACTGTCTGGTAGAGAGCCATTTTGGGGGGAAACAATGCCTTGCCAATGGAAGCCAAATTGCATATCAGTCAAGTCTCTTTCCTGCGGTCTGTGGGAAGGTGTCCTGCTCACCACAGATCTACTATTGCTGCAAGCGGCCACAAATCATTCTGTTCCCTTTTTGGTTTTGGTCTGTAAGGGGAAATCTAGATTAAACCGTCAGATGGCTGGTGTAGACAAACCGTGTGCTTTTGAAGTTGCACCAGATTTACCTTCCCACCCTATCAACAGGCGGCCAATATTTTTTCGCTTTCCTAAAGACCCGGGCGCTCTGGTTAGAAATACAAAGTGCCAGAAACAATTTTGCACCTATGAAAAAACACAGCCGTGCCAGCCCGGGGGACTCTTACAGGAGGCCTGGCTGTAAGGACCACTGTGATGGGTGTGGGCACTTCAGAATTCGGTGCTTCACCTCTCGGCGAGACATTTCACCTTGAAACGGCTGCCCAACGCCTGCCATTAAAACAGAGCCCTTCGTTCTTCTGTGCTGGTTGCCGCTCTCCGTGATTCCAAGATGAAAATGGGCAATATTTCAAGGACTGCCCATGTGGTCAGCCTGTGGAGGTCCAGTGTGACCGCACGGGAGTTTGTTTAGGAGTTAAGCTCCGAAAACTGTGTCCCGGCAAGTGTTAGAGACCGTGTAATATGATTCATAGCTATAATATCTTGCTTGCTTTCACATTTGAAAGAAACGATGTCTCCCCTAAATAAAAATGACCAACTTTTGTCACGTAAAAGTGTGAGGCACCTCCTTGGGTGTTTGGAAAGCAGCTAAAAATAGCGCCAGCCTCTCAGCCAAAATTAACAGAAATGATCTTTCCATGGAAAGCAGCAGCACAGGGGAGTATATAAACCAATTAATGTAAAGCCGATGTAAAAGAGCTGCTCCCTGCACATTTGCCTGGGCTGTTCAGTAGCTCTGCCACCTCGTAACTAAGAAGCACGGGAGAAGAGGTTCTGTTTATTTATTTGTCTAGGCAAGCTGGCCTCTCAGCATTGGTCTGGAGAAACATCTAACCAGTTGACAGCTAGCAGCAAAAGCGAGACTCTAGAAATACTGAAATGAACTACCCAAGACTAGCACTTGCTTACTACCCTGGCTCTACTTCATTGTCTCCTCCTGCTGGCAGCAGCTGTGACATCCCATCATCCTCACATGCAGTTCCCACCAGTGGATACTGCCCTTGGATGCCAAAGTTAAGAAGGAGCATACAGCTAGAACGGTCTCCATCTCTGAACTTCTCTAGTCCCGGTCCACGGAGGAGAGCCCAACCAAATTGGTTCTTCTTGCTGAGCTCCCCAGTATTCCTCAAAAATTGCTTTCAAAGAAGCTCCATCCTGGAGTTCAAGATGGGATTAACCAAAATGCATGAGGAGAAGGGAGCACCTTAGCCCCACTCTCCCCATCAGTGTTGGAAGAAGGCCACCTTGTCTACATGCAGGGCCCCTCCATTGGCTCTTCATGGTTCCCAGTGATGTGGAAAACCAGTTTCCTTTGCAAAAACGAATAGAACTCCTCCTTTTTGTAAATATTGCCCTTGATGGGAGGAAAATGATGATGGAAAGGACAGAGTTGGCCTGCTCCCTCCTTTCATGCCTTAAGGCAATGGTGGTGAACCTTCGGCACTCTAGATGTTCTGGACCACAAATCCCAGAATTCTGAGCCTAGACTGCCAATGACAAACGACTGTGGGAGTTGTGGTCCAAAACATCTGAAGTGCCGAAGGTTGCCACCACTGCCTTAGGGTTAACCATGTCCTGAAAACCTAAACAGAGCTATTTATGTTTAAAAAACATTTTTACTGATTTAAATAGCAGAAGACTCATGGGGAGTGAATCCAGGGATCAGGAGGTAGGGCTGCTGTTTCATTTCCACAATTCATTGCCATCCCCACAGCCAGTTAGAAGCAGAGTAATTTATAGAACATGAAGATATATATTGATCATCACTAATACAGCTTCATCTACAAAATGTTATTTATTATCTTTGACACAGACCACAGCCGAATTTGGATTTTCGAACCAAACTCAATCAAGGGTACCAATAAATATTCTTTAGGACTGTAGTCTGCCAAGTTTGGAACGCACTGGATCTTTGTTCCACTAAACTGCATGTAGGATTTCCAGTTACTGGCTTCTACTTGATCCTCTTCTCCTTGACCTCAGACTTTCACTACCGTCTCTCCTGTGCAAGTTAAGGCTTGAAAGCAGACACTAAAACGAATAGTAGTATTGATTCGGGCATGATATGATTTAGAACAGGGGTGGTCTCAGTTTGGCTTCTGTTTGCTGTTGATGTAAGGGTAAAGTTTTGGATGCAATAGTGACAACAGAACCAATGACCTCAAGAGGTGTCGAGTTGCTCCGACACTGGAGCCGTTCAAGAGAAACTTGGGCAACCCCCGGGCAGATATCCTTTGATTTGTATTCTTGCATAGAGGAGGGGGTGGGTCTTGATGGCTTTTATAGGCTCCTTCCAACGTCACTGTTCTATGGTTCTATGAATAACTTATCTTTACCTTGTTTGGTTTTAAGCACACCTCCCCAAAACGGAGAAGAAGGGGTATAAGGGAGGCTCATTAAGCCCTCAGTCAGGAAGAGTTAAGTAAGAGTTCTTTTGGCTGTAGCTGTATTTATTTGATCTCCTTCCCACTTCAGACTGGAGAGAATACGATGGGAGGGCACCACGGCGAAGAGATCAAGCTGAAGCTCTGGATCACCTTCTCAGCCAGGTGAAGATGGTGCACCAGCACTGCGTCTGCCATGGTGAGTCACCACCACCACCACCACCACCACCACATGAAATAATATCCTCATAAACACCACAATAATACAGAAATCAAAGTAAGCATATACCAATCACTTTAGCTTAAAAAGGCTGTGGATGGCCACACACACACACACACACACACACACACACACACACACACACACACAC
>JAHTLZ010000054.1:4508620-4541871 GCA_023846285.1 Phrynocephalus versicolor
CACACACACACACACACACACACACACACACACACACACACACACACGGCTTGTAAATAGACCTCCATCAACTTCCCTGGACACGTAAGGCAGTTTCTGAGATCATTGTTGTGATCCGATTATATGTTTTTGGGATGACTTGACATTAGGGATGGGCATGAAACGAAAAAAAAATGGTGCGGTGCGGTTCATTTCGTTACGTAACGAACCGACGAATCAGCATTTTATCTTTCGTTTTGTGCCCATCCCTACTTGACATCCCTTGACATGACTTAACATCGGTTGTTAGTTTTAATGTTGCCTTCTAATGCTGCAAGATACCCCTCAATTCCCTGTTTGTCAAACTGAAGATGCCTTAATTGTAATGGACTGTGTATTGTTTCTCCTTACTGTAAGCCGCCTCGGGTCCTTTTCCAAGGAGAAAGGCAGGGTAAAAATACTATATAATAATAAAAATAAATAAATAAATGTTCTAAACAGAGGAAGGGAATGGGGATGGGAAGAACCTTCTGAACACCTCAGAAGGATGAACATCTTACATATCAAGAAGGCGGCATTGGGGCGGGGGATAAAATATAACTAGCAGTGAGATTTGTCAGTACACTTTCAAATGTTCATAATTGAGTGTGGAAGCTCATGGAAATCTCCAAGGAAGAAATTCTGCTTTCTTGGCACTTTCTTTTACTGGATTAATCACTCCCACCACCCCATCTGTATACAACTGGTTAATATGGACCTGCTAAGCAATAAATATATATTACTCAGAGCCAAGAAAGTATAGTGGGGAAATCAGTGCTCAAATTAGCTTTAAGGAAAAACAGTCATGGAAGGAAATATTATTAATTATTAATAGGGTTCTTTTACCTGTTCCTCCCTGCCCCAAATAATTGAAGCCCTGGGGAAAACCTCTTAAGACTGCCAAATTGACTACCTGAGCATCCCGAGTTCTCACGAAACACACCATGCGACCACAGTCATTTCTCATGGGAAATAACATCACCACAGTTTCATCACTGACAATGGAATCAACTTGCAGTAACCATTCAGAAAGGGTTGTTGGTGGACCAACGATGGTCACCCAGTCCCAGATAACCATGAAGTCTCACCGGAATGGCAGCATGCTGGGTGCCACTCAGGCTTTCCCGAGACCTCCTGTTTTATCTTCCGGGAAAGTCAGCATGGCTAGCCTTCAAACCAGGCTGGACACTGAACTGGCCTCACCCCAAACTCCTAAAGGGGATCCCAATGCTTTTGGGATATATGGCACACTAGCTCCATTCCTCTGACTGGATCCCACCAAGTGCCTTAAACCACAGTGGAGTTGGATGTAGAAGCAACGGCGTAACATACAGAAAATGACAGTAATCCTCTTACCTGTCCTCTATAAGACTACTGCTGTCCCAAAACATGTATATAGGGAAATGGGGGTGGGAAAGTTCCAATGTCCACTGGCCCAAGTCTGCCAGTGGCTGTTTTTTTTTTCAGGCTGCAGGAGAGGACCGGAGGGGAAGGAGCCTTCCTCTGGTCTTCTTCTCGAAATCCCATCCTCAATCTGACCTTCTTGGCCCCAGTCGGCTGGCTGTGCATTCCCAGCAATGCGAGGTCTTTTGAGAGCTGCCATGGCCCTGTGGAATGGCTGCAACCTTGCTGCCCCCAGCGTTTCTCCATCTCTTCCTTCCCCATCACTAGACTGCAAATGGGGGGCCCCTTTTGGAATCATGGGCCTCCTGCCACTGTAAGGTTTGAATCACTAAATCTCATCTGGGCAGATTCTGTAGGAGACTCTATACGATCTAAGGGCACTCATCCAACACCTACTTTATCCCTGTCTCTGAACATCATGCGGAGGAGTTGGATAGGTTGCCATTATGTTTTGTTTCTCGTCTGCTGATAAATTAGAACAATTATGACATCCCTCATAGGGCTGCTAAGATGAATGCAATAAGAATGGTAACACACAATTAAAATGATACATATCGCTTTCAATGGTGCTGTACAGCCCTTGTATACGTGCATAATAGGTTGAAACTGGTTGTTGCTTGTCTACGAGCCCTCCCGAGTGATGGAATGTTCACAGACGTTTCCCCTTTGAGGAGCAAAGATTGGATATGCCATCAAAATCCAAGGGGGTGGGGGCGGTAAAGGAGTGAAGGACAGGGTGGGGGTGGGAAGAGGATCTAAGAGACAAGAAGCCGCGTGGTGGAAAAAGAGAACGAGATAGCCAGAGGGCTTCTGCAGAATGGATGTGTGTGGCGAAAGTCGAAGCCTGGGGGAAGAACGGAGGAGGAAACTGGGGGTGGGGGCAGAGAGATGATGACAAGAGAACAAAGGCGCTGGGACAACATCATGCAAAGCCTAGAAAGAATGACTCTGGGTCCTTGGCAATGTAGCAAGACCCCCCCTGGGCCAAGGAGGCAATCAAGGATTAGATCCTTGACTTGGGCGGCAAGCTTTTGACTGCTCTACTGCCCTAGTTTTCATGCATCTGGTCATCTTTTGTTTGAGACCACGCTGGTGGAGAGCTTAACATGTGCATCCTGCACTTTATCCTAGAGCAGTGGTTCTCAACCTGTGGGTCCCCAGATATCCCTGGACTGCGACTCCCAGAAATCCTTTCCAGCACAGCGAGTGGGGGGGGGCTTCTGGGAGTTGCAGTCCAGGAACAACTGGGTGACCTACAAGTTGAGAACCACTGAGTTAGATGGCTTCAAGCCGCTCCCAGATCATGAGTGATGACTACCTGCATATTTTATGGAAACCGGGAGGGGGGTGGCGAGATGAAAATGGCAGTGGCACATATAACATCTCCCGCCGTGGTCTCTTTCCTTTTCAGAGCTCTGCAAGAACCAGCCACAGAGCAGAAAGCATTCGGTCTCCAAGAGTCTAAAGTACCTCTTCCATCCGGGCAGCAAATTCTTAAAGACCCTGAAAAGGTAAGTGGGTGGGTCGTTCCTCAGGCTGTGCACCCATAAGCCTGTGTGACCCCCACCCCTGCTCGTTGGACGTTTCCTAAGTAGGAGGAGGGAATCCCTCTTCACCCTTCTCTTCACCCTTCTGGTTTGTTGCTTTCCAGGCCAAAGCAGGAAAGCAGGGGGACTCATCCTCCGGTTCCTTCTACAGTCCCCGACTAAGGATTTGTCTCTCCTCCCAGGGGCCTGCATTTGGCAACCATCTTCTACAAGGATGACAACATATTGGTGACGCACGAGGATCAGGTCCCTGTGGTGGAGATTGACGACAGCTACTCCTGCCTCCTTATGCAGGACTTTCTCTGGTTCTCAAAGGTGACTCTTTCATCCCAAGGCTTGACAATGGGGCACATTGTAGGCTAGTTCTCTTTGGCACCGCCGTCTCAAGAAGGCATGGGGAAAAAAGCCTCCAATGTTAGACCCATCCTCTTTGCGACCCAGCTTCCCTCCTAAATTAGGATCTGTAGACACAACACTCCACCACTTCCACTTTCTGCCTTAGGCAGTGTTAGACCTGATGTCCTGAAGTAACTCCATAGCGAGAACCTGGTGCAAAACTGTACGCCTTTATTGTTTTATGGTGTTTTAATTTAATCTTCTTTAAGCATCTTGTGAGTGGAATAACCCTTTAAAATTTTAAATCAACACATAAAACATGTTGCTATAATCTACCAAAACACCTCTCTTTAAATCCACGTTTTATTAACTTTAAAAAATAAAAACACCCAGAAACACGGCTGTGCTGAAAAAAGAGAGAACCTAGATAGAGCATTTGGGGAAACGATCTCTCCACTGTAGCTGCTGCAGAATGACAGCTTCCACCAAGGACAAAAAAGAGAGAGATTTGGTTTGTTGATTTCAAAATAGACTACTAAACTGGCGTGGCTGTTCTTTCTGCAGCCCAAACAAGAGCCTCGTGGCGTAGTGGTTAAATGCCTGTACTGCAGGTAAAGCTGTGCTCACAACCTGAGGTTCAATCCCAGGTAGCAGGCTCAAGGTTCACTCAGCCTTCCATCCTTCTGAGGTCCGTAAAATGAGTGCCCAATTTGCTGGGGCGGGGGGGGGGGTGTTGCCTGCATACTATAATTTAAAAACAACTGTAAACCGTCCAGAGACTACTTGAAGTGGTATGGGGCAGTATATAAGCAGAACACTTTTTTTTTTTTTGCTTTGATCCGAGGACCCTAGCATAACGCGTGTGATCCTGTTGCTCTGCTTTGTGCAGGTGTCATGCATGTGGGATGAAATACTTTGGCTGCGTCAGTGTGTCACGGTCTCCCAGTCATCCTGCTCCTGCATTTTGCAAACTCGTCTCAAGATGCTGCTGGCCATCTCACAGATGCAGGTAAAAAAGAGTCCCTCTCTGAAGCGTAAGAGCACTCAAGGGTAGATGCCCCTTCCACATAGTGGCCAGCCAGAAGCGTATTAGAGCCAGAATGATGTGGATGTCAACTTGACCTGGACGGATCCAGTACTTGCTGGATGCCGAGTTAGCTCAGCTGCTTAATGTGACTGAAAAGGCAAAAGGATCTCTCCTCCATGGACCAGGAATTGCACACAGGAGCCCTGTGTGTGTTGTGTCGTTGCAGTCATGACCAACTCTCCATGACCCCATGTCCATGGAGTTTTCTTGGCAGGAATACTGGAGTGGTTTGCCAGTTCCTACTCCAGGCGCCTACAGCACCTGATCTTCCCTGGTGGTCTCCCATCCAAGTACTAACCAGGGTCGACCCTATTTAGCTTCCAAAATCAGATGAGACCAGATGTGCTTAGGCAGTTGATCTAGTAAGCAAGAGGTGTAGAGTTCTCAGATTATGAAGCCATTGGTTTATAATTACTCTGGTGAGCTTGTGGGAGGAAAACATGATATAAGTTACATTGTCATTGTTCTATCTGTAACTGATGGATCACAAGGATTAATAGAATTAAAATGGAGTTTCAAAGAGTAGACAATAGGTATAAAGCTTGCATGAGAAAGTCAGTAGGCTTGCGGAATAGACTTGTGCTATCTCTTTAAAAGGAGGCTCAAAACCAGGTTGTTTACTGAAGCCTTTGGAGGGGGCATCTTCTTATTTATTTTATTTATTTTATTTTATATAGCTTGTATGCCGCCCACTACCCAAAGGTCTCTGGGTGGCTCACAATCAAAGTAAACAACTCAAATAAATAAAAGATCAAATTGCAATAAAATCACAACAATAAAACGTTTAAATACAATAAGTACAATATATTAAAATACTACACTAAAATCGCCATCTCTTACTGTTTCTATGAGCTTGCTATATTGATGTTCCCTGTCTAGCCATTGTTTTGCATGTTTAATTTACGAGTGGCAGTTTTGGATTAGACATGGGCACGAACCGTAATTCGGTGGTTCAACTCAGTTCCACGGGGCTCCCCTCCCACTTGCCGACACCAATGGGCTTCCCTCCACACCACCTTCTCTGGTGCTGGTGGTGATGAGGTGATCGCCCAAGGAGGCCATGGAGGGAAGCACGCAGTCCCTGCAGAACACCTGTGCATGGTTTGTGTCCATCTCTAGTTTGCATTGCTGTCTAGATGCCCGAAGCACATCCAGTTTTGCCTGGTTTCAGACCTGGAAGAGAGCTCAGTGTCTTTTAAACTGCCCTGCTTTATTACCCATGTGTTACAAAGGGATGCAGTCAGGCATTGGGAAAGGCACACATCTGATTGCATGCGACATGGCTGGTTTGCAGAAAGGGATCTCCTTGGGGGGCAACTCATGTATCTTTTAGGTTTCCCTTGACATGGATCAGGATTGGGCTGGAGCATTGCTCCCCACAGATAACTTGATCGCCATGAAACAGATCTCAATGGACCACTCCACAAGTGGTCCAGAATGTGAACTGTTTCCCTGGGTAATCACACCTTTAAAGGCTTTGGTAAACGAGAGTTCTTCTCTAGGTCCAATTCTGGGTTTTTTGCTCCACCCTATAGTACTACGGAGGATAGAGGATTCCACTTTCCAGGTTTCTGCTTTCCAGAAATGTCATTCTTCTTCTTCTTCTCTTTATGTCTGTGCAGGGTTTACTGGGAATCCAGGATCTGGGGCAGGTCTTTTTTGAACCTATCAAAGACAAGCAGGGCAACATTTTGGTGGTTACTCTCAAGGAAGTGAGGACAAACCAGACGTTTGAAAATGTCCGCTGGGTCCCTGTCTCAAAGCTGCAAACAAACCGCAAATCCCTCTCATCTCCAGAAGAGCCGACAGCTCTGGATGTACTGCTTATGACTTTGCAGGTAACTGTGAGTTCTCGGTCAAGAAGAAATGCCTGCCCCTTATTATTTAGGGAGAAATACTGTGCAGTAGCTGCATAAATATTTTGCATGGAAAACATCACAGCTTCAACCCCATGCGTTGGCAATTAAAGCCATTGTCCTCAAACTATGTATAAGAATGACAAGCTTCTGATGGGGTACAGTGCCAGTTCTAATGTCCAACCCAACTGACATATTCAAAATATTTTATTGCATTTTATTATATTTTTAGGTATGTTTATCTTCACTTGGAAACATTTGCCTGTATAAAGCATAAATCTATATAAGGAATGAACATTACGCAGCCTTCAGGCCACACACCCCTCACCCCACCCAGGGCTATTTACTGCCTCCCCGACTCCACTGCAAAAATAAAACTAAAAATGCAGAGAATTCCACTTTCAGAAAACAGGCTCCCATACCTTGTTTTAATAACAACAAAAATAAATGTTTTTTTCATTGGAAGGGGTTGAAGCAGTGCTGTGGGGCATTATACATTCATATGTATTGGCTAGTTTTTATTCATATAAGATGTCCCTCCCTGCCTCCTTTCCTGTTGGTCAAGTGTCTGTGGCAACAAAAGGCACCCATGCACCGTCCTAAGATATATGACAGGAGTTTCCTTGGTCATATTTCCGGTGCCTCCTGTCAATGCCAGCCTCTCTTTGCAGCTTCTAGGAACTGACACACAAAACAGCCAACCCATGTTTTTTAATTCAGGCAACATCACACTGTTCAGGTTGACCTGCTTTCTTGTTGTATCCCACCACCCGTAATCATCTTGAAGTATGTGGCATCATCATCATTTGGTGACCTCAGCTTTACTGTTGGTCTGTTAGTTTGTCCTGGGTTTTCCGGGATTTTTATGGCAAGATGTGCACAGAGGAGGTGCATACAGAAGAGATGTTTCTATGGATATATTTTTGCCTTTAGGACAAGTTGGTCTATCACCAGCGAGGCAGCCGGGCTCTCCCACCTGGTCTCTATCTGGGTTACCTGAAACTCTGCAGTGCTGTGGACCAGATCCGGGTTTTGGTGCCTGAACAGCTACCCAATATCTTGTGCCATGTGAAGATACGGGATAACCCAAACGTCTCAAGGTATGGATTTTCAAGCTCTGCTTGGTGCATCTTAGCAGACCTTTACAGGCAACCAGGCTGGCTTCCCAAACAAAAATTCCCCACCAAGCATTTATTATCTCCTAATAGACAAGAACTCATATGTTACAGCACAGGTTGCAAAGTTCCTTCTGGCTGCCATTTGCAAGAGGGCAGAGATCATTTCGACCACCTATTCCCCTGATGCTCCCATTTACTAGTATTTCTCATTGTTTTTCTCCTTGCTGTTACTGTATATGTGTATGTATGGGTCACATGACTGCAATAAACTTGATTTGGAGCCTCCTGGTGCAGTGGTTAAATACCTGTACTGCAATAAAACTGCACTCACGACCAGGGGTTCGATCCCAGGTAGGAGGCTCATGGTTGACTCAGCCTTCCATCCTTCCGAGGTCGGTAAAATGAGTATCCAGCTTGCTGTAAACCATCCAGAGACTAATTGAAGTGGTATGGGGCAGTATATAAGGAGGACACTTTGCTTTTTGCTAGGCTTTGGTTTGCCTACAAGGAATCAAATTCCTAGAGTGCCTGTGACCCAAATAAGGACTTCCCTTCTGTCACTTACAAAAGGAAATCATTTAGCCTTCCTCTTGCCTTCTTGCAAATCACAGAGACATAGATTATATCCCAGTCATGAAGAACTGCACAATGTGAAATTGACACGCAAGCACTGAAGGCTGCTTCAAAGCTGTCACCAACATGCGTGTTTCCATTAAAATAGAAAATCTCCAAGCCAGCAGACCAGACCACAGCCACTTAAAGCCCCCACTGCCTCGCACATCCTATCAGAGCTTTGTTGACAACAGAAGGGTCCTTTCTGTTACCTTTTCAAGGGAGGAATGGGAGTGGGTGCAGAACCTGGCCAGGATGGAGGACCCCATCCCCAAAGAGCAAGAGATGGACACCACCCACCACCTGTTCCTTCAGGAGCTCCAAGAGGCCATCAAGCAACTGATGCAGCAGGTCAACATCCCAGTGCATGAGGTAGCGTCTAAGTCGGGGATGTACTGGAGAGGCAGGGAGGCTCTGCAGACTTTACAGCGCAGGCAGGGCGGCGGTGTTACTGAATCGGCATCAGTTTAATGTCCCTTCCCAATTTTATTTCAGGCCACAAATATTACCCAGGACATGGACTGGCTGCTTTCTTTAGAAGCAGGCTTGAATATCTCTCCCCCTTTTTAGAAGGAACAGTCCATAGGGACCCAATTCACAGATTGTCTTATCTTCTTTCGGGCTCTAATGCGTACGATGTTCGCAAAGTTGCCAGGTTTGTACTTAAAGCTGCAGCTTTAAGAACGCAATACGTCTAACAAATTGGAGTATCCTGTAAAGGAGATCTACATATATGACTTCTGTATATTCTGAATTTGTATTGTAGGGTACCCTATTGGATGGTGTTGCATGTAATTCAATGTATTTTATATTCTGTCTTTTTATTGGTTGATATGGTCATAGGACTAATCAATAAATTTATTTACTTACTAGAAGCAGGGATTACATAGCCAAGAGTGAGCCTGGTCCTGAAATCATTTCTGGTTTTGTACAGATGCTGCATAAGCGAAACCAATAAAGGGTTCCTGTGCAGCACTGCATATTGTAAATTTTTAGAGGGACATTAGAGAGGATATACAGCACAGCAGTGTGACAGATATTGGTTAATATACACAACCATATTCTGTCCGGCTTGATATTAGAAGAGAATGAAATGCAACTTGGTGTGAATATGTTTTTCGTTGTAGCATTCAGTTTTTTGTTCCAGATCAGGAAGAGAGTTTATTCTATGATTTCAGATTAGGAAGGGAAGCTGGCAAAGTAACAGAATTGACAGAACGTGAGATCCAATTTAACAAAGGACCTAGAGAGCTTTGCAGTTTATCTTGGGCATATTAGCTCAGAAGGATATTGTGTATTTGTAGATTCTTTCCCACTATAGGGACTTTTGCAATTCCCAGTTTTTAGCTAGCAAACCCATTCTTTGCGTAGAACAAAAAAAAAAGGCAGATGTTTTCAGCAGATTGGTAAGAAATAGGCAGCTTTAGGGTAAGGCGGCGTGAGTGGTGAAGCAGCAACCGTAAAACTTGGCTTTCTCGTGTCTGAATTCTCCAGGCCAAAAATTTCCGCCTATACAGTCAAGAAGTTCTGGACTTTGGAGGAGGCGTCTCATTCCTTCTGCTCCTGCCTCCCTCGGATGATGTGTGCACCGCCCCCGGCCAGAACAACCCTTACTCTCCTCAGTCTGGCTTTCTCACACTCCCTCTGCAGATTTTTGAGCTAGGTGAGGAACCCTTTTGAGGCCTCCAGGCCAGACCTTAGCAGCTCTACAAACTCCACCGGTGGGGGGGGGGGGCGTGGCCAGTGGCAAGACGGGTCTGCCCATTTCAGACTAGGGAAACTGTGCCATTACAAGTACTGTGCTTATCTATTAGAGGTCCCTGACTTTTCCAGACCTAAATTACAGTTTTCCAACCGCACAGTTCTCTTCTCACCTTGCTTCCATGTATAAGACACTCAATTGTTGGTCTAACCATTTTAGACAGAAACGTAGTCTTATACATGGAAAAACTCTGCTAGTCTTTTCCTTGCCCATAAAACCTACCAAGAATGAGGAAAGACCAAAGGCCAAACTAACCGTTCCCTTAGCAATGCTGAGATCTGATGCTGTGTGGTGTCCACCATGGGTGATCCTTGACTTCCATGCCTCTCTTCCTCCTCCAGTTCATTTTTCCACCTACGACCAGGAGTTCATTCGCCAGTATTGCCAAGTGTCTGCACTCCTGGAGCTGGAGTCCCTTCTTTCCCAGCAGAGCCTTCGGGAGGCCTTCTCAGACTCGGAACTCACGACGGCCAAACAAAGGCACCACCAGATCCAGGACTATATGCAGGTAATGATGTCAGGAATACTGTGGTGAAAGTGCTAGGGTAGGATCTCATTGGTTGGTGACCCTAGATAGTGCAACTCAGTGTTTTCCACTTTAAAGGGGCCAGAATGTAATATTTTGGTGTGTCAGCATGTCTCAGGTGGTTCGCCATTGGGCATCTGCTCAACGGTGGGCTTGGTTCTTCATCTTTTTCAAAGTCACTAGCTTGGCTGCTACCTGGGCAGATTCATTCAGCAGTGCAGATGCAGCTATGTTTTGGAGAGTGGTCCTGATGCCGTTCCTTCTTTTGGTTCTTCGTTGCAGTCTCCATGAACCACATATGTGGGTCCTTTCAGAGCCTGTGTGAAAGTATTTTGGAATACAGTATTCCACAGGCCAAAAGTCCCTTAGAGCAGTGGTGGCGAACCTTCGGCACTCCGGATGTTTTGGACCACAACTCCCACAGTCCTTTGTCACTGGCAGTCTAGGCTCAGAATTCTGGGAGTTGTGGTCCAACATCTGGAGCACCGAAGGTTCGCACCACTGCCTTAGACTCAAGCCCCTGGAATATGCATGCTCCATTCAGCCCGTGGTGGATCCTCAGTTCTGAGGAAAAACCATGGCGCAGTTCCACAGCCCTTTTTTTCCTGGACTAATGGTAGAGCAGGTTAGCAATCTGACGTCATGAGGTGCAGAGAATAAATAGCCATAAGGGTGTCAAATAACTTCACATGTCCAAGGAGTGCTATGTCCCCTAGGAAATCAGTCCATGTGGAAGAACAAACCAAATGCGTATAACAGTATGTTCATATGCAGATACACCATTTATGAGTAAACCTGGTGAGTAGGACAGTGGTGGAGCCCTTCTCATGTGCGCTTAATCTGTGCCCATCTGCCACTTTTTAAAAGCCGCTTTATAGACACCAAGAGCAATAGAGAACCTGATTTTGTCTTGGGACAGCAAATGGAGGAGATCTGGCGGGAGATGCGTTGGCTGATGGACGCGCTGCAACACGCCCGGTACAAGCAACCGTCTTGTGGCATCTCGCTCGCGTTCTTCATTGAAGAGTCAAGCGCTGCCCTGAAGGGGGAAACTCGGCCCACCTCTTCCCATTTGGACTTCCTTCCTTCCCCCACTCCGTCTCCTGAAGCAAACCACAAGTTCAACTCCGGTGAGAGTCCTCCTGATGCTTTTCTACTGCTGCCTCAGGGGCTGCTGCTCAGTCCCTTTCCCTTGTCTCCAGCTTTCCACTCTTAGAAATGGTTCTCATCGGGAAATACCTTGAGTTAGCAGGAGGTCAGTCCATTCTGGAAAATAAGTCCATCACATTGTCTCTCTAGCAACCACTCAGATTCTGCCGTGGTTTGTTCCTCCTCCAGGTATTGAATGTACAGTAGGACACCGCATATCTGGTGGGGATGGGATGGGGTCCAAGCTCTTTGGCAGCTTTTAGCACCCAGTATGGGCAAGGATCTAGCAGACAAGTGGTCTGCTCCAAGCCTCTTGTCCACATCATCAATCTGGGTTTAACAGGCTCTAAGACCAAATAAAATGTAACTTGATCACATTAGGAACCGGGTAGAGAGTGAAGTATTTGCATACTCCAGAGCTTTCACACATTTTAGATTATAGATGTACTCATTTGACAGATGCCAAAGGTCGCTTCTCTACTCTATTAGGGATGGGCGTTTTGTTTCAGAACCAGTAGGTTACAAAACAAACCACATGAACCCAGGTGGTGCTAGGAACCAGCTGATACATGCAGATCGAATTGCTTTACTTTTCTCTCTGCCGGCACGGAAATGCAATGAAGGAAGCACACTGCAACATCATCTTTCCTGCTTTGTGCTGCTGGCCAATCAGAGAGGGAGGCAGGACGATGCCTGTCCCTGCGCAGCTTCTGATTGGCCAGCACCACAGATCAAGCACAGATGACATCGCAGCATGCTTCCTCGTTGGATTTTAACCCTGCATGAGTCAGAGAAAGGTAAAGCAATTGGATCTGCATGTATCAGCCTGTTCTGAGGACCACCTGGACTCGCGTGGTTCATTTTGTAACCTACTGGTTCTGAAACAAAATGCCCATCCCTTTACTGTATGTATGCTTCTGCTTTGCCTCGCTGCACAAGGTGGAGATCTTTGAAGTCATAATCCCGAGATATGCATAATATGACATCCAGGCTTGGTTAACAAGCAAGTTGCATTCCTCTTTTGTTCTTTTTGCAGATTCACATGGCATCTCTGACGACGAGGGCTCTCTAGAGGTCTTCTTGGCTACCGACAGTGACTATGACTCCAGCAGAGCCCAGAGTCTTCAAGAGCTTGACCTCATTTCCACCATTTCTGGACCTAAATGCTGCAGTAGAAAAAGTTCCCGTGCGTTGAGGGACGGTGTCCCTAACGTGCGGCAGGGCCACGAGCTCAAGAGCGCCCCCTACCCTCAGGAGGAGCCTCGGCCTCCCCCGGAACTCTATGACAGCGACTTTGTGCTTCCGAGCCGGCAGATCGAGCTGCTGCATATTACAGAGAAGAGGCAGGCTTACTGCGTCCGCACCAGTAGCTTGGATTTCCCCAAACCTCTCTGCCATGTAGCCAGAAAGTCCTGCCCGGGCTCTGTGGACAGCTCTCCGATGGAAAGCCGAATGTCAGGACGTCGCAGCCCTGCGAGGTTTCGGATAGGCTCGGCGTTCAGCCCCAAGGGCGGCTGGACCGCGGAACGCTCTCAACCTGTCTTTCGGACACGCTCCATGGAATGGACGCACACCTTCCCAGAGACAGCTGAGCCAATGCACGTAGCAAACCCGGGGAAGTCATCGGGCTCCTTCACCTTACACGTGTCCCCTCAATACGAAACAGGGCTGTCCAAAGAAACCAACGTGAAGGTAACAGTCTTCATTTTGCCTTATCACCATCCTAGGTCATGATGGCTTCCAAGCACTCTCAATGCCAGGAGCAGCCCAAAAATATTGATTATTTTTTTAAAAATACTTATATACCGCCCGTCTTCCAGAGGAACTCCGGGTGGTTTACAACAAAAAAAAAACAATAACAGTAATAACAAAACTAAATAAATAAAAATAAAACATTGTGATAAAACTACAAGAAGGATTCACTGGCAGGTGACGGGACAAAAAAAAATCAAATTAACAGTCGCCAAATACCTCACGAAAAAGCCAGGTCTTTAAGGCTTTTTTAAAGGCTGGCAGGGACTGTGCAATGCGCAACTCACTCAGGAGATGGTTCCAGAGCACTGGACCAGCCACAGAGAAGGTTCGGTTGTGGGTCACTGTTTTCTGAGCCTCCCTGGGCATGGCCACCCAAAGTGAGAGCGCCCATGACATTCTGGTAGGACGGGCCTCAGTTGATCTTTGAGAGATTCGCTCTGCCAGGTATTCAGGCCCCAAGCCGTGGAGGGTTTTATAAATTAAAACCAAGTCCTTGAATCTTATTCTGATAGAATAATGGTGTTGGAAAAGACCTATAAGACCGTTGAGTCCAACCTGACCAATGTTTGCCCAATTTTCTCTTGAATGCCTCTAGCTTTGGAGTGTTCGTCCCCCTCTTGAGGGCATCAGTTCTGTTGTCATACTGCTCTGATGGCCAGGAAGTTTTTCCTGACACTCAAATGAAATCTGGCTCCCTGCAACTTGAGCCCTCTGTGGCGTGTCCTGCACTCAGGGATGATTGAGAAACAGATCCTGGCCCTCCTCTGTAGGACAGCCTTCCAAGTATTTCCAAAGTGCCATCCTATCTCCACTCAAACTCCTTTGCTCAAGGCTAACTCTGCCAAGTTCCTTTAGACCAGTGGTCCTCAACCGGTGGGTCCCTAGATGTTCCTGGACTGCAACTCCCAGAAACCCCTTTCAGCACAGTGAGTGGTGGAGGCTTCTGGAATTGCAGTCCAGGAACATCTGGGAACCCACAGGTTGAGAACCACTGATTTAGACTTTCCTAGTAGCGCTTGGTTTCCAGTCCTCAGATCACCCTAGTGGTCAATGTCCTTCTCAAAGCGCAGGAAAAAAATAATGAGAGGAGGAAAGTAAATAGAGGCTGTTTAGCAAAATGTATGAGGATGTATTATATGTGCTGAAGAAGGGCCAACATCTTCTTTCTCACCCGTGGTGGCATGTGAGGTGAGCACTGACCTTCAACCCAGGTTCATGGAGCCTAACACCCGTTTTGCATTAAAGAGGGAATATTTTAGGGCAGTGTTTCCCCAGAGACCAAACAGTTGGCAATCATATCTCCCTTGTCATCTATGATCGACACACAAAGCTAAGAAAGCCCAAGCTGGCTTTCCACTCTCGATTGCATCCTGGTGAGAAAGGCTACACTGTAGAGCTTTGAACACAACATCCCCAGTTTGGTTGGTACCTCCATTCCGTGTCATTGGGTGAAGGGTAGTCAAGGATGACCTGCTGTCTTGATGTCCTGTAATCCTCCATGATGATTTTGAGGATCACCCAGTATTTCCCACTGTTGACTTGTTGCCCCCCCCCCCAAAAAAAACAGGTCCTTTTGACCTCTCAGTGGAACATCTCCCATGTTCTGCTCATTCTGGTCCTGTTTGTCTCTTGGGTCCTGTTTGCTACAGCATCCTGGAGAGAGAGATCAAAGTGAACTTTCTGCTTGCATCAGGCTCGAGTCTCGTGTTTTCAGATTGTATTCCTGACAATAGCAGATCCTTTGTTGAGCATTCCTTCACAATGAGAGATGGGGGTAAAGGGAATCAGTTTCTCCTTAGTGGAGGCTTCTTCTCCAGAACGGTCAACTTGTTGGAGTCTACCGTCATGGTGAGGTCTTTGCTTGTTCTCTGACTTGCCTCTTGTTTCCGCACAGCTGCACATCACCAACAAGACATCGGCAGAGGATGTGGTGAAACTCGTGGTGAAGGAGATGAACGCGGTTTCACGGGACGTCCTTGGAAACACAGGTGCTTTTTGCTACAGCGATGAACAATTGGACCACTTTGGACTCGTGTTCGTATTAGACGACGCGGAGCAGTGGCTGCCAAGTGACTTCCTCCCCTTCCCGCTTCAGAAGGCTTGGCCGGAGGGGAGGTTTTGCGTCCGCATCAAAGAGACATCCCCTCTCTTGTTTCAATACGGGGCAGCCACTACTGTATGAGAAAGGAGGCACGGCAGGAAGAGGTGAAGAACATCCAGCTTCCAGTGAACAGGCAGCTCGTCATCAATGCTTCCTTCTTTAAAAAAAAAAAGACACTTGTTGCGCAAGGCACCACAGGCCAAGATAGGGAGTAGAGATGGGCACGACTCAAAAAATTTGTTTTTTGGTTTTCGTTTGGTCATTTAGGGGTCCGTTTCGGTTCATTTTCATTTTTGTTGGTTTTTTCCGCAAATTTTTCGTTTTTGTTTTGTTACCTAACGAAAATGAAAAATGAAAACGAAAAGTTTCTGTTTCGTTAGCATTCTTTTCAGTTCAATGTGTTTGCCGCAACGAAAACGAAAAACACGGCAAAAATTTTCATTTCGTTTCTGTTTTCGTTTTGTTTTTTGAAAAATTTTCGTTTTCGTTTCGTTACCTAACGAAAACGAAAAAATGAAAATGGAAACGAAAATTTCGCTGAGTCGTGCCCATCTCTAATAGGGAGATACGGAGCAGTGTGTTATTCTTCTATGTGAGTGTGCGTGCGCGTGCGTGTGTGTGCGTGTGTGTATGTGTGTTTTATTTTAACCAAAGAGATTTTTTTTGAGACGTGGTTGTTACCATTGCAAGAAAACAAGGGTGTTATAGTCCTGGAGCCTTAAGGATACAGAATTAAATATTTGAAAGATATTTTCAAGCAAGGGAGAAGAGCTCGTTTGTTAGGGATCCAGAAGCAATACATAATTATATATTTTTTCATTCTGAATAGTGCAGGAGGGAGGGGAAGGGGAAGGGGAAGGAAGAAAGGAAAAACCTACAGTGATTCTGGCTTAGCAGGGCCTGCAGAGAGAAGGTGAGAGAAGGGCTTAGGAAGCGCGCCAAGGCTCAATGTCCTGTGAATGTTTCTTGTCTCACTGTACCTGCAGAAACGAGGAAGAGCACATTGTTCTAAGATCAAACGTTGTTTTTTATTTCTCTATTGTTATTATTATCCTTTAAATAATTACAATCTGTGATATTGCAAAAGGTGTTCAAACTTTATGGGACTCTCAACTCCCCGTGTGACATCTGGGACAGAGCATCCTCTTGGTAGAACGACTAAATCAACCTTTGATCTTCACCAGCAAAACAAACCCCTGCCTTTGCACGAGTCGCTGCGTTTTGAGGCCAGGAGCTGGCCTTTGGAGGAAATCCCTCACAGGAGCTCGGTGCTCTTTTAAGAAACGGCTGGGAAGTGGTGAGCCCAACTGGATCAAGGGCTTCACGCCCAAAACAGAATGTCTTGGGAGGAAGAATGGGGATTAGAAAATGAACGGCAAAACGTTCTTTGCAAAGATATTTGCAAAGAAATGAAAATAACTGGCAGGACCTAGTATTAAAAAACAGAGACTAGATATAGTTATGATATGTACAAATAAATTATTATTACATCTATTAGAGCTGCTAAAAATAGCAGTGTCAAATGTTTTAGTGTTATTTTCTGTTGCTTTTACGTTCACCCTAAATCCACCCCACTGTCATTAAATATTAATTAATATTAAAGAATAACGTTATTTCATTAATATTATTTTCTGCATCATATTATTTAAACATCTCCAGCCAACTAGTCAGAGTTACTTAAACATTAATTCCATTTTTTTAAAAAAAACATTTAAACTTGTTTGCACTTTAAACCTCTGCTAGTTTGGAAACAGAAAGTTCAGATCTAGAGATGGCCACAAATCTGAAAAAAAAAAGTTGATTCGTTTCAATTTATGATTTGTCAAGGTTGATGAATCACGAATAATGAATTAAAGAATGTTTTTAAAATTGCAGAGAAGTTTCTGCAGACTCTCACATGCCATGCAGGTTTGGTGGGATTTGGGCTCCAGTTGTCTGAGGTGTGTACCCCCAAAGAGCCCCCCCTCTCAGGAAAGTGCCCCTAGGCAGCTAGACAGACAAAATGCTGAGAAGGTTATTTCTCCTCTACAACCTCTCCACGTTGGGTGAAGATTGGGCATCAGATATCCGAGTTATATTGTACATCCACAAATTTCCTCTCCAAGTCTGAGTCTTTGGTGCGAAGTCCCGAGTCCCAAGCCTGAGTCTCTATTAAAAATAAGCTTTCTTCCCCAGAAAAAATAAATAAAAGGGAGGAAATGATGGTTTCTGAGTCATGAATCGAGTTTGAATCATTTAAATTTTTTTAAACAAAACCAAGTTGAGTCTTTGGCACAACTTAAGCCCGACTTGACAACAAGTACCATGACTCAAGTCCCCATCAGTGGTAACAAACTTCTCAGATTCAGTCAATGGTGCCTTTGGACATAAAGTTCTGCATGTCGTGCTAATTCTTCGTTGTGTGAGAGATACAAAACAAAAGTTCCATTTGTTACACTCTACAAACTTCAGTTTTCTACTCTCTCACTCTGTGTGTGTGTGTGTGTGTCTGTGTGTCTGTGTGTGTGCGCGCACCCATGCGCACGCACGTGTGAGTGAGTGTGTGATGGCCTACCATTAATTACAGTTCTTCAAAAAGCAGAGAGACTCTTTGACCAACCCAGAATGTAGTCTTGAAGTTAGCATGCATCCACTCAGATAGGCAGACATTACACAGGGATGCCCTGTCTCCAGGTGTATTTCTGTGTTAGTCTTCCTTAATTGGGGCTAAAGTCATCCTTCCAAGTTTGTTCCTCATGGGGACGGGTCTTTTCCATTCTGCCACTTTTGGTTTGAGAGCAGCAGAAAGCTCCATCTTGCGAGGTCAAAGATTTAACCGGTCTTCCAAGAGGTACCATCACAGATGTAAAAGACGGATCTCTGTCCTTGTCAAAGAAAGGATTTCTATGCTAATTTTAAAATATGTCCCTTTCTATTTGTGTTTTTTTAAAAGTAAAATGAAGTCACACAACATGTGGAATTGGACTTTGTTGTCATAGATGTACTGCAAAGCATCTGATGTGACACCTCGGTTGATGATCCTGCCTTTCCGTTACTCTCTCGGTTGCTGTTTTGTTTCTGTGATCGTGGTTGGTTGCTCTTGTACATCCAATAGCATGTTTCCGTTGGCCACGAGGCCTCTTTGTTCGCTGCAACTCTTCTGAGAACTGTGGTCCAAAAGTAAAAGACAGATGTACTGCTGAGAGTGGTCCTGTTTTTCCTTCCTGAGCTGAGGAGCGTTGGGTGAACGCCTGGTATCACGAGAACCCAGAACTCTTGGGTTGCAACAAAGGTTCAAAACTGTGCCTGCCTAGCCATTCGCAAGCAGAACTGCACAGAAGCAGGATTCTGAGTCACACCTCCAGAAAGTAGCTCACCAACAAAATGCCAGGCTATCTTTTGCAAGGTTGAAATCCCAACACGGGGTGGAGGGACAGAATGAGACCACCCCATCATAGGCAGGAGAACCAGAGAATAAAATCAGCAAGCAGGAAAGGTGTCAGGTCCCATTTCCAGCAAACTTGATGGACAGATTGTAATTATTTTTTTAAGAGCTCCGTCACACAATTGGAGCTTGTTTGTCTGCAAGCCCATCCCCTTTAACGGCGTGAACTCTCTTTATTCATAGTCTAGCCTCCAATCCTAAAATGCTCTGTTGGAAGTTTCCTCCGCACAGAACTCCCTGTAGGATTGGTGCCATACTGTCTGCACACGCTGCCATCTTGAGGATAGCCTGAAGCCATCTGCATTTAAATGTTCTTTTAAATAGCACTGCTGAGTGAATCCAGTAATACTCAGAAGCGGCACAAAGCAGAACCCAGCGACAGCCTTTTGCCTCCGCGCTCGACAGACAGCACTTGCTGGAGTGGAGCGATAAATCCATGGTCTTCACAAAACTGCTTTAAAACACTCAGGCAGCTTTGCTTTCCAGACACTGAATTGCCATTGGCTAGCTGAAAAGAATCTTCATCAGTTCTCACTTGGTGGGAACAATGGTGGGAAAGTGAAATACTTTATTGTTACATGGTCATAGACTTGAATATTCTTAAATAATAACATAATAGATATTATACAAACAAAATACACAAGTCATTAAAATATGACAAACAGTACAGCTCATAAGTCAGATAGTTGTCTAACATTTCCGAATTCTCAAGGCTGAGAGTAAACACTTAGCCACAGACTGTCTTATTGATTGAATTGCTCCCGACAGCAGAAACTTCAAATAGCCTGTGGGGGATATACTGGTACATTTACTCAAAACTGGGTAGAGATGTTGAGTACATTCAGTCCTATATAATCTACATACTAGCACGGTATGTGCCAGGGACTCAACTGTTTCTTTCCCGCAAGGGCTGATTCTTTCTCTGTTGGGAATATTATTAAAGCGCCCTCGGGAAAGTAAAATAATGTACCTGGCACAACTCCGCACAAGACAATTGCTGCAATTGAGTTGCATTTATATGCTGTGCCTGTATACGGGTCCTCATCTGCAGAGCTCAGAAGAATCACATTTTGGCCTCATAAACAGGCCTGTGAATGGGTCGTCCTCCTGACCGAGGGCTGAGGTGCACAAAAAGCCACTGAAGAAATCTCTCATCCCTCCCCCCCACACACACACACTGGTGGATCTTACTGTTTTACTCACTCTCTAGCAATTTCTTCCTAGTTCTTAAAGGCAGACAGGTTAAGGCACAGATCCGCTAAACGAGTTGCCTCAAGTGGCACGGCGAGTCAGTGGCGGAGCCAGGATTACGATTGGGGAGTTTCCGAGCCTTACGCTTGAGTACACGGAGACCCTCCCTAAAACCAGTGTGCTGACAGACCAGGAGAGACACATCTCTCCCACCCCACAACTGATGCGAATTGAGGAGAGGCAGGAAAACTGTTTCAGAGTGGTGGTGGTGGTGGGGGAGAGGTGCTGCTCATAAGACACTTAAGACTCCATGCCTTCTTTCTCTTCCGAGGTGTTGCTCTTCCCTGACGGACAAAAGCAGCCGAGAAGCTTTCTCCAAAGGAAAATAGATGTAGCTGTTGTCAAGGGAATTAGGTGGCATGGGTTAGGGCAGGCCTGTAACAGAGGGGGAGAGGGGAATCTCTGCGATCCCCTCCCCACATTGCACAGGTTTCAGAAAAATCTCCCACGGAATGGCAAAAGAAGTAGAGGGAGGGTCAGATGTCCCCTTACATCCTGTACGACTGCATCCTGCACGAGCTACATTTGTCTACTGCACTAACGTCACAAGTCCAGAGGTACATCAGCCCACTCTAACCCATGCATTCCTCGCACACATCTGGAATGAGCGCTAAAACCTCCACCACTGCTTTTACAAGTAGCCACATCTTGCCGTGACCATAGAAGACCAAGACAAATTAAATTTCAACTTTTGTTTAAACATGCCAGCATCGTAAGCCATGTGTGGGGCTGGAAGCTAACTTGTGTTGGCACTAACCATGGTGCACCAAGTTCAGAAGACCTGGCAAGCTTTGGTTGATCAAAAAAAGCAAAAAGTGCCCTGCTTATATGCTGCTCCATACCACTTCAAGTAGTCTCTGGGTGGTTTACAGTTTTAATTACAGTATGCAGGCTACACATTGTCCCCCACCCCCAACAAGCTGGGTACTCATTTTACCAACCTTGGAAGGATGGAAGGCCAAGTCAACCATGAGCCTGCTACCAGGGACTGAACCCCAGGTTGTGAGCACAGTTTTACCAACAGTACAGGCATTTAACCACTGTGCCACGGAGCTCCTTGTAAAAGAAAGCAGCTTTCAAATTCCTTGTCAACCTGCCAGAGACTAAAGGTATGTTATTCTAAGTGGAAGGCTTAGCACATTTGTGTTGCATGAGCTTTCCTTTATGGAAAAGGAAATGGCGACAAACCAGCTCATCATCTGATGTGAGTACTGTTGCCTGGCATGCATGAGCTCAATTGCTCTGCCAAGGAGTTGTCAGTGGGAGTAAGCAGCCTCACCATGCCCATTGGACTGCAGCATGATTTAAAATTAGAGATGGGCACGAAACGAATAATTTTTTGTTTCCGTTTTCGTTTTTTCGTTTCGTTACACAATGAAACGACAAACGAATTTTGTCTCCAAAATGAAACAAAACGAACAAACACCGGAAATTTTGTTGTGCGTTTCGTTTTCGTTACGGCAATACAGTTGAATTGCTTTTTAAAAATCACAAAAATCACAAAAATTGAAATAAATGGTAATGAAACGGTAACAAAATGAACAAAACAAAAACAAATTTTTTTGCAAAAATTTGCGAAAAATGGAAACGAACCAAAACGGACCCCCTAAACGACAAACGACAAACGAAATGCCATATTTTTTTATTCGTGCCCATCTCTATTTAAAATATACCACACATAGTCTATGATGGGGCCCTTTTGGTGGTGCTATGGTACTCTGAGAAGCAAAAGAGCATCTTGTCCATAAGAGCAAGACTTCAGGAGATGTGGGCCCATGAGGGCAAGTGGGCATACACACTCACTAAACTGCCAGGCAAGAGTTCTGACAAACGGTCCTTCCTTTTCACTAGAGATGGGCGCCGACCTGGGAAATGGTGGATCGTGGTGGTTTGATAACCACAAACCAAAGAGAAAACCCAACCGGTTTGCGGTTCTCTTTCAGTTCATGCCCAGTGGGAAGGCCACCTGCGACTGTCATGCTATCGCCATGCCACCCCCACACTGGCAGCACTGCTGCATTGCCACCACCCAGGCAATTAAAACTTTATCAACTCATGCGCTCTGAGCTATCCATGACGGATCAGGAAAGAGATCTTGGTGTGCTGGTGGACAGCTCCATGAAGGTGTCTACCCAGTGTGTGGCAGCAGTGAAGAAGGCCAATTCCATGCTAGGGATTATCAAAAAGGAGACTGAAAATAAAACAGCCAACATTATAATGCCATTGTACAAAACAATAGTAAGGGCCCACCTGGAGTACTGGGTGCAATTCTGGTCACCGCATCTCAAAAAAGACATAGTGGAACTGGAAAAGGTGCAGATGAGAGTGTCTAAAATGATTAATGGGATGGGGGACCTCCCTTATGAGGAAAGGCTAAAACATTTGAGGCTCTTTAGTCTGCAAAAAAAGTGCCTGATGGGGGGATATGATTGAGACATACAAAATAATGCAGGGTATGAGTAAAATGGATAGAGGAACACTCTTCTCCCTATCACAAAAAGTCAGAACTAGGGGACATCCACTCAAATTGAGGGTTGGGAGAGTGAGAACAGATAAAAGAAAATATTTTTTCACCCAGCACGTGGTTAGTCTGTGGAATTCCCTGCCACAGGAGGTGGTGATGGCATCTGGCCTGGATGCCTTCAAAAAGGGAATGGACAGATTCCTGGAGGAAAAGTCCATCCCTGGTGATAAACCATGATGGAGATGGGTCATCTCCAGGCTTGAAGCTGGGATACTTCAAGGGCCAGATGTAGGGGAGTGATATCAGGAGACGGAGATCTAGTCTCGTGTGCTCCCAGAGGCTTCTTGGGGGGGGGGCACTGTGAGATACAGGAAGCTGGACTAGATGGGCCTTTGGCCTGATCCAGCAGGGCTCTTCTTATGTTCTTATGTTCATCAAGTTCAGCTTCTGTCCAGAAGGCACAGTGAGGGATCAAACTCCCAATCTCTTGCTTTGCAGCCAGAGACCTCAACCACTGAGATATCCAGCATTTTGAATCCAAGCCTTCCTCGGTCTAGTCTTAGTCTAGTACGGTAACCACCAATATATCCATTACTCAAATATTATTGAGCTTTTGGGACACTAGGACATTCCTGTGTTGAATACATGGGTCAAATCAACATGCCAGATCAGATCATGCTCTTTTTAAGGCGCTGGGAAATTTTTCTGGAAAACCCACAACACTGCATATAGCTTATTTCTGGTTGATTGAAGTCTCTGCATAAATTGCCAATAGTTGCATGTTCTGCTTTTATGCCAGACCGATGTCTGCTCCCCAGCCACGGTTGGCAAAGGTCAGCCCAAAGCAGCCTATTAAAATACAGCATGAAGTTGGCTTCCAAGCCATGATTTACTCTTCACTGTAGTTTGCCATTATATTCACATTTATGATCCATGGAGGAAACCATTGGCACAACTGAAGCCAAACATTAAGCTAACGCTATTTAAAAACACACAGAGAGATAAACAGATTAAATGTTGTTTTTCCTGCTGTACATCCCAACACTCAAAAACAATGTTGCAGGATATTCAATGGGTTAAAGTTATGGGTTGTTGTAATATCTGAACTGACCCGTTGAGCCGAAGAATGTTGGACTCTTACATGCATGCCATCAAATCTGGGTCAAGTTCCAGGATGCCAACAAAATGATAAAAGCAGAGAGAACAATAAAACTCCACCAAGACCATAAAGGTAATATAATACTATATAACCTTCATGGTTTTATAGCTAAAGTCAAGGCAGCAATATTATATCGTGCAGATCTATGGAGAGGTTACAAAACGAATAAAAAGTACAGATGGCTCAATGCATTTTGTAAAAGAATTAGTTCTAACTTTCATGGGGTGTTCTAATTTTTTTTTTATTAAGAAGGTAATGAGGCAAACATAGCTTACTGGTTGACTGTAGTCTCTCCACCTCACCCAGCCACAGAAGCTTTTCAAGAGACAAGAAAGAACTCTATAAAATTGTACTGATAGATTAAGAATCAAGGTCAAGAATCTAGACCTGTGCATTCAAACTTTATTGGGGAGAAATCATAGGAGACATTCTGGACGGATATGAAAGCTTTGTACCATACACAGTCACTTGGTACTGGTTGAACTCATTGCCACCATCTTGAAGGAAATAATTAGTCATCCCATGAAACTTTAGTGGGTGGGTCTATGCCTTTGGTTCTCAAATTGTGGGTCTCCAGATGTTCCTGGACTGCAACTCCCAGAAACCTCCACCACTCGCTGTGCTGGAAGGGATTTCTGGGAGTTGCAGTCCAGGAACATCTGAGGAAACACAGGTTGAGAACCAGTGGCCTATGCAAAAGGGGGCCAAGAAGTGCACATTTTTTCTCCATGCAGTGTCCCACCTCCCTTGCCACTGTTCCTGCCAGTCTCCACTTCTTAAGTTCAATTTATGAAGTGAAATTGTGGTGAACTAATATGGCACAGCATCCCTGAATGGCCTTTTCATTGCTGTAGAAGTTGGCCGTGGCTAAACGAATCCATCCACCACTTTCAACACAGACAGGCTGCTCCTCTCAAGTCCATCTCAAAAAGCAGAATTTTTCACCATTTACAAAGTTTTCAATGTCTGCAACAGGGCCCTGCCTTATAAAAGCTAACAAAATACAGTAGTGGTCATTTTCCTTTGCTTGGGATCTCAGGAAGAATGGAGATGAAGATCTGCATTATTGCCTGCCTCCAAGATATGCATTCAGGACTCAACTCATAGGAAGTGAAACACCATCCTTTTGTGCAGGTTGCTTACCACTACACAGACACAGACACAAACACACAAACACACACACCACCTGCGGCTTTCAGTGGTGTCTTATTGGCAGCAGAATCATATCCTTATAGTCATATCCACCAAACAGAAAAGAAGGAAAAAGCAGAATCTTCCAACATCCCCCACGAGGGTCTGAGTTCTAATTCTGATTTTTTTTAAAAAAAAAATCCATTAGCAATGTCGGAGTTAGGGCATCCACTGAAGGGCGGAATTTGACTTTGCTTCTCCAGCTTTGGCCAGTTTTCATGTGACTTGATGGAAAACTAAAGTAGTAAATGAACGTTGAATTATTTCTTCTTAGGAAACCTAAGATGAGCCAATCCTATTTATTTATTTATTTTTATTTTGAATATTTATACCTCACCTTTCTCCTTGGAAAAGGACCCAAAGTGGCTTACAATAACGAGGAATAATGTACAGCCCAGAACATTTAAGATATCCAAGTTAAGAACGGGGAATTAGAAGAGGCATCTTAGAATATTCAAAGGTAACATTAAAGCCACAAAAGAGCAGGCAAAAAGAAAAGGAAATAAATCCATTCTGAGGGGTGGAAAGTCACAATCCTAGGAGTAAGAACCTGAAAGATGTGGTGCTAAAAGCATCACACTCCAGCCCAATTGAAATGTGGCCCTTGATGCCATCAGGATTGCCACAGGACTGATTCAGTCAAGCTAGAAAGCCAGATAAACAATGGAAATGCTGCAAAAGTTATGAAGAAAGGGGTGGGGGGAGTCCACCCCTGCCACCCACTCCACAAATGTACTAACTACCCATGGGGCGACAAAACAAGTCTACTCACAGTTATGTTTACCTCATGTTGTCGGTAGAAGAAAACATCAAACAATACAGTAGGAACCTCAGTACAAACAGTGAGAGAAAGGGCCATTCCACTCACAGCCTGAGGTAAAAAAAAAACCACACCTGAGTGCTGATGACCCCAGAAGGCAAGAGGCCTCCACAGGTATAAAGAGTTAAACAGAGAAATTTTTATTTATTTATTTATTTGTTTTGAGCTGTGTGCCTTCTGCAACCCTGGAACTTCTGTGGAGCAAGGCGGTTTTCCACCTCTAGAGGAGGGCGAAATTAAGGGCAAATTTAGGAATTTGTTTGGAAATCTAATTTCAGCCTGGTTGGTGTTGCGAAGAGGAAACCCTTGAAATGATATATCTATTTCAACTCCCTGCTCCTCTGCTATTCATAGACGGCACTTTATCTTCCATATTTAGCTGGTGCCCCACTAGTATTTTTTTTTAAGTGGGAGCATCAATGGGTGATGTTATGAGGGGGGCTCAGCTGCCTTTTGTTCTATCTCGCTCCATCTGGGGGCGGCTTTGATCTTGATGTTGAATCAAGGCATTAATTGATAGCACCTGCAGCAGGAATTCACACTGTCTCTGAAGCCGGCTGAATGGGCTGTGAGTCTCCACCCAGACAGACAAAACAGGATGAAAACTGCGATGCCATAAATTGTGTGCGTGTGTATCTTTCCATTCTCTATGTGCCATCCAAGGAGTGTCATTGCTGCTGTTTGCGTGGTATGATTTGTGTCCATGAAACCAGCATTGGACTTGGGAGTTGTTTTGTGAGATGATCGCCTTGGTTCCTGCACCCTAGCACAATCAGTAAACAGATCAGACAACGTTCTTAATGTTCAATTCAATAAATAGCAGGCAACCTCAACAACATTGGGGGACAACTGGCTTTAACCTCTTCTATGGCCGATGCTCAGCTACACTGACAGAGGTGTGATGTTGCTGGTTCATCACTTACCAAAAAAAACTGTATTGGCATTTTTAAACACACCACCATCCTATGAGGTTCGTCTTGGTTCTGCTAACACCACCGTGTAGCTTGTTATGTGACGCCCAAGCAATCTAGTCATTTATGAGACCAGGCACTTGCCTCTCCTGGCATCCATTTTAAGTGGTGGGTAGATCTTTCTTCTGACACCAGACCCTGCTGTTCTCTGCTATTTCTTTAAGACTCACAGATGTTCTTCAAAAGTACATGCACACACTTCCCCTTGATTTTAATCTGGGAGAGGTGGGAAGGTAGTCAAAGAGCAGATGTGCATTCAATGTATTAGAGATGGGCACGCAACGAACAATTTTTCGTTTCTGTTTTCATTTTTTGTTTCGTTACGTAATGAAACGACAAACGAATTTTGCCTCTAAAATGAAACGAAACAAACAGAAACACCAGAAATTTTGTCATGCGTTTCGTTTCCGTTACTGCAATATGAGTTAATTGCTTGAAATCCTAAAAAAATCACAAAAAATTGAAATAAATGGTAATGAAATGGTAACAAAATGAACAAAAATGAAAATGAATTTTTTGCAAAAATACACGAAAAACAGAAACGAACCGAAACGCACCCTCCAAACAACAAATGACAAACGAAATGCCATTTTTTTGATTCGTGCCCATCTCTACAATGTATATATCTCCCTTCCATGGTATGGGTTTGAGCAGCACGGTTTTGGTAATACCCAGCCTGCCCCCCCCCCCGCCGGTGTGGTACCTCCACATGGCATTGAGGGGGAGATGATAGGATATGCCGAAAGGCTGGCGTAGCCGTAGATCAAGGGAGGTCACAATGATGTGCTGCTCCATCAGGAGGTGGAAGAAGGGAACACATGCTTCCATTTTCCTCCTTTGATTGACACTTTAGCGGAGGGTGTAAGAGTTAAATTTGTTATCTTAGGGAGAAATGTAGATACTTTGAGTCTTTCACCATTAGCTGCTACTTCTAGTGCCTGGAAGGCAATTAGTTCCATCAACTGGAGGCAATCACTTATGTTTCTACACCTTTCATTGAGTGCTATATTTACCTTATTGCATGGGATTAACTATAACACACTGAGTGGGCCTGTTCACATGCAATGTTGTTTTCAGCATCCGAGGTTGTGTGTCCTGATAGTTTTGGAAGGTTATTGTTTCCTTGGGAGACCTTTTTCACAGAATCACAGAATCACAGAATCATAGAGTTGGAAGAAACCTCAAGGGCCATCTAGTCCAACCCCCTGCCATGCAGGAACCATCACAGTATTTCCCACAGATGGCCATCCAGCCTCTGCTTAAAAACCTCCAAAGAAGGAGACTCCACCACCCTCCGTGGCAGCATATTCCACTGCCGGACAGCTCTAACCATCATGAAGTTCTTCCTGATGTTCAAATGGAATCTCTTTTCTATAGTTTGAAACCATTGAAGCCATGGAAAACAATTGTGATCAAAACAATTGTGAAAGAAATTCAGGAGTTTGTACATTATTGGCCACTCATCCCACGTACTTTGGGCCATTTGTTCGTAAACATATAACGATGTTTGTCACCACCCACTATTAAAGATGGGGATGTCTGCTATCATGAATCGGGGCCATCTGTACGTTTTCAGCCTATTTTAGCGCCACTTCTTCATTGTTATCATCAGGGGCATAACCCTAGATATCGCTGTGCCAACGGGAGTCTCTGATTGTAATTTATTTTTATTTACAGTAGGAGCCCCGTATCTATGATTCATTATCCACTGATTCAGTTATCCATGGTTGGCAGAGGAAAAAATTAATTTAAGAATTCAGCAGCTGCAGAGCAAGCTGCTGTCACAAACATGCAAGTGACAAGAATCATAATCATAAGCAATTATACAAATCATAAAGTCAAAACAAGAAAAAAAATGGTAGAAAGACAACTGCCAAATAAATCTGACAATTAAAAAAAAAAAGATTTCAGATGGCGGGGAAAAGATGACTAGCATGAACCGGCTATTATGATCTGAATTAGTCAGGGAAAGCATGACAGAAAATCCAAGTTTTTATCTCAGTTTTAACTGCCTTTTAAAGAAATCCAAAGAAGGTGCAAGACGGATCTCGGGGGGCAGACCATGACCTGTGTTCGATCCCAACAGGTTCAGGTAGGCAGCAAAAGGTTGACAATATTATTTCCATCGCACTTCACCCCGGAGTTTGAGGACACAAAGATGAATTCTAGAAACAGTTGGTGCCGCATGAATTTTTACATTGCATGATGATTTTTTTGTCTTTGAAATGCTCTCCAACTCTGCAAACTTAACATTTTTAAAACTTTTTATTATTATTATTGTCCATCAAAGAGTGTTCCAAGATCGTTTTTATTTAGCTTTCCAGCTTGGGAATTGGCGCTTCCAAAGCTCGGCTGAAGGAAGGCCAAAAGTACACTCTGAGGACCAACTGGCTTCTTCTGATCCACCCTATCGCTTCTGCTGATATCTGGGGCCAGACTTCCCTTTAAGTCATGCATCTGCAGAATATCCCTAACATCCCGTGAGTCATGCTAGCACCCAGCTGTGAATGCGGGCCTCCATGCCCTTGGAAAAGAGACTTCAAGTCTGCCAAGCTAGCCGTCCCACGGCTGAGAGATTCAAAACGACCTGAAACTGTGTCCAGATCAACAATGATCGCTTAATCTAAGCCCCAGTATCTTGGCCTGAGCGACCGGGGGCAACGCTCCATATTCATGATAGCTGGATCCAATTTATAAGGCGTGCAGCCGAGATGATAGTCAGGAAGGAGACAAATAGTCTTCAGGCAGTTAAATTTAATTGTTCCATCTGAAGATTATTTATCTCCTTCCCTGATGATTGTCTCCTCCGAGGAGTGAATAAATTGGAACCAGCTAACGGCAAAAGTCCTTCTCGTGCCCTGAAAGAGAGCTGAGTTCTGAAGAAACACCAGACTCTCAGATCAACATGAAGCTTTGTTCTAAGAAGCCGGTGGCTGCTTCAGATCTGCCACCTTTGAACATCTTTGGAGCAGACGCCGAAGCTTCCCGTGGCCCCCTCCTCAATCAACACTTGGCAGTTTTGAGTTGAAGCTGCCAAATCACCTGATTCCCCCGACACACACCACCTGATCATCAATGGGTCGATCTTTAGATGATTATTCTGCAAAAAAACAGGCCTATCTCCTCCAAAATGGCTCGTGCATGAGGCTTGCAATGGGAATTTTGAATGCGAATGGTTTCCCAAGCCCCCTGTAATCCAGAGAAGATCAAAAAGTCTGCCATTATACATGAGCAAGGCTCTTTGGTGGGGACACGAGAGAGGGCCTTCTCAGTGGCTGCCCCCAGGTACCCCCCCATTAGGAGGTCAGGCTGGTCCCCCGCCCTTTGATCCATCCACTGGTCACTGAAGACCCACTTTTTCCAGCAGGCTTTTATCAACCATGACTGAGTCCTTGAATGCCGTTTCTTAATTGGGACAATTGTTAATGTGTGGGATTTTTTTTTCATTTTTCATTTTCCAATTGTATTTTAATCCATTTTATGGTTTAATTGGTTTCACTGTATATTTTCCCCTGTTCTTTATTCTATTCTTTTTTTTATTCTATGATCCACCTTGTGTCCCCTTACTGGGAGACAGATCATCATTATCATCATTATCACGACCACCATCATCAATCTGCCAAAAGATTTTCGGTAAATTTATGAAATAGGATATGCTTCACACGGTATACTGGTTCTACAAACAAGACCAAATTGTGTATCAGCCTGTAACAACAACAACAACAACAACCAGGAGACCAGAGCAGCCCCTGCATGACAATCTATTCTTTTTATATCTACTTTCTCTCACACACCATGACTTGGATAGACTGCAGATAAATTCATTCATTCATTCATTCATTCATTCATTCACTCACTCACTCACTCACTCATTCATTCATTCATTCATTCATTCATTGTTTTCCTCAAAGGCTTTCACAGCCGGGATCTGATAGTTGTTCTGAGTTTTTCCAGAACACTGTCAAATAGCCTGAAAAACTCACAACTATCATTCATTTGTTTGTTCGTTCATTCATTTGTTCATTCATATAGAGTGGAGTATATATCGATAATTACAAGCTCATGAGCAAGGTTTTTTCCTTAGCAATATAGTGTTTACTCTTAATAATTGATCGATGCTTACATTATTGGTAGCTTTATTAAGTACTCAAAACCGAGGTCCCAGGCTCTTTAAAAATATGTGTCTGAACCAAGGCTATGGGATAGACCCTCGAAGTTACACATCAGAGAACAGAATAGGTTTCAGGGGTGGATATAGGTTTTTCCAAGTGTTTGGGGCCTTGGAGATATAGGATAGACCAGCGCATTTAGTATTCGTGTGTGTTTAGCTCCAAATGTAGAAGCAGCCATGATCTGTGAATGGAGTGCTGGCCATGTGCCTAGTTGTGTGATCTGGTTGCACTCCCATGGTAGCTTCTGAGGTTGGAGTTCCATGCCTGTGAATACTGGACAAGATTTAATGGCACAAATGTACAAAAATCTAGCAAAAAAACATCCGTGAAGCTGCCGGGGGGGGGGAAGCACAGGCCTCTGCAATAGAATGGAATTCTTGTACTAGCTAGAGAAGACTGTCAAAAGTCAAAGTCCCAGTAAGCCTTAACTTGATTTTATAAGACTAAATAATTTCTTCAGCTGGAATTAAACTGAAGCAGACTTGGTGCCTAGAAATGGGCTCAAGAAAGAGTAGAACCCATGAGACCAGAGGCTCAAAGTTGAAGGCTGGAAGGTTTCTATTTTAGGGTTCAGGATGCTTTATTCCACTTTCCAATGTTTCTATCGGTGTCAAGAATTTCCAGAGCCGAGTGGGGATTTGAACCTGGGTCCCCTGGGTCCTAGTCTGTTACTCAATTTGACATGACCGCACTTTGCCTCTTAGAGAACGAGCAGTTGTTTATGGCTCTTTCTTTTGGGAGAATGGAAGTGAGCACTGTAGCACGGTAGTGCTGTAGCTTTCAACTTTGTAGAGCCTCTCCTAGCCAATGCAGGGTAAAGCCATCAAGAGAACACTGATCATGATGTCTATGTAATACTACCAGCATCAGAGGTATCAACAGGATGCCCCTGAATACCAGTTGCAGGGACAGGACACGGACAAGTCAGGACACGGACATTGCTCTCGTTCTGTACTAGAGATGGGCACGAATCAAAAAAATGGCATTTCGTTTGTCGTTTTCATTTGGAGGGTCCATTTCGTTTTGTTTCCGTTTTTTGTAAATTTTTGCAAAAAAAACATTTTCGTTCATTTCGTTACCATTTCATTACCATTTATTTCATTTTTGTGATTTTTTAAGGATTTTAAGCAATTCACTCATATTGCAGTAACGGAAACGAAATGCGCGACAAAATTTCCGGTGTTTCTGTTCATTCCGTTTCATTTTAGAGACAAAAATTCGTTTGTCATTTTGTTATGTAACAAAACGAAAAAACAAAAACGGAAACGAAAAATTGTTCATTTCGTGCCCATCTCTATTCTGTACTTCCTTGAAGCGCATTGAGAAGCTTCAATGTGGTGTGAGAGCCATGCTCAAACATTCAAAGGGATGTCATACGGAAGACTGACCAAGCCTGTTTTCTGCTCCTCCAGAAAAGAGGACATGGACAACTGGACACCAATTACAAGAAAGGCAGTTGAAACACAAGGAAGAAGTTATTGATAGAAAAAGCCATTCAAAAAGTCAACAGACAACTTCAGAAGTGACTCTCCCTTTGCTGGCAAAAATCAAAGAAAAACAAAACAAAACAAAACAAAAGACACAAAACATGTGGCACCTTAAAGGCTAACTTTCATATTTTAATGTAATGTTTCGTGGACTACATGTCCACTTCTTCAGACATATAGCAGTAGTCCACGAAACGTGACATTAAAAGATGAAAATTAGTCTTTAACGTGCCACATATGTTGTGTCTTTTGTTTTGTTTTGTTTTTCTTTGGTTTTTACTTGCATTTCTCGAAAAGACTAACACGGCTACCCTCTCTGAAATGTCTCCCTTTGCTGAACATTTCAAAACTAGTGTTTGACTGCCCCATCTGTCAGGAATGACATTTTGGTTTAGCAGGACTTAATGTTCTTTGGTGTTGTGTTGTACGCCCAAAACAGACATGTGGAAGACCCTGAAATGAAATCAACCCAAACATTTTCCTCCTATGGATCTCTAGGGAAAACATTCCCCCAACCCATCCCGGTGGTTCATGCACCAAAACTGGAGCCCAGAAGCCTCAGGTAATTCGCCTGCATCTAATATTTTAGACACCCTGCTCTGCTGGCTTCCTCTACTCAAGGTGCCATCTACATGTGCCTGGTAGCAGGGTCAACACAATAGGATGCTTACTTGCAGCTGCTTTGTGTGTGTGTGTGTGTGTGTGTGTGTGTGTGTGTGTGTGAACTGTTGCATTGCCCTTGGTCGTTGCAACACGAACCCCCAGTCTTAATTTAATCCCATTTTCCCATCCTGCTTTGTCATCTCAAGCCTCCTTTATGTCATTTTGCAAGACTTGGCATTATTTTGCATGGATTTTTTTCCCACTGTTTTGCTAGAATTTCATACCACATGCACACTTATTCAAGTTCTTTTTCTCTAAGCCACACATTTTTGCACATCTTCTGCACTGCCTTAAAGTGCACATTGTCTCGCTTTCTCTCTCTTACACACACACACACACACACACACACACACACACACACACACACACACACACACA
>JAHTLZ010000054.1:4541881-4563003 GCA_023846285.1 Phrynocephalus versicolor
ACACACACACACACACACACACACACACACACACACACACACACACATCCCTTATAGTTAACTACAGAGTTAACAGAGTGAGAAATTGCTCTTTGGGGAATACTTCGGTGATCACTGAGGGCACAATGGTATGTTTGTTCCTCGGATGGTTCGTTTTGTTCTTCCCACCCTTTGTTGCCTGATATTTTGTCATATTTCGTATGTTGTTTTGCTTTATCTTCTTTTTTTATTTATTTATTGTGGGGATTGTTCTTTTGGGCAAATTGTTTATTCGGGCAATTGGTTGTACACCGCCCAGAGTTCCCGAGGGAAATTCGGGTGGTTAATGAATACAAAAATAAGTGAATAAATAAATAAATAAAGTCTTAAAAGAGTGGCACATGTGCGCTAGAGAGTCGAGCGGGGAGAGCAGGGAAGGTTTTAGGGCAGGATTCAGGGGTATCAGCTTGGCTTTATCTCCCCTGCTCTACAGAACAGCTGCCTACACCACGGCTGCCTCTAAAGTCAGCGCTGACAACTACTCATTTTTATGGGAACTAAATTTACCCGGGCACATGCAAAATAAAAATAACAAAAAGATCCACAAGTTATTCCACCGGCTTTCCTGATCTTCAGCTGGGATTAGTGCTGAGAGGCTTGCAAATTCTTGTGGGAGCTTTAAGGCGGCTTCCCTTTCCCAACCTTTTTCCTGCCTTAAGCTGGATTCTGGGTGTGTGTTCAATAAGCAGACTATGAACAGTCACTCCCTCCTTCTAGCAGCCCTCCAACTTAACAGAGAATCTCTCGAGGCCCAAACATATTCCACAGATAGAGTACAAATCGAGGTGTAGTCCTTCCGCAAGACATTCCTAGAAAACTGCACACTGAGGTTTAAGGTTTGCTTCCATAGTTGATGGGGACCCAAGTCAAGGGATGTCAAGTTGGACGTAAGTCTTTGAAGATTCTCAGTCATCCAGGTGAGTTTATCTGGAAGTTGAGTCATGGCTACTGGGCTTCTTTTTGAGAGATAGAAACGTTTCACTGTTCATCCAAATAGCTTCATCAGTCCGAAACAGCGAAACTTTCTATCTCTCAAAAAGAAGTCCAGTAGCCATGACCCACCTTCCAGAAGTTGGACGTAAGTTAGAGTGGTGACTCAACTCAGGTCTTTGTTTTTCAATGACTTGGACTCAATTTGCAACTTGGAACCCATTCCCTCCCTTTTTCGGGGCGGGGGGAGGCTTGTTTTTAATCAGGACTCAGACTTGGTGCTTGGGACTCAGGGTGTGTGTGTGTTGTGTTGTTACAGTCGTGACCGACTCTTCTTGACCCCATGTCTATGGAGTTTTTCGTAGCAGAAACACTGGAGTGGCTTGCCAGTTCCTACTCCATGCGCCTACAGCACCTGGTCTTCCCTGGTGGTCTCCCATCCAAGGACTAGCCAGGCCCGACCCTGCTTAGCTTCCGAAATCAGGCGAGATCGGATGTGCTTTGGGCATGACTTGGTACCAAAGATGCAGACTTGAGACTTGACACCAAAGCCTTGGGCTCAGACTTGCACCCAAAGACTGTTCCTTACCCAGAATGGAAACACAAACAATGGAGATTTGCAGAAAGTGAAAGACCTTTATTAACATAACTGCAGTTATGGAGAGAACGGCACTCAAGGTGCGGTCTCTGCCCAAGCACATGTGTCCCAAGTTAATATACCCGACGCTTATTTCCCTCTCTTGCCCTCTAGCCAATCCTGGCCATGTGGAAGGCATACAATCTGTCTATCTCCGACGACGAATGTAAAACTTAACTTTATATGGTATGCCTAACCGTTAACTTCTTCCCCCCCCCATACAAACAATGTATCCAATCTCTGCTTTAGCATATCATGACAATATTCAGATTAAGTAACTCACCATAAACAACACATGAATTTTAAAACATATTTTCTATTCCCTTATCAATCCATTTCTCTCTCTCTCTCTCTCTCTCTCTCTCTCTCACACACACACACACACACACACACACACACACACATTAATGGAAACCCATCTGAGGGAGAGCCTACCTGGAAATAAGAAGAAATTGCCTGATAGTGAGAGCCATTAAACCAGGGGTGTCCAAATATTGGCCCTCCAGGTGTTTTGGACCACATCTCCCAGAATGCCAAGCCTATATTGCCAATGACAAAGGACCGTGAGAGTTGTGGTCCAAAACATCTGGAGGGCTGAAGTTTGGACACCACTGAAGTAAACAGTAGAGCAGCTGGCCTCCTAATGTTGTGGGTGCCCCATCTTGGAGGTTTACGAGAAAAGATTGGACAGCCACCTGTCCGGGATGCCTTAGCCAGGGCCCTTCCAACCTTATGATGATTCTATGATTCTGTGATTCGATGACTTCTTCCATCCTCAGACAGGATGGCCAGAGGCAAAAAAAAAAAAACCCCAGTGCTTCTGTTCATTGATGCATTTAGAAGCTTTGATTTTGCTTTTCTTCTGCTTGCAGCATTCCCGACCTTTGTGGGGTCAACCTGGACTAGCCGATCTATCCTTTTTGATACCAGGACACACAGCAGTCTTCCCAGCCCCAGTTGCATCTGCTCATCTCTGGTGAAAGAAGCAGAAAATGCATAATAAAATGATTGTGGGTGGCGAGTGGTGGTAGAGTTGAGGGGCTTTAATTAAATGCAACCAAGGGGTTCAGCCAGCAAAGCCCTCTCCTCTGAGCCTGGATGAGCCGAGGCCGCTTTTAATGAGGCCTTTAAGTGTGTGTGTGTGTGTGTGTGTGTGTGTGTGTGTGTGCGCGCGCGCACAGATATATGTGTGCATGTCTGCCTCCCATTCGTGTCCCTTCTGCTGCGTGCCGGCGATGTCTCCCCAGGCTGGTGCCTTGCCTCGGTCCTTTATGCCAGCCGAGCAGGTCAAGAAGATGAAAGCACGCTTTTATCCCTCTGCCCCAGGTTCCTAGGCGACGGACATCACCTCACACTGGCACGGAACAATGGCCCGCCCTGGTCCCTCGGCGTTGTCTCTAGCTGATGTCATATCTATCACGCCCCGTCATCCTTCAGGGAGGGAAGCAAAAGCACACGCAGAGGGCGGCTGGCTTTGAAGTCACCCCCCACCCGCAAAGAAGCGTGCCCGTTGCCTCGGCCCCGTCTGCTCCCTACCTCCCACACCCTCAGGATCAGGGAACGAGACTCCGACAAGACAGCCGCACGTTTTGTTATTTATTATCTATTGCTCACATTTATACGCTGCCTCCTTGGTGCACGGCTCTATTCTGGGCGGCATCCCTAGAATACCGAAACAAAGGCAGCCAAGATGCAATCAAATAAACAAACAACGAGGAAAAAGCAAGAGTACCGATGCAGATGGAGCATAGATCTCTTCGCCTGGGAAAACCAAGGCTTAGGTCACGAGCAAAATGTAGTGGAACAAATAGCAAGCCCTGTCAAACACAGATGTGAGGACTGAGGAAGTGAAATTGACTTCAGCTCTGAAGGGTGATTGGAGCAGCCCTGAGGTGGTTTACAATAAATTAACAATGGAATTACGTTCTCCCTGCCAAATTGTTGTTGTTGTTCAGTCATTCAGTCATGTCTGACTCTTCGTGACCCCATGGACCAGAGCTCGCCAGGCCTTCCTGTCTTCCACTGCCTCCCAGAGTTTGATCAAATCCATCTTGGTTGCATCGATGACACCATCCGACCATCTTATTCTCTGCCGTCCTCTTTTCCTTTTGCCTTCAATCTTTCCCAACATCAGGGACATTTCCAAGGAGTCCTCTTTCCTCATGAGATGGCCAAAGTACTGGAGCCTCAGCTTCAAAATCTGTCCTTCCAGTGAACATTTGGGGTTGATTTCTTTCAGGATGGAAGGTTTGATCTCCTTGCACTCCAGGGAACTCTCAAGACTCTCCTCCAGCACCACAGCTCAAAAGCATCGATTCTGCGGTGATCAGCCTTTTTTATAGTCCAGCTCTCACTTCCATACGTCACTACTGGAAAAACCATAGCTTTGACTATCTGGACCTTAGTCCCCTTGTCTAGCTGGAAGCTGGGTGGCATTGGCCAAGAAGGGCATATTGGCGGTGGTGGCAGCAACGCTAGAGGTCTCCACAGCCATCAAAAACACAACTGTCACTGGAGGAAAAGGGACCCAAAATATTCATTTATCTTGTTCCTCTCTTACATCATATCTCTCATCCAAGAGTCCAATGCAGTGATTCCCAACCTTGGGTCTCTGGATTTTCTTGACCAGATTTCCCAGAAGCTCTCACCACTAGCTGTGCTGGCCAGGGTTTCTGGACTTTGCAGTCCAGGAACACCTGGGGACCTCAGCTTGGGAACCACTGGTTTAATAGAAACAGAGGTTTTTTTGTGGGGAATCTTGATTGGACCAAAACCTCCAGAATTCCCCAACCTACATGGGATTCTGGGAGATGTAATCCAAATGGGTTAATGATTCTCAATGAGGATCAGCCACATTCAAATGTGTGGTGACAATGTAAAATATTGTCCTCAGCATGCATCAGTGCAGTGAATTAGTCAACTTCTTGTAATACCAGGAAACCATAAAAAGCAGGTAGAACCACATATCAAATGCCCATTTGGTTCAGTTCGCCACCAGGAGTCACGAGCAAATGCAGCCATCCGAGTAAAGCTTAGTTCACTGGGGGGGAAATGTAACCCACTAGAGATCTTTCAACATGGCAAAACTACAGTGGTATCTTGTATAAAGGAATTAATTTGTTCCAAATAAAATTCTGTTAAGCAAATTTTCCTTTATACAAATTTCCCATAGGAATGCATTGAAAACGGAGTAATCCCTAATCACGACCATTTTTATGTTGTACGGATTCGCCCCATAGGCGATTCTGTTAAGCAAATTTCCCCTATCTCCGGAATTTTTTTATGTTGTACACATTTTATATTATACAAACCATTTGTTATATGAGGGTCCCCTGTATTGATATTTGCATTGAGGGTTTGAAGCCTCTTTTCTGCTCCGTTGAAATACATCTTCGTGCATGCTCAGAGCTCAGTTATGAAACTGGTACACCAGATAGACTTGATGATAAAGAGATACTGGGCCATCCTTGAGAATGGCCTGTGCCCAGAGCTTCCAAAACCCTTGTCTGAGTGCCAATTCCCAGCAGGACTCAGCCAGCCTGGCCAATGGGGGGTGCCTTCTAAGCTTTGCTGGCAGAGGCTGGTTCCAGAGGCGCCCTGTTAACCTCCTCCAAGTACATTTCTCGGGGCTGGTGGCAGAGGAACATATGAACGGCTAGGACCAGAAAACAAAGGGATGCTGGATGGGCTTAGTTTGCTGAACCTGCCTTTGGCTGGCTTGCAACTCGCCGGGAGTGGGGAATGCCCCACTGTGATAGAAAGTAGATTCTCCCAGGGCTGAATAGAGGCAGCCAAACAGGCTCCACTTATCAATAGGTAGAGATTTTGCAAACACCCGGCCAGCTATTGTCTCAGCTTCCCCTCCCCCGCCAAATTTGGTCTTCTGCCTTCTAATCTTTCCAACATAATCTATTTCTCAGACAAGAATCCAGTGCTTTCACTTACACACACACACACACACACACACACACACACACACACACACCTCTCTTATGGGCAAAACCCAAAGTTTGGATCAAGGTGACTAGACTCGTCGTCATAATGACGATGGTTGCTCGGCATGAGCAAAATGTATACAGTGGTACCTTGTAGAAAGAAATTAATTTGTTCCAAATGAAATTATGTTCAGCACATTTTCCTTTATACAAATTTCCCATAGGAATGCGTTGAAAACAGAGTAATCCCTAATCGCGACTATTTTTATGTTGTACGGATTCGCCCCATAGACAATTCTGTTAAGCAAATTTCTGCAATCTCTGGAATTGTTTAAGTTGTACAGATTTTATATTATACAAACCTTTTGTTATACGATGGTCCACTGTACTTGCATACATCTCCCCATTCACACAGTGTGTTGCCATCTGCCAGCCGCTCCCATTTAACCATATTGGTCTTATAACAATGGTGGTGAATGTCCAGATATTGCGGACCACAACTCCCACAGTCCTTTGTCATTGGCAATGCAGGCTTGGGATTCTGGGAGTTGTGGTCCGAAACACCTGGAGTGTCGAAGGTTCGCCACCACTATTCCCACCCTCAGTCTGTTTGAAGTTCTCCAAGTGGCAAAAGGCAGCTCCGAGTCTTCAGTGATTCAGCTACTGCAACCACTTTTGGGAAACAAATATGAAAACATGAGATCTGGGATTCTTCTGAGTTGGTCCACGTTGTGCTCAATGGTTATCGACAACCTTCCAACTCTATAGTTTTAAGATGACAATGTTGTCTATGACCTAGAGATGTCAATTGTTTTCTTATCTCCACTGTTCTGGAATGCTCTTTCTGTTTCTCTGCTGCCTTTTTGATTTGTGGTGAAGGCAACGTCGACAATTATGGGCACAAACAAGGTTAATAGATGGGCCATTTTACACGAGCCTGTGAAGTTGCTTGATCATCATCTCCCACACAGCTCCAGGACCACCATGATGGACCAATCAAAGCGTCCGTGGACTTAAGACACAAAGAATGCTGTTTTTCTCCCCCTTCAGTTCAGCTTTCCAAGGGGACAATCTTGGCTCCAGCTGAGTTGACATGTGGCAAAGGTATGTTGCACTTTGCCTCTACAGAGAAGGGGTGTGTGCCGGGCTCGAACTGGTGCATGCCTTCACAAGTTAGGTTAGGTTTTCAAGGGGATAAAGTTCATTTTACAATATTTACCTATAAGATTATCCGGTTGTGGTGATGATGTGGTAGGATTCGCTTTGATAACTCCCCCCCCCCCAAAAAAAAGTAGTAGAACTTAATTATCAGCATGTTGTTACTTTGGAAGGATTAACTCTAAGAAGGAGAGGCCTGATCAGAGTTCCATAAGTTTTGCACGGAGCGCTGTTGGTGGCCTAGAATTCACACATGCTTCACTCAAGATAGTAACCGTGGTGCCTTCCATGGAAGCTCAGAGTGTAACTGTCCTTGTCATAAAATCGAGGTAGAAGTCCTGATGCTCACAAGGTATTGGGTGTTTCTCTCTGTTGTGAAGCCCACAGTGTAGATTTGTTGAGAGGTTATCATTACAGGGCATTGTATTTTTTTTGTTAAATTCTTCAAGTCACACAGCTGTATCACAGACATTCACAGAGCAGAATTCACTTCAAGGTCCCCCAAAGTAGTACACCACCACCCCCTCATCAACTGGCACTTACAGTCCCAATAAATTGCTCTAGAACTTGAAGCGGAAAGGGTAAAAGGTTTCATTTATTTACAGCGTACAGATGATGGCAAGATAAAAACACAACTGCTTTCAGCAAAAGGCCTCAAGAGACTCAGTGTTTCCAGCAGACCACAGAAAGGGAGAAAGCTCCCGGCACAAAAGCAGGGCTTTGAGATCAGAGGCAGAAAGAGGGAACAATTGATTAGTGCTGGATAAATTGGCAGTCACCCCAGTCCAGAGAGGTCCTGCCCAGCCACACTTACTGAAAGCAGCATGCAAGGTTGCATAAAACTCCAACAGTTAGTTGGATGGCATAGAAGCAGTCAACAGATTGGAATGTTTACAAATATGAGGCTTACATATATCTGTGATTACTGTAGTCAAAATTGGTTTTGATTTCTTTTGTTTTGTTTTTGAGACATTATGGGGATCCTTATCTTTGTCCTGAATCAACATGCAGTTGTTCACAGTTGTAATCGATATCTCCAAGCAAAAATACTGTGATACTTACTGTACAGTATTTTGCTACAGAAAGAAGGGAAGAGAAACATGTACAATTTTAATCTAGACTGTTTGCTTCCAGTTTGCCTCGTTCTCCAAACAATCAGCCTTCTTATTTTTCCAGCAGACACCACTGAATATTCAGTGTTGTTATTTACTTTGTGTATTTAAGCCTGACTCCATAGCCAAGATGGGTTCCAAAAGACCTTATAATAAAAACCCACAAAATGCACAAACAGCAGACACAATACTCTCTAATGTAACCATGGCAGACCAAATTGTACCAGCTTTAGGAGAGCTTTATTGGCCTCTGGTTTGTTTTAGAGCCAAGTTCCAACTCCTGATGGCGACTTAGAGCAGGGACTTTCAGGGTAACCCAAATGAGGCAGAAAATTCAAAAAAGGGGGGCTTTCTTTTGTTTTCCACATCTTTCGCGGCTTTACAACAAACAGGCTCCCAACTAAAAAAGGTTCCGGATTCCAATACTGAGGTTAACGAAACTTAAGAATTTCTTATACAGTATATTTCATTTTTCGAACGACTGCCATTCGATGCTTTTATGAAAAATCGCCTTGTTTGACATTCCTACCAATTAGAGATGGGCACGAAACGAACAATTTTTTGTTTCTGTTTTCGTTTTTTCATTTCGTTACGCAACGAAACGACAAACAAATTTTGTCTCTAAAATGAAACAAAACGAACAGAAACACCAGAAATTTTGTCGTCCGTTTCGTTTTCGTGACGGCAATACATTGAACTGCTTTAAATGCTAAAAAAATCCCCAAAAATGGTAACGAAATGAATGAAAATGAAAACAATTTTTTTGCAAAAATTTGCGAAAAACGGAAACGAACCGAAACGGACCCCCCAAACAACAAACGACAAACGAAATGCCATTTTTTTTATTCGTGCCCATCTCTACTACCAATAGTAGCGTTGCAAGCTTCACGAGGAGGACTGTTAGCCACAAATGTATGTGTGTGTAACCATTTCAATAGTAATAAATTCAGTCTAATACATTAGATGAAATCCTGTCTTTTACATTCCCCCATGGGAGGCTGATAATAATGTTATCAATGGTGATGATTTTCCAGAAATAAAAAGCTTTCTGATTTCTCCCCCAACAATCCTGAATTCCCAGTGTAATCCCTTCCATCGTCAGAAAACCACTGGTGGCTGTGGGATAGGATAGAAGGGAATTTATTACTGTAAACCACAATGCAATCTCAGCCCTTATTTCAAAGTTCCTGTTTAACTAATATTGATTGTTTTGCTGCTGTTGTTATAAGCCAAGGACATCAAGGCTCTATGTTCATGTGCCCTACAGCAAAATGTTTGATTGCTTGCCGCTTTTCTCCCCAAAACATAAGGGTAGGAAGAATTTTCACTGCTTTCAAGAATCTAGCATGGATATGCCAAGTCCCTCAAAAGACTGGGCCTCTTCACTCTGATGGATGGCGCCTAAGAGGTGACCTGATTGAAGTTGATAAAATCATACACAGTGTGAACAAAGTAGATAAGGAAACACTGTTTTCCCTAGGGCACAACACTAGAACTAGGGGGCACTCCATGAAACATTTGGGGGGTAGATCTCAAACAAATAAGAGAAAGTAATTTTTTACCCAGAGGATCACTGGTCTCTGGAACTCCCTGCCAGAAGAAGTGGTGACAGCTGTCAGCCTTGAGAGCTTTAAGAAAGGATTGGACAAGTTCATGGAGAACAAGGGTATCAATGGCTATCGTATGGATGCCTAAGGACAATCTCTGAGTTGGAGAGGTAGGCAGGATATCTCTCAATGCCATTTGCAGGAAACTGTAAGCAGGTAAAGACATCTGCTTGGGAATACCCTGAAGCAAATGGTGAGCCACTGTGTGAGACAGAATGCTGGATAGGATGGGCTGTGGCCTCTTCCAGCAAGGCTGTTCTTATGTTCTTAAGAGATCTTAAATTTAACACAAGAGTAAGACACCAAATGGTGAACTTTTTTTCCATTGATTTCTTAACAAGCCTGTTTTCCCTTGTTGAAAAGCCTGTTTTTCCCTTGGTGAATCTAAGCGTGACCCACAACATACTTACAGAGTGAGCACAATGGGGATGGCTGATTGGTCACAAAAGTACAAGAAACTCATCCAAGGCTACTACGGTACTTCTAATAATTAATGCAAGGAAGCAACACTTGCTGTATTTCTGTGTTTTTCAACCTTTTTTGGGCAAAGGCACACTTGTTTCATGAAAAAAATCACGAGGCACACCACCATTAGAAAATGTTAAAAAAATTAACTCTGTGCCTATATTGACTATATATAAAGTAATTTTTCAATTTTTCCCACGGCACACCAGGCAACATCTCGCGGCACACTAGTGTGCCGCGGAACAGTGGTTGAAAAACACTGCTGTATTTCCCAGTCTTGCACATATTACAGAGATGCACAAAAAATACTGGTGAAAATCCCCTTTTTTTCTCTCTGTGAGAGAAACCGTGAAGATTTCTCTTCTTGTGACATTTCACACTGCAGAGAAAACATTCGTTTTCTTGTTGTCTGCACGGGGGCAAGTCAAAGATCCATATGTATTTCCTCATTTTTGCTCCTCCCATGTCTTTTTTTCTGGTTTCTAGGTTTTGTGGGAGTAGGTGAAGTTGACCAGTTTCCTCCTGTACCACTTGTAGTCACATGGGAAATTGTGAGGCCAATCCACTGAATTTTCTTGATTCGGTTAATTGATCTAGCGCTCTATCACTTGTACTGTTGAGCTAGTCCCTCTGGCCATTGTATCTTCACTCGAATAAAGACAACAACAAGAGAAACGCTCCAGAGCTGACATCAAAAAAGTGTCTGCGCGGGTGTCCATAGGCATACACACCCTTGGTTCCCTCCATATCCTCCCCCCTGCCTTTTCTGTACACACTCCAGAATAATTCTTCTTACTCTGATATCACTTTGATGATGCGCGTTGGCAGAAACTCAAATTGATTTTGTTTTAAAAACATGTTTTCAAAGTGCCAAGTGTTGCCATAACGTAATGCAGATTTTTGTCACAGCTCCACAGTTTCTGCTTTTAATTTCCAGGGGAAAGAAGGCTCCATAGCGGTAATCACATGACACCCAACCCCCATCTTAACTCTCAATTGTGCGATGGAATCACTTTCCTTAGCATTGGAAGGCAAAGCAGACACCGTCTTTCCACTGTTAGACCAAGGCCTTATTCATTATATTATATTTATTTCTTACCTATAAACAGTATTCTAAAATAGATACACCTTGCTTTGCCTCCAGGAAGTGCAAGATGGCATCTATGACTCTTCTCCTTCCCACGTTATCCTTGTTTATTTATTTTATTTATTTTTATACTGCCTGTCTTCCAAAGGAACTCTGGACAGTTTACAGCAATCATAATACAACAATAATAAAAATCGTGATAATCTTGTAAGGTAGAACACAGTTGGATTGAGGCCATTAAATGGATTTTTTTGGCCGGTTGAGGATCAGAAGCCAAGTCATCCTCTACTACTCTTACCACTATCCTACACTTTCATGTTCTCCTAATCTTTTTAAAAGCTGCATTTCAGTCCCTGTGGTTTGGCTTCCACCCTGATTCCCGTTGGCTGTTTGGGTTTTTGTAATCTGTAGTGTGCATGGCAGTATTGGCTGGGTTTGCGTCTGTTGGGTTTTTTTTTTTTAAAAAAAAAAAAGCCCGGCTTGCTTTTAATTGTCTGTAGATTTTATGACTTTTTAATCTTTACAGTGCCTAAGGAGGCTCATGCAGTGAGCCCAATAAATAAGTCATTTGGTGAATTTAGTAAGGAGGTAGCTGATGGCCTCCTTAAAAGAGGGAGGCAGTCTAACAGAGATATTAGGCTGGCTCACAAAACAGAGCATCAAATTAGTTGGTTGGCTCATTAATCTGGCAAATGCATTAAAAATAGAGGTGATTTTTAAAAAAAATACTTTGCAAGTGTACAGTGGTACCCTGACTTAAGAGCAGCTCAACTTAAGAGCAATTTGACTTAAGAGTGGAAAACTGTTATTTATTTATTTATTTACTATTATATTTATATACCTCCCCATCTTCCGAGATGTTGTTTGTCTGTTGGCATATTAACTGCTGCCTTACAAATTTTAGATATGGTCTGCTTGACTTACAAATAATTTTTTTCATTTTTTTCATTTTTTCATTTTTTTTAAAAAAAATAGATAGGTACCCAGATTTAAGCCTGGAGATGACACATCTCCATCATGGTTTGTAACGTGTGATGGACTTCTCCTCCAGGAATCTGTCCAATCACCTTTTGAAGGCATCCAGGCCAGATGCCATCACCACATATTGTGGCAGGGAGTTCCACAGACGAACAACACACTGGGTGAAAACATATTTTCTTTTGTCTGTTCTCACTCTCCCAACCCTCAATTTGAGTGGATGTCCCCTAGTTCTGGTATTTTGTGTGTGAGAGAAGAGCGTCCCTCTAGACACTTTACTCATGCCCTGCATTATTTTGTATGTCTCCCAAGGTAACTAGTTAAGAAGAAAAATATTGAAAGGAAAGAAGTCCAGTTGCCATGGTTCAACTTCCAGATAGCAGTTAAGAAGTTTTTCCTGATATTCAGCTGAAATCTAACCTCCTGTAACTTCAGCTCCTTAGTATGTGACATGCAGCCTGTGATGACCAAGGACAGATCCTGCCTGTCTTCTGTATGATAGCCTTTCAAGTACAGTATTTGAAAACTCCCCTCAGTCCTCTTTCCTCAAGGCGAAACCTGCCCAGTTCTTTCTCTCTTTCTTGGGTGTCTAGTGTGGTAATCTAGATCAAGCAACTGCTTTAGAATTTACAACTGCAAAAAAAAATGTGGCTTTCTCCGCACCTTTCCACCGGACATGGTTTTCAGAACTGACGTTTTAGCATTCGGGCCACAGTGACACCGAAAACACTTCCCTTGGCCTTCTGCGTAGCTACCTTGTCCCTTCTCCAATCTACTCCCCTGCCTATGCTGGAAGAAGCCCTCGGGGTTAGGGGGGAATCCAGGAACACTCCCCATCTCTTGAAGTTCCTGGAGTAGTCTTGGGGGGTCAAGGACCTCTCCCCCCCCCAACTACCCCCTCCTTCCCATTCTTGCAGCCCTCCTTCCCATAATGAGCTGTTGTCTTCTGCCGCATTCAGAGCTAAGTAAGCATGAAAAATTGCAGCAATAAAGATCTTTTTTTGGGGGGGGGACAGGGAAGCCCCTTGTTTGCCAAGTCTAATTCCACACCCACCCACCTCATTTTCTTTCAGCCACCCCTCCCGTCTCTTCCTCTTTATTAAACGGACAGGCTATTTATTGCCAGGGAGGTTGCTTTCCGTTCCTCTTTTGCTTCCCTCCCTACGCACACAATCACCCCTTGCAATGCTCATATGTAATTTGGAGAGCTAATCTTCTAGGCAGGAAACGCCATTCTGTTCACTGAGCTTCTTTCCTTTGGTCCTTTAATTGGGCCTGGGAGTGTGGGGGGGGGAGGATGACCAGATGGGAACCAAGACCCCAAGGCTAAGATCGTGAGCCCTCTGGGCTCTTCCCTCCCCGTGCAACATTTTCTTGGATGTTTTCATCTTGCTCGTTCCCTCCATTTCCACCAACTTGGGAGCACCACTGCATGCTGTCTTTTGCGCGTGCAAAGACATGCAGGAGACATGGCAGCCCAACCCGACACTCCTTGTTTTCCTAGTGCTCCCAAGTTGAGCTTAAGGTTTTGCATCAAGATGCTTATCCAATGATGGAGAAATTCAGCAGTGTCCTTTAGTGAGCCTTCCTGCCACAATTTTGTTCAAGGGCTTTTGCAGTCTGGACCAATAACCATGAGAAGTTTTTGCGTTCTGCATAGATTCTTAACCATCAACCTATTTTGGAATCCTGATAACACAATGATCAAAGAACATTCTTAATGTTTTTTGGAGCAAGTAAATTGGTTCAGCTCTACCAGAAATGCAAATAAACTGACAACACTTGGCTGCTAACAACTCCGTCCTGCGGAAGGAGTCTACATTTGCCTCCTGATGGTCTGGAAAGCTTTGTAAAGACTTGGACACTTCCTTCGCCTTGATTTGGCCACGCGGCTCAGTCCACAAGCTGGCAAGCTCGAATTTCGTCCTGATTGTTATTTGGAACTGATTTTCCTCTTCCAATAACATGACATTTGCGTTGCTTCATTTCACTAATTATTCTTGGATGCACACATGCTTTCATTTAATTAGAGATAAGATTCAGGATTCGATAGGATCTGGGAGCTGGAATTAATGATGGGAAGTAAAATGCTGGTGAAGAAGACCAATGATCTAAGTTTGGGAGCCAACGTTAGAAAGATGTGTGTCTTTATGTAATTTAGCATTTAGGGAAAAATCCATAGTTATTGACTGAATGGTTCTCCGGCTCTACAGCTACATCTCACAGATTCAGGAGTAAAAACATTGCTCCCCATTGCTGGTACATAAGAGATAGAGGGTGGTCTATCATCATCATCACTACCACCACCACCACCACACAGCAAACAAGATAACTATGCTGGATTTTGTATTACAAATCAATAGTTGGACGCTACCCAATGTTTAGGACAGGGCATGGACCACAGTTCTACTTCACGTCCATCTCATTGCTGTTTGTGGTCCCGCTGGGGACCGGTATGAAGAAATTTAACCACACGTCCATTGTGGTATAAGGGGAGTTCATCCTGACCACGGCCCCTGAACTGCGATCTAAGCAGGATGAGAGATTCCCCTCCCTGGCCTTGGGAATCTCCTCATCGCGCTTCTCGTTCCGAGACGAGTGCCTGTGAGGTAAGGCTCATCACGCAACGTGCCATTCTCCATCTAGTGGCAGGAGTGAGAAGTGCCATTGGCCAGTACATTCCCTATGGAGTCAGCAATGCAGTGCAGAGAGATTAAAAGACAAATGCCTCAAACCTAGCTCCGTAGTGCATTGAAGGCAAGGCTTCGGAGAATCGAAACATCGAAAAACGGAAGGTCGGGCCAAAAACAACAACAGAGAACAGAGGCATGGAATTTCACATCTCATCATGGAACAAGGATGTGCGGAAACAGTCATGCCGGTATCATCAATCACGCCCGTGCGTACACGGAAACAGGGACAGAATAGCAAGAAGACCATGTGACCGCAACTGACATCAACACGCAACAAACTTCCTCCCGGGATGAGAGTGGACATGAAGTAACTGTCTTAGTCCAACTCAGTACTTGCAGAGGTGTCTATGGGCACTCCCTTCCCTTGCCTCCTCAGTGCATTTGCCCCCTCGCTTATGGCAGTGTGTGCTTCCCGCTTCCACTTCCTTCAGTGGCTGCCCACTCAGATGAGGAGGTGGGACAGGGAAGCCCACTGCATAGCCTTTGAGTGGACAGCTGCCGGAGGATATTTATTTATTTATTTATTAGATTTATATACCGCCCATCTAGTTACAGGGCCACTCCGGGCAGGTAGGGAAGCATCCCTTGTTTATTACTCTTCTCCCCTTCTGCTTTACTTTAACTTATCATTTTGTCCTCTGTGTAGAAGGTCAGTCTGAGAGAGAAGGGCAAGGCCAAGTTCACTCAGTGAATTCCTTATAAAAATAAAAATAAAACAACACCCTAAAATAAAAATCACTTTGGTGGGGCCATTTTCATCCTTCTCTCTCTATTCACACTTAAATTCCCTGCAGAGGACTTTTTTCTCAGCATTACATGCAACCAGCAAGGGTTGGGGACAAATGCTATTACATGTTGACATTTGGCGCCATAGTTAAAGGGTTTTTCAAAATCATATGGGCCTAGATCAGCAAATGAGAACCCATTGTTTCAAACTGTTACAGTTTTGGACAACATTCCCCAGAAGCTCCAGCCAAGTGTGGCCATTGCTGGTGCAGTGTGATATCATTCTTAGATTCCATGCGTGTGGACATTTAAAAATTGTTCGAGAAGGACAACAAACGCCAGCAAAAAAAAAATTGAACCTAAAAAGGGGCACATTTCTTTAGCTCAGTTCCTAATGATGGGCTCTGTTTCTTTTCTCAGGGCACCCCACCAATGACTGAGAACAATTTCTCAAGTAGGGATCAAGGAAATTTGCTGTTCCAAATTACTTTGGATGTAGGGTAAAATCCATAGTTATTGGCTTTATAGTGTTGCAGACTGTGGGATTCTCAAAGTTGCTGAAACGGTATCAAGAATTCCTATGATTCATATCGTATTGAACTTGAACATGGTTTCCACAAGAGCCTGGACGTCTTATGGATGAGGTTATTTGATTCATTCTTCTGAAAACTATATGTGTGGTATTCTGGGGGTTGGGTGAAATTCCAGGCATAAGGGCCAACAAGGGAGAAGAGACAGATTTGTTATTCTAAAGCAATGTAATCTGAGAATTGGAAAGGATTTCGGGAGTCTCGTCTATCCCTTGTCTGCTGCAAGACCTACAATCCCCGTGTGCAGCTACAGCATCTCAGGCAGACAGCCCTGAGACCTTCTGCTTAACTATGGCACTTTTCACATGACCCCTAAGATCCGCTGGCCACTTAAATTCGGACCAGAGATCTTAGGGGTTTGTCGCTGTTCCTGCATTCCCACCCCCTCCGCACTCCTGGCTGCTGGCTGCGTGAGGGGAGGGAGAAAAAAAGGAAGAAAAGAATGCCGCTCACCTCCGTTCTGCCGTCCCGGCACTGCATTCAGATCTCTTAAAGGGGCGGGGGGCAAAAAAAGAACAAACAGAAGCAAGGAGAGCCCGGCAGTCACTACGTTATATCCGCATAAGGAATTTTCACCTCCGGAGAGCAGGTACCTGAAAAGTGCGCTGGGACGCGCTTAGGTGGGTGTGGTTGCACTTAATTATCTGTAAACTCCGGAGCTGGTGGGGGAACAATTTTAAGCTCCGGAGCTGGGAGCCATTTGCGGTGGAGTTTAGGGGTCGTGTACAAATACCCTATCTCTAGCAATAGAACAGTTTATTACCACCCGAGGCTCTAGCTTCCGCCCTAAGAGGGACCTTTCCTTTCATGTTTGGTTGAAACTGCTGTGTTTGTAATTTGTACCTATTAGTTCTTGTCTTTCCTTTTGGAATCGCAGAGCACCTATTTTTCTCTGCTCCCAAGAAGCCATTGGGGGACTTAGTGTAATAAGGGTTGGAACAAAGCTTAAGTCGAACCATTGACGGAAAGATGATTCAGAAGCGAATATAATGGGTCAAGGGGGCACGGTGGCTCGGCAGACTAAGGCACCAAAACAGTCAGCTGCAAAGTCGGCAGCTCAGTGGTTCGAATCCCAGGTGCCATGCAGCGAAGTGAGTTACCGCTGTTAATCCCAACTCCTGCCAACCTAGCCGTTTGACAGCATGTAAAATGCAAGTAGATAAATAGGTACTGCCATAAAAAGCGAGAAGGTAAAACAGTGTTTCTGTGCAGCCACGCCGGCCACATGGCTATGGACTTGTACAACACTTGCTCTTTGGCTTGAACACAGAGATGAGCACCGCCCCTAGCGCTGGACACGACTAGCACATATGTACCGGGGGAACCTTTACCTTTACCTTTTACCTATAATGGGTCAAAGCCATGGAGATAAGTTCAAGAAGCTGGTCTGGATCAGAATTTGAGGAAGTGTCTTGTTGGGCTGTAACACCCTTAATTCCTCCAGCATGATTCTGGGAGTGGTGCTCAAAAAAAAATGCAACTTATCAAAATCTGCTCTAAATAAATGCAACAGTTTTAGCACCATCTTAATCAGTTTTTAAGTAGTGTTTTAAATTTTGTAAGCAATTTTAAGAGTTTGTAATATTTTGTATGGTGTTTTATATGTTTTATGTGTTTTATGTGCTTTGTATGTTTAGAGTGTGTAGTGGAAGAGCACTCTAATTTCGTTGTGCATATCTTGCGTATGCATAATGACAATAAAAACTCTATTCTATTCTATTCTAAATGGAAAACAGGAAGAAATAAAAAAAAATAGTGATTTAAAGAAAAGCTCTCATTTGGTCTGAGGGTTGAGGAAAATTGTCCATGATGTTTTGTAGGGTGTGAAGAGGAAACAAGAGCAAGAAAGGAAGAGCAGAGAGAAGGTGGAAGAAGAGGAGGCCTCTCCAGTTAAGGTGATACCAGCATTGACAAAGCAGAGATTTCAGGTTTAAGAAGCTCTTCTAGGACTTTTTTTAAAATTAAGACCCATTTTAATGAATGAACTGAAGTGAGTTTTCACCAGCTGTCTCAACATCAGTGGCATTTCTGCCTGTCATAATTTAAAGGGTGTAAGGCAGGCATGTCCAAACTTCGGCCCTCCAGATGTTTTGGGCACAAAACTCCCACAGTCCTTTGCCATTGGAAATACAGGCTTGGGATTCTGGGAGTTGTGGTCCAAAACACCTGGAGGGCCAAAGTTTGGCCATGCCTGGTGTAGGGAGTAGGAGCGACATGTTTGTTTGTTTGTTTGTTTGTTGTGGGTTTTGTGTTGTATTTTGTTTTGAATGAGTGAAAAATGAAAGGCCATCCAAGAAAGTGAGAAAGCACTGAGGAAACTGGTTATTTTGTCCAGCTTCACAACAAACAAACAAACAAACAAACAAACAAACAAACAAACAAACAAACAAACAAACAAACAAACAAACAAACAGTTTAAAAAGAGGTGAGTGAGCTGTGTGGCATGCACAAAAGACAAATGCAAAACTAGACAACAGGCAATACCTTCATTTAAATAAATAAATATATTTATTTATTTATTTATTTATTTATTTATTTATTTATTTATACATAAATAAATGCATTTTATTCTAAATAAAATCAAACACTCAAGTCTGACAGGGAATGTAAAAAAGCCATTCCATGCCCAGTTGCCTCTGTTATTTCAAGGGACCCGGGTTTTGTGGTTTTAAGGACAGAGACAGCCTCTGATATTTATTCCTGGTACAAAGATGAGAGTGACCCTCAAAGACCCTGAGCCTCTGCACATGAACATCCCTACGGGACTATGTTCCCTGGGTGCTCCTCCGGGCCGGCTCTTCCTCTCCCGAGGGCAGGGAGGAGAGGGTTAACCCATTTTCCTGGGGTTCTTGCATGCAGCACCCCCCCAAGACATTATGTCATGCTCTTTCACTTGTCCGCCTTGCCCCCCCACCCCTCCACCCCAACAGCCTGCTGACTGCCCATCAGTGGCCTGAATAGGGAATTAGTTTTGCCCGCATTTAGACCTCTTAATTAGCTATTCTTTTTGCTCATCTTGGGAAGAGGCGGAGGGGTGGCAGAGAGAGGGAGGGAGGGAGGGAGAGAGAGAGACCCCCCCTCTTCACATTCCCCCCACTGGGCTTGGCCCTTTTCCTGCAGCCGCCAACAAAGGAGCCCAGCAGGCAGTGCCATCGGAGGGCGCTGGCGACGCCAGGGCCTGTCAATGTGCGTTTCCCACCTTCCTGCGCCAACCCTTTCTCTCCTTCAGCCAGGAGACAGGCTGCCTTAATTGGGCTGCAAATCTAATCATTTGTAACTCCCAGGCCTGGGAAGGCAGAAAGAGAGAGAATTTGGGGGGCAGGCGGGGGGGGGGAGAGAACAGGGCTGCAGGAAGTGAAGGGACAGACGGAATTTGGGAAAGAAAAGGGATACTGAGGAGGAGGAGGAGAGAGAGAGAGTGTGTGTATGGGAAGCATGGAATAAAGGAAGGCAGGAGGAGGAGGAAAGCGGAGAGAGGGAAGAAGGCATCTGGGAGAGGAGTGTAAACATCCCAGCAAAGAGATGGAACGATCCACCTGCCTTTATTCTACCCAGAAGTGGAATTCCATTGCAGGTACTAGGTGGCTCTTGTCAGCACTTGGAGAACCTTCTTAGACTACAGAATCCACCCCCCCCCCAGCCACCATGGGGCCATGCACTCTAGGCATCCCTTGGAGTTCTCGTCTAAGCCAGCCATTTTTCCAGAGGTCCAGAATGCATGGCATTGCCACTTAAACATCTTCCTCCCAGGGAAAACTGTATTCATTCATTCATTCATTCATTCATTCATCCACCCATTCATTCACTTGCTTGCTTGCTTGCTTGTTGCTTACTTACTTATTTACTTGCTTGCTTACTTAAATACTTATTTACTTACTTGCTTGTTTGCATACTTACTTGCTTGCTTGCTTACTTACTTATTTACTTACTTTCTGTCTTTTTTCTTTCTTGCTTGTTTGCTTGCTTACATACTTACTTATTTACTTACTTGCTTGCTTACTTACTTGCCCAAATTTTATACCACCCATCTAGCAAACAGCTGCTCTGGTTAGTTTACAAACCAAATGCATCATATCCAAAAATGAATCAATAATTTTTTAAAAAACAAAAGAAGGACAATAAACATTGCACAAGTCGCATTATCACTTAACAGATATCGAGGCAAAGGTGGACTCAGTGCAGAAAAAAGCGCAGCTAGTAAAGCATCCACACGTCATAGACCAGGGAAAGCTTGCTTGAGCAGTGCTTAAAAACTCCTTTTGAAGGGGCCAGACTGATCACTGGGGGCCACCAATTCCACAAGCAGGGGGCCCACCACCGAGAAGCCTTGGTCCCTTGTTTCAGTGCTTCCGAGCCTCTCTCAGGATTGGCACCTTCAGGCACACTGCCTGAGAAGAACAACTGACATGGGCAATTGCCACAATAGAAAGCTCAGATTTGATGAAGAGTTCACCCACTATTGAGTTGGGTTATTTTTAAAACAGGAGAAGGTGGGCTCAAGGTGGAGGCAGGGTCAAGGTGGAGGCAGGGAGAGGGAGATCATTTAAAGAAGGGCACAGGGGTAGTGTCAGCGCTCACAGCAGACCTTGTCACAAAGTTGGGCCACCTGCAGCCTTCCAGATGTAAGGTGAACCCTAATCCTCCCAAGATGGCGGAGGCAACAGCTGCCGACCGTACAAAGCAAAACCCAATAGTGGGGAATGTTACAAACAGATCTGAACATTCAAGAGCAAAGAAGGAAACATTTGGTAATGGGCATTATGGGAAATCTAGGTGATGCCCCAGTCCCAGCTACTGGTGTCGTTCAGAGAATAGGGTATGTGTGTGCTTAAAGCAAGCATAAGGGGAAGATGATATTGGCAATGGATGCTGTGTCCATTTCCTTGATTCATAAAGACTTTCATAAAGAATCTGCACCCTAAGGGAGATGCAACACTTTTATGAGAAATAGAGATGGGCACGACTCAAAAAAATGGTGTTTCGTTTGTCGTTTGGTCGTTTAGGGGGCCGTTTCGGTTCGTTTCCGTTTTCGTACGGATTTTTGCAAAAAAATTCGTTTTTGTTTCGTTACGTAACGAAACAAAAAAACAAAAACGGAAACAAAAAATTGCTGTTTCATTAGCATTTAACACAATTCAATGTGTCTGCCGTAACTAAAACGAAGC
>JAHTLZ010000054.1:4591397-4607185 GCA_023846285.1 Phrynocephalus versicolor
CGTAAAGTTATGAGTGATGGAAAGTAACATTGAAAACACTTTGTCAATGTAAACCCATAAAGTTATAAGTAGTTGCAAATCAGGTTGTCAAAGAAGCAGACAGAATTCTTGGACATCTGCGCCCTTTCCAAACCAGAATGATAAAGGTGTACAATTGGGACTATTCCACAGACTCAGGGGCCAATTGCGTTTTCATAAAGTCAAATAAATAAATAAATAAATAAATAAATAAATAAATAAATAAATAAAAGAGACATGAAGGTGGAAGGGGCCTTTCCTGTCAATGCAAAGGATCACTGAGTAGCCAGCAGAGGGCAAGCTAAGCTCGTAGAAACCTCCTATTGCATCTAATGTTGGCATTGGTTATCATTAAAGCCAGGTGAGTTGGATCACCTTTTCTTGTTAAAGCATCTACCTCTGGAACCATTCCTTAAAGGGGGGGGGGACACATCCTTTGGATCTTCCCCAATGCTTAGCAGTTGGATGAAATTCATCTTGTGCAACCTCCATCTGCAATCGCCCTGGTAGGGGGTGTGTGAGTCTAGATCAAGGGAAGTGATAGTACCATTCTATTCTGCTCTGGTCAGACCCCACCTGAAGTACTGTGTCCAGTTCTGTGCACCTCAATGGGAAAAGGATGTTGACAACCTCAAGAGGTTCCAGAGGAGGGCAACCAGGATGGTAAAAGGTCTGGAAGAAATGTCTTAGAAGGAGTGGCTTTGGGAGTTGAGAATGTTTAGCTTTACCAAAAAGAAGGTTGAGAGGAGATATGATTGCTGTGTTTAAATATTTGAAACGATGTCATGTTGAAGAGGGAACAGGTTTGTTTTCTGTGGCTTCACAGACTAGGACTCAGAGCAATGGTTTCAAACTGCAGGAAAAGAGATTCAAATTAAACCTTTGGAAGATCTTCCTGTTGGTAAGAGCTGTTTGGCAGTGTAACACAGTATGGTGTCACGGAGGGTGGTGGAGCCTCCTTCTTTGGATGTTTTAAAGCAGAGGCTGGATGGCCATCTGTCGAAAATACTGTGATGGGGGTTCCTGCATGGCAGGGGGTTGGACTGGATGGCCCTTGAGGTCTCTTCCAACTCTATGGTTCTATGATTCTGGTCGGCAAAGGAAGAAAACACAATCGGTGTTGACTCTGTGAGGTCCCTAATGTCTACAAATGGGCACCCTCACAAGGGCACATTGTACGCCAAAGTACACAAGACTCTTGTCAAAAAAAACCCCTCCCTTCCTGGGTTGGTATTGCATTTTGCAGAGAGGTAGCATGAGTTCAAATCCCCGCTCTGCTTCCTGAAGGGGAAACAACTGAGATCACCCATAGCCTGTGTAGTTAACAGGGTCAAACGCCCTGCCCTGTGGGCAACCACGGGGAAGCTGCCTGATGGTCTCAGAATGCCACCAGAAAGTGGATCAGGTAAATCTCCTCTAACACTTCAAATGTAGAAAACCCTGAGGAAGCTTCTATCGGGTGGAATCCACAGGCCAGCAGATCATTATTTTATTATTCTGGAGCAGCAATATGTAGTCATCCAAATGTCCCAGCGTTGTAGCTTCCATCAGCCCCACTTAGGATAGCTATCACTGAAGAACCATAGGAGATCTGATCCAAAAACACATGAAAAGATACAGCTGATTCACTGTTAATTTTATAGCCTACCTTTCCCCTAAGGTGTAACAGCAACAACCCTAATGACGACAACAACAACAGAACTTCAGCATTTGAAGGCACCTTATGGATCATTGAGTCTGGCCTTCGTCAAGGACACACAGTTGGGAATCGAACACCCAACTGCTGGCTCCATATCCAGATGCCTAAACCATTGAGTTATCCAGTCACAAAACGTAGAATTGAATTAAAGGTAGTGTCCTTTAAATCACCAGAAAGCAATTTAAAAGCACATCATTAAGGAGAATGCAGTACTGTTTCTCTGCAACCCATCTGAATAAAGTACAGTGGTGAGCTCTTGGTTTCAGAACATCTGGGTCACCAGCTATCTGGGAGAAATACACCGATGACTTTTCGGACCTTATTAAAGGGCCTTTTGGGGGGGGGGTCTGAAATTCCCAGGATCTAGAAACCCTTGTCCCAAAATAGAATAACTTCTCCGATGTTTGATCGCTGTATCTGAGAGCAGAACGGCGCCAGGTAAGCGCATGAAAGCTGCCCGGCTTTCAGAGGCCTCTGCATACTGTACTTGGAAGAGATTATGGGTGCCTGTAATCCATGGAGCTGGTGGTACCAGCAGTCTTCGAGCACCTTATATAAGCTCCCTCCTGTGTTTCCCGGCGACTCTTTTCATGTGATCGTGATTGCAAGGGGTTAGGGTGTTATGTGAGGATTTGGAAATGGGGGTGTCCAGTCTGGAACAGGCAGTGACACTCGGTTCTTAGTGTATAAATAACCTTTCAGCATGAGTGAATGTGGAAAGCTCCAGCAGAGGCAAATGATGCCTTGCTTTGCTCTTCACGGTCTGCTGATTAAATTGCTTTTCCGGGCCAGCACTACTGTTAGACAGAGGGGAGCAGGCACCTCACACATCAGATGAGGTGGGGGAAGAGTTTATTATTTATTTATTTATTTGTTATATTTATATCCCGCTTATCTACTGGGTACTCTAAGCGGCTAACAAAAAGGCTATAAAGCCAACAAAATACAATAAATAAACAGACAGACATACCTAAAAACACCCTAGACCCTGTTAAAATCAAGTGAAACCTCGAGTAAAACACAAATTACGATGGCGGGGGGAAAAAAAATTACAGAGGGCAGCTCATTATTGTGCAAAAATTGCCAGCAGCAGTGGGGGACCCTCCCTCTGCATGCCTGACTCAGGGAGCAAACTACAGATCCCATGTGCCCCCATACATGTGGATGATGGGTCACGTGGCCCAGTTCCCAGCAAATAAATATTTAAGAACCGCCCTGTTGAAACGTACAAAATCTTTTGCAGGATTGCAGTAAAAATCTTAGCCTCTTGATTTAAAGAGATATGACAACATGTAATTAATTATTATAACACTTTGGTGGCCGCGAGACCGGTAATCAGCGGGATCAAAGGGGATTGAAAAATTAAAACTAAAGCTGAAACACAGGTGATAATTTGAACAAGGGCCATTAACAAAACACGGGCGTCTTTCCACTGATTCGCTGATTAACACAGAGGGGGTGTGATTGAAAAGCCTTTGCTACCATCTTGATTTTCCCTGTAATTGGCACATTGTTCCACAGGACACAAGCACACCATCTCAGGAATTCTGGAACAGTTTCGGGCTTGGTGTTGAAATCTTCACATAGAGAGTCATCTGTTTGTCGGCTATGCAGAATGAGGACAGGGCTGACAGAGAAATAGAAATGGAAGATTTATATTATTCTATAATAGCATTATAGTTTTTTATTAAGTGGTTCTAGAGAGCCTGAATTTGAACTTCACTTTAATTCTAGAATTGATTTTAACTCTGCTTTAACTCTGCTCTACTTATCAAGCAGTGATTTCGACAATCCCCAGACAAATCAAAGATACTTCACACCTCTACCACCAAAAACATTATCACTCATACTTTATGGGTTTCAGTATCTTAGGCCATTGTACACCTAATGGCCTCTTGAGACTATTGCCCACCTAACGAGCCTATTCAGGCCATTGTTCATATTTGGAGCCTGTTTCAAAGCAGGGTGACATGAGGTCAAAGTGAACTTTAAAACAGAGGATTTGCAACTAGCTTTCCTCAGACTGACAAAGCTTTTGGGATGACCAATGAAACGTTTCAATATCTCAAGAAAAAGAAGTCCAGTTGCCATGACTCAACTTCCATATAAACTCACATGGATGACTGAGAATCTCCACAGACTCTGCTTTAATGGTTGGTATCTTATTTATTTATTTATTTATTTATTTATTTATTTATTTATTTATTTATATAGCTTGTATGCCGCCAAAGGTCTCTGGGTGGCTCACAATCAAAATAAAGAATTCAGACAATTAAAACATCAAAATTGCAATAAAATTAAAACAATAAAAACATTTAAATACAATAAATACAATACATTAAAATACTACACTAAAATCGCCATCAGAACCCACAACAACCAGTTTAAAAACTTCTGGAACAGGAATGTTTTTACCTGGCACCGGCATGTCATCAATGTCGGCGCCAGGTGGGTCTCGCTTGGGAGGGCATTCCATAATCTGGGGGCAGCTGCCGAAAAGGCCCTGTTCCTACAGGCCATCCCTTTCACCTCCTTGAAGGAGGGCTTTTTCAGGAGGGCTCCCTGGCTAGATATTAATTACTGGGTAGGTTCATAAGGAAGGAGGTGGTCCTTCAGGTATCTAGGTCCTAAGACAGTAAGCCACCCAGGGGTCAAATTCAAGGAGAAAGGTGGCGTATAAAAGATAAAATAAATGAATACAACAGAGTCCAGACTAGACACAGGTCCGTAGTTGGGATTCGGGTCTACCACAGAGTCTAATTCCGGTCTCTTTACCTCCAGTAATTGCTAGCGGATAAACCGTGAGGCCGTCCAATCATCCAAGGCCTATGAGAAGCAAACATTTTGGAGTTGGCTGCAGATCACAGAATATACATCTGGATGTAAATAACAGCAGGAGGTGGTCTGGTTTGTTTTCTCCTCTGGGGTTATGTTGTCTTGCAATAAATCAGTCCTGGTACAGATGCCGAGCTTTGAATTTCTGTTTTTCTAAAAAAAAAAATCCTTTTTGGTACGCAGTAGAAATCCACAGAGGGCAATCTGGATTCCCTAGAGTCTACCCCTTTTTTTCTTTATTATTAATTGATTTTTTTAAAAAAAATATTAATTTTGAACAGGCATGGCGCTAGATTGATGCAGCGCTAAAACAGAAACAGATGTGTGTGTGGGAAGTTGGGAGGGATAGTTCAGACTGCAGAATACCCTGCAATCTAAAATCCATTGTGCATGGCAAACCCACAGGAACCCCCCCCCGCCCCCCGGGGCATGGCAAATCAAGGGAAAGAAAGCACAACAATGATCCATTCAAAATAAACCAGCCCCTCCCCCCCCCCCCAAGCAGGTGTTTAAAAACACCTGCTTCCCAGCAGGAAAAAAAAATGGTCACTTAGCTGTATTTTGTGTATTTGGGAATTCTTAAATTCCATTTCAATCGTTCCAAAACCAAATGGGAGTGTTTTGATGTGTAGTTGCGCCTTCAGTTAAGTGTGATTGCAACAATCTATTATTTATTTATTTATTTATTTATTTATTTATTTATTTGACATATTTTTAACCTGCCTTTGCCCCTAAAACAAAAGGATCCAAGGCGGTTTACCACAATTAAAAGACAGCATCTAAGGTTGCAACAATGAGTATACGATGCTAAAAGGATCAGACACATTCATACTGAATCACCTGAGTGACACCAAAATACGTTCAAAGCAGTAAGGTGCGGCAATCCATTCTAAAAAAACTCCAGTTGTCAGCAAAAATAAGTCAGGGAAATCTTGACTGAGGAGATAGGTCCTCACCTGGTTTCTGGAAGGCCAATAAAGATGGTAGCCAGTCTGCCTTCCAGTAGGAGGGAGTTCCAACATTCGGGAGAAGCAACAGAGAAAAGGCCTTCTCCCATGTCCCCACTAGAGATGGGCACGAAACAAGCAATTTTTCGTTTTCGTTTTCGTTTTTTTGTTTCATTATGCAACGAAAACGAAAATTTTTCAAAACAAACGGAAACGGAAACGAAAAAATTTGCCGTGTTTTTTGTTTTCGTTGCGGCAAATACATTAAACTGAAAAGAATGCTAACGAAACAGCAATTTTTCATTTTCGTTTTCGTTTTGTTTTTTTCGTTACGTAACGAAAACGGAAATGAAAAATTTGCAAAAAAACCCAACGAAAACGAAAATGAACCGAAACGGACCCCTAAATGACCAAACGACAAACGAAACACCATTTTTTGAGTCATGCCCATCTCTAGACCCCACCCAATGCACCAATGAAGACAGCAGGTTCAAGAGGAAGGTCTCCCATGATGATCTTAACACTCAAGGAGGCACAGAAAAGGCAATGCGGTCCTTGAGAAAGCAAGGACTCAAGCCATTTAGGTCTTTGCACATGGGGGGGCACAGCAAAGGGAAGGGGCCACCACAGAGGAGCCCCTGCCTACTGAATTGATTTTTCTCACCGGGATTATTTTAGAACGGAGTTGCTTGTGTGGAAGGATTGCTCGTTCCACTCAGTTCCTCTGCTCGAATCAAATTCCTTGGCAGATAATCTTTTCATTGTGTGTCTTTTGCAGATTCTGTCCCATGGATTTCAAGGGGTTTAAGTTTTTTAAAAAAAAAAAAAAAAGAAACCAGGCACGTCCTGCAAGACTCAACCCTGCCCTCTTGTGTTCCACATTGCCTATAGCCATTATTTCATTTAAGGTTATTACTAGAGATGGGCACGAAACAATTTTTTTGTTCCATTATTCGTTATTCGTTTTGTTTCGTAACGAAATGAATCATGACCGTGGCGTAGGTTTAGGAACGAAACGAACAGAACCAAGAAAACTACGTTCATTACGTTTCGTTTCATTAATGGTAGCACACGATGAAATAAGCTGTTTTAAATGTTAAAAAGTGTCCTGAATATCCATAAAAACCCAGCGATAATTATTATTCTGCCTGATAATACCTAGCACCTAGTGTAGCAGTGCTTCATATATTTCAAGGAGATTTCTACCACCACCCCAGGACTACTGAGAAAAAAAGGTGCCATGGACTGAACCTGGGACCTTTTGCATGCAAACCATGTGCTGTGTTGGTGAGCCACGCCTGCGACAAATATGCACCCATTTGTTCTTACAAGAGCAAAATTCCACATTGTTATTTGCCCCGTTCTTTCAAAATGCCGCTTCCTTCAAAGGGACTAAGAATGACGGATCCTAATGTTTGGCCAGCCTTCAATTTCCTTTCTCTTTGTGATTGCCTAATCCAAGGTCAAGAGCTGCCTAGATACACTGGCCTAAGCACATCTAATCTCGACTGATTTCGGAAGCTAAGCAGGGTCGGCCCTGGTTAGTACTTGGATGGGAGACCACCAGGGAATACCAGGTGCTGTAGGCGCCTGGAGTAGGAACTGTCAAGCCACTCCAGTATTCCTGCCAAGAATAACTCCATGGATGTGGGGTCACGAAGAGTCGGTCACAACTGTAACAACGCAACACAAACACACACACACAATCCAAGGTCAGCACTCAAATTGAGGGCTGGGACAGTGAGAACAGACAAAAAGAATTTTTTTTCACCCAGCGTGTTGTTAGTCTGTGGAACTCCCTGCCACAGGATGTGGTGATGGCATCTGGCTTGGATGCCTTCAAAAGGGGATTGGACAGATTCCTGGATGAAAAGTTCATCCCAGGTTACAAACCATGGTGGAGATGTGTCATCTCCAGGCTTAAAACCAGGGTACTTGAAGGGCCAGATGCAGGGGAGTCATATCAGGAGACAGAGATCTAGTCTCATGTACTTCCAGACGCATTTGGTGGGGCCACTGTGAGATACAGGAAGCTGGACTAGATGGGCCTTTGGCCTGATCCAGCATGGTTCCTTTTATGCTCTCTATAATAATGACCTGCCATCAAGTCAGTTCTGACTCGAGTGGGCAATATTGTACATCCTTCCTCCTCCACCCTGCATCTTCTCTACCTACCACCATTCTGGGATATTGTGCTGTAGGTTTTTCAAAGGGATGGCTTCCCACGTTTATGAACAGAAAAGCGGGGAGGTGGGGAGGAGGAGGAAAGTGGATGGAAACCAAGGGACTGGTCTCCTTTTTTCCTACAAGGAGGAAGAAACAAGACCCCCCCCCCAAATGTCCACTTGGCTATACTTAAATATGTCCTGGGAGCTGGGTTCTACAGTATTCCTGGTTCCTGTAAACCAGTGGTCCTCAACCTGTGGGCCCCCAGATGTTCCTGGGCTGCCACTCCCAGAAATCCTGGCCAGCTCAGCTAGGGATGAAGACTTCTGGGAGTTGCAGTCCAGGAACATCTGGGGACCCACCAGTTGAGAACCACTCTTATAAACCTTTGAACTGCAGGGCTGGGAGGGACCTTATATAGATCATGGAGTCCGGACCCTGCCAAGGAGTCCCAGGGGGACATTTGAATGCCCAAACTCTGGCCAGAGACCTAAACCACTGGGCTAGGAGTTGAACACATCTTGAGCAAGCCATACCGAAGGATGTTCTGTCCACTGCCATACATGCCTGGAGAGTATCCTTCCTACCAGAATATAGGAGGCAGCGAGTACCTTGACTGTCATGGAGGGAGAGGGGGGTCCTCCCCAATTCTCTCTGCTTCTGGGTTTATTTTCGGTTTGTGTTTATGTCACTTACAAGTGGCTCACATCTGGCCTGATTGCTTCTGTGGTCCACTCCCCTCTCGTTGACCATCCCCTGGCATGGATCAGATGCGAGGACCTTCTTGACTGCATCCCTTGGGTTGGCGGGGCTGCCAGGAGCATCCCGGAGTCATTTGTCCGCCCCAGGGTGGCCGCTGGGCCGGGGAGCGCGTTGCTGCCAAGAACGGGACAGGCCGTCTTGGGGGCAGGAAAGCTATAAATCCAGGCCCGGGTCTGGCGAACAAAAGCAAGGCGCTTCGGGCCAGCCAGCTCGGTGGGTGGGCTGGTGGGAAGGCTCAGCCTCAGTCCGACCTGCTGCAGAATGGGGGGGAACAGCAACCTGTGTGTGTGTGTGTGTGTGCGTGCGTGCGTGCGTGCGTGCGTGCGTGCGTGCGTGCAGTTCTCAGGCTCAGGCTCAGGCTCAGGCTCAGTCCGACGTGCTGCAGAACCGGTGTGTGGGTGTGTGGGTGTGGGTGTGCAGTTCTATTGGGGGGCATGGGTTGCCCTAAGCGTCTGGGACAGCCCCCATTGAGAAATGTGCTTTTCCTTGGGGGGAGGGGTGTCTCGGATGGGTTACGAGTCCGAGGCGAAGGAACGACCCCCGGGGAGGGGGTCTTTGGCACGGATTCTGGGCACTGCGTCCCTCTCGGAGTAACCCTGCACCTTTTCCTTTTTGTCCCCCCCACCCCCCACCCCCACGGAGCTGGCATTTCCCCCTCCTTACCTATCGACCCCGGCCTTATAGCTGGAGGCGAAACCCACCCCTCCTCCGGCCCCTCCTTTTCCAATTTCCTAGAGAACCTCCAAGAACCCAACAGCCTGTGAAGGCAAAACAAGGAAAGAGGGGCGGCGGCGGAACGGAGGGGGGGTCACACACGGAGGGAGGGGGGGCAGAAAGTTTCCTGTCTTCACCTCGTCGGTGCTTTTCCAGAAGGCTGGAAGTGCAACCGTGCCTGACGAGCCAGCCTCCCCCCCCCATTCGCAAACCCCTGGTCCTGCGAGTGTGTTTTTAATTTCCAGATTCATCAAACGTCCTCCCCCCGCGCCCCGCCCCAGGGAATCCTCCCCCGCCGGCCCGGATCGGTGCAAAAAGCTGATGCCCGCACCCCGTGCCTTCTCCGTCCTTCTCTTCCTGCCTTGGTGCCCCCCCCCCACCATCAAACCCAACCTCCCAGATCTCCCCCAATCCTCGCTGCTTCTCTCGTGCAGGGATGGGGGAGTCAGTCGGGAGGGGGGGAGACGGAGACCCTCGCGCCCCCTCTCCGTGGCGAGAAAAAATAAAGGAGGGGGGTTTCCTTTCCAAACCGTGCCGCAAAGTCGAAAGAGGAAGGGGGAGCGCCGGTCAACTCTCTCTCTCTCTCTCTCTCTCTCTCTCATTCCCGTTGCTCGCTCGGCGGCGCGCGCGCGTGCACGCGCACACCTCCTCTCTCTCTCTCTCTCTCTCTCTCTCTCTCTCACCCACCCCCTTTTCCCCATCAGCCGGTGATTAAATATCTCGAAATCTGCTTCTCATTTCCTCGGGGAGTTGACGTTTTCTTCCAGCTCTCTCTCTCTCTCCCTCTCTCTCTTTCTCTCTCTCTCTTTCCACTACCACCCCCTCCACCACCGCCGCCACCACCAGCACCACCACCGCCACCCCACACGCCCCGTTCTTTTCAACCCTGGGATTTATTGAAACCCTATTTAAAGGCAGCCCGCCGGGGCTCGCTTTCTGCCTTCCTTCCCTCGCTCGCTCGCTCGCTCGCTCTCCCTTCTGCGCCTCTCGGCTGGCCGGGCTCCCTTCCCAGCCGTAGCGGCGGCCACCCCTTCCCTGGAGCCAGGAGAACCAGCCCGGGGCAGGCGGCGAACGAGGCACGGAGAGGGGAACCCCCCCCCCCAAAAAAAAGGTTGGCAGGAGCGCGGGCGAGCGGGTCCTATTCGCCGGGCTCCTCTTGCCTTGGGGTGGCCGCTGGGGTTCCCTACACACACGCACACGCTCACACACCGCCTCTTTTCCCCTGGTGCCCCCCCACCCCCCGCGTTATACCAGCCCCACCGGCATTTCTCTACACACACCCCACCACCTCCGGAGTCGCCAACTCCTCCGCCGAGGCGATCGGAAAGTGCCTGGGACTTTTATCCGGTGCCATCATCCGGCGGGCGCGCCGAGAAGCGGACCGTCCTACCTGCTCTTACGGCCGGGGTAAGTTGCTCCCTCTCCCCTCCCCACCCCACCACTGCCTCCTTTTTTTTTTAGGGGGGGAGGCTCCCTTCACCTTCAAATCTTCCATCGGCTGGGGAGACCCCTGCGGAGTCCGCGCCACCCTCCCACCCCCTTCGCGCGCGCTCCGATCTCAGGTTGGATGTGATTTTTTGAAGTCTGTTTATAGGGAAGCGGGATTCGGGGGGGGGGGGCAAAAGTTCCTTCTCGTCTCCTCTCCCTCGCCTGCTGCCTGGATTTAGAAAAAATAAATAAGGCTGTTTTCGCACACGTTCGCTGCCCAAGCTAAACAGGGTTTAATGGGCTTTTTAAAAAATGTTTTTCCCCCTCCTGTATCCGTCTTTTTTTTTCTTTCTTTTTTTCCTCCTTAATTTCCCCTCCTCCCCCCTTCTCACTTTCTCTCTTTATTTCCTGTTTAATGCTTCCCTCGCTTCATCTGGGAATGCCAATAAAAAAAGAGGGAACTCGCAACACCTTGTCGAGGGAACCCGTCCTGCGCGTTGGCGACTCGCTCCGGAGTTTCGGCCCGGCGGGGCGCGGGGGGGGGGGGGGATGCGAGAGAATCGGTCCTTATGTAAACTCCGTCGGCACCGGGCTTCTTTGCGCCCTAAAAACCCCTCAATTTAGGACGGGCTTTCAGCCGTCGGAAGTGACCGGGGCTGCCTCCGAGGCTCAGACCAGCTTCGGGGACCAATCCTCACCAAAAGAGGAAAAGGACAGTCGCCAAGTGGATGCGGTGCAGGATGATGAATCTCTGGGATGGGGTGGCGCTGAGACCGAGCCTGCGGTAAGCTTTGTCCCTCGGCTAGGCTAGGCTGGGCTCTTGGAGGCTTGCTAGCAGGTCCCGATCCGACGGTGGCGGAGGGAGGCGCGGAGAGGCGCGCTTGCAGCCCCCTCTGGTTGCGACGCCCGAGGTCTGCGGAGAAGCGCCCGTCCGCCTGCCCTGCCCGGGTTGTGGGATGAAGGCACAGGTGGATGGGTCGGTGCCCAGCCGTCGGTGCCGTCCGTCCTCTGAATCCCAGCCGCCGCCCCCCACCCATCTCTCCAAAAAGGGACCACCGTTTTGCCCCAGGGCATCCCTCCCGGCGCGTTTGGAGAGCAGGTGGCTGTTGCCCACAGTTGGAAGTGGCTTGTGGACCCGCGGGATGCGTCCGGGCAAGTTTCAACACTCTTCCAAGGCGGCCCCTCTCTTCTCGGGATTTGCTTGGGTCGGGGTGGACTACAAAGCCCCTCATCCCCCTACAAAGCAAGGGCATAGGGAACGTTAGCAAGAGGTGACGGGGTTCCATCCCTGCCCTTCTGCAGAGGGCCGGGGGAGAGCAACCCACGCGAGATCCCTTAGCACGGATATCGCTCCGGACTCACGCGCGCCGATCCTTTAAGAACAAGGGGCCATGAAAGCAGGTCTGAACGGCGGCGGTTGGATGTTGTCTTCTTTTTCTGTTGCCTTGCTGTTTTTTTTTGACCCTTCTTGGCACGGGGAAGCATTGACTTAAAAGGCAGGACATCTGCACGCATGGTGGTGACACTGCCATTCGCAAATCTTGTCTCGATTTTGGAAGCTCCGGTGGGGCCGATCTGGCTAGTTGTTGGGTGGGAGAAAGACCACCGGAGTTCCAGCAGAGCTGATGCTGGTCAGAGGTGGCAATATTGAGCCACGACACCACGGTGCCTAACGCAGCTTCTGAGGTTCCTCTCATAGATACATGCTGTGTTTGGGGCAAGCGGGCAGATGACTTATGTGCGCCTATAAAATATTAGAGTGGAGGGTCTTAATCATGAAGAGGAAAGGAAGGAGAAACGGAGAGGAGGGAGACGAGGCAAGGAAAGAAAACATTATCTGGTGCAAAGGCACACCACAGTGCCCAGGAAAAGGGGCCGTTGTACAGATGACCGCGATTCTGAAATTCAACAACAGAATCCTGAGAGCTAGCAAGCTAGTGCAACCTCTGGAAGATGCAGGAATTTTGGTGCTGCAGCATCCTTCAGCTCTGGCCACCCAGTTGGTGCTTCAAAATCCCTAGGGAGGAAAGGACCACCACTGCTGCTGCCACCATGTGAAGTGGCTCCACTAAATTTTCCTGCCTTCCCCACCCTCCACCCAGCCTTAAATTCTGCAGCTACCCTCAGGACCAACAGAGAATAAATGTGTTCCATCTTCTTTGTGACAGCCGTTCAAACTCATTCATTCATTCACTTACTTACTTACTTACTTACTTACTTACTTACTTACTTACTTACTTACTTACTTACTTACTTACTTACTTACTTACTTACTTACTTACTTACTTATTGCCCCATTAGTGTGTGCATTCTTCTTCTTCTTCAAGTATCATGTCCTTGAAGAATGTTGGCGATCAATAGCCAGACCTGGTTTTTATCTAAAGCTATTCTCAACAGAGCAGCTGTGCTCACTGCAGACTACTGGCTTAAGTTCTTAAGTCAGAATGTTCTTCTACGTCCCTGGGAAACCTGCAGCAGATGGTATTTCTTAATGCACATTGCGTATCCAAAATACTGCAATTTTCTTCTTTTTATAGTATTGAGGATTTCTACCTTTTTATTCATGTGCTGTAATTTCTAGCTTTTTAATGCATGTGCTGTAACACAAGCCAGTGAATGCATTGCACAAGTTAAAACTTTAGAATCCCCCAGACCCAACAGAAGAACAGATCTGACAATACGACAATAAAAAATTGTATGAGAGAGAGAGAGAGAGAGAGAGAGAGAGAGAGAGAGAAACGAAACGAAATAAAACATCATATGAAAAGCATCCTCATGCTACTCTCCTCCTCCTAATTTCTCCCAGGAAAAACTATCAAACTCCTTCAACGTTGCCCCAGATCGTGGGACCCTGACTGGATGGGACCCAGGGTCATTCTAACTCAGTTCCCTATTCCCCTATTCATCATAGTGACCAGCCAATATAAGGACACACACACACACACACACACACAAACACACCTCTGGTTGTTAGGACAGCAGAGAGATCGGCACAGGGAGGCATCCAGAAGGACCAGCTGGTGTCCTTGGCTCATTCTCTGCCTAGAAGCTGGCTGGACAAGGGGCACCATCTTATTTTCCCCTTGGTGTCCTCTAGTGCATCTGAAGGATCAAGGGAGTTTGTGAGGGGCGGGGGGGGGGGGGGCTAGGACAAATGTTGCAGAGACCAGGGGATACTGCCATGACCCCAGTCTCCTTCTCTTGCTACCTGGTGCAATCATGTCATTCCTCCGGCCTCTGGAGGGCCACCTGCCATTCTCTGGATGTGGATGGTCCGTCGCTCTCATGACCTCTTACCAATGACTATGCTAGCTGTGGCTGATGGGAGTTGGAATCCAGCATCTCTAGACCTGGTATCATCCCTTACTCCTCAGGTGCCCCTGGAATTAAGTACAGTTATACCACTGCAATTAACCCTAAGCACACAGAAGGGGGGAGCATGGTTTTCTGTCTCCTTCCCCTTCTTTGCTTTTCCTTCTCTCGCCTCCCCTGAGTTCATGTTAAGACCCGGAGCGGCAACTGAGGCTCATAAGAGCTCACAGATTAAGGGGTGGTTTTTTCTCTAACAAAGGGGCAAGTTCTGCCATGAGCCGGAAACGGGATTCGATGGTGTTATACAGTAGGACCCCCGTATCCACTGATTCATTATCCACTGATTCACTTATCCACGGTTGGCAGAGGAAAAAAATTAAATAATTCTGGAGCCACAAAGCAAGCTATTGTCACAAACAGCAGCTGTAAAGCAAGCTACTGTCACAACCAGCAGTCATAAAGTAAGCTACTGTCAGGAAACAGAAGTTTGGGTGGGTGGGTGGGCAGGTGTTCTCTCTTATCCACAGTTTTCATTATCCATGGGAAGGCCAGGAACCAATCCCCAGGGGATACCGGGGTCCTACTGTACACCTCTTCCAACCTAGTCATTCTATGATTCTATGACACTGTTGAAAGCAATGAACAGTGTTAGCAAGTTACGTTAAGTGCCTCTTCAGTGCACCTTTGAAAGGTCGCGAACCTCTCTAGACCTCCTCTTCCTTCTTCTTGCTGCCGTCTTGTGCCTTCCTTCGGTTTTTTCCCCCCACATAATGGGAGGCAGGCACCCTTCATATCTACTGTCCAGGTCCCCCTTGGCTGGAAAAAATGAGCACAACCCATTCCCCACCCAAGCTACCAGGATGGGCGGATTATTTCTTCTAGGCTGCCAAAGAAAACAGGTCTTTATCCTATTTGAAGGCGACAAGCCGGAGTATGGGATGGGCCACATTATGAGCCGCAGTTTCTGCCATGGGCACAGGGAGTGGAAAAACTTTGGTACAGCAGAGGAGGACGTTTTAAAAAGATGATTCCCCGATAAAGGTTGGCACAGGTAAACTAGGGGAACGAGCACAGCTCAGAGGTAGAGCATGAGCTTTATATCTTAAACCTCCCAGGCGTGGAGACGAAGCATGGCAAAACCCCTTTGGAAAACCTGAACTGCTGCTGCTGCAGGCCTGTGCAGGCAGTACTAAAGTAGGCAGGCTATTCGCCTGGCTTGGTTTAAAGTGGATTCCCCATATAGAGGGAGAACCAGTGTTTCAGTAATGGAATACTTTGATGGGGGGTTCCTGCGTGGCAGGGGGTTGGACTGGATGGCCCTTGAATTCTCTCCCATCTCCTATGATTCTATGATTCTATGGTACCCGCTCTCCATGCAGAGGGTTCAGTTCCTGGTATAGTACCTCCTGGTAGGGCTGGGAAAAATTCTTGGTTCATCCTTGGAGGGAGCTGCTGCCAGTCAGTGTCATCAACATGGGGCTAGAGGGACTTATGGTCTCAGTCAGCTAATGCCAAAATAATGGATCAGTATATTTGGAAGTCATGGGGAAATCAACATCTTTCTTTCTAGTGTGCACAACACATACATTGATTTATGTGCACCAACAGATGTTCAATAAACTCCTGTTGAAGAATAGATCACTGATTTTAAGGTCTCTGGCTGCTGCCAGTCAGTGTCGGCAAAATGGGGCTAGAGGGACTTATGGTCTCAGTCAGCTAATGCCAAAATAACAAATCAGAATATTTGGAACTTAGTCATGGGAAACTCAACATCTTTCTTTCTTTCTTTCTTTCTTTCTTTCTTTCTTTCTTTCTTTCTTTCTTTCTTTCTTTCATCCTTCCTTTATTGCTTTATTTTCCTCCTTCCTTCCTTCCTTCCTTCCTTCCTTCCTTCCTTCCTTCCTTCC
>JAHTLZ010000054.1:4607195-4640847 GCA_023846285.1 Phrynocephalus versicolor
TCCTTCCTTCCTTCCTTCCTTCCTTCCTTCCTTCCTTCCTTCCTTCCTTCTTTCCTGGTGTGCACAACACAGACATTGGATTATGTGCACCAACAGGTGTTCAATAAACACCTATTGAAGAATAGCTCACTGGTTTTAAGGTCTCTGGCTGCTCAGCCAGAGGTTGGGAGTTCGATCCCTCCCACCCACCCCCGTGTCTCCTTGACAGGGCTGGACATGAAGATCCATCAGGCCCTTTCCAGCCCCAAAGTTCTAAGAATATGGGGATAACTGATTGCATAGGATATTCTGGAGAGAGTTCTGGGCAAACAGTAGCGCAGCTCAATGGACGTCCAGGGGAATCTTATTTGATTTGATGTTGTAACGAGAGATGCCCTTTTCTACTTTTGCAATTGCGTTCTTTTAAAAGCATTGACTACCAGAACTTGTGTTCACCCATAGTGACGAACCTCGTACAAAATGTGATGAGGGTGTCAGACAGGGGTGTCCAAGCATTTTGCAAGGAGGGCCAGATTTGGTGAGGTGAAAATGTGTGGGGGCCGACCATTCAGCCACATTTGGCCCCCGGGCCGGACTTTGGACAAGTCTCTATAACATGCAAGGAGGCAGGGAGGATGCTGCAGCAACGGAGCCAGGGGCAAGGGGGCTGAGGAGGTGGCTTGCGGGGCAGGGGGTTGGACAGCGGCAAGGAGGGCAGGCAAACCGTAAAACTGCAAGCTGACATCTCCCATCCAGTATGGGGAGGGGCCAGCTGGCGGGGATGCGTGACAGGCTGAGCCAGTGAAGAGAAGAGGCTGCGGGCCACTCAAAATTTGAAAACGGGCCGCATTTGGCCCCCGGGCCTGACTTTGGACATGCCTGGTGTAAGACTAGGGGAGCCCTATAGAACCCACCCTAGTCTTGGGTCAATCCAATGGCAAAAGAAAAGAAAAGAAAAGAAGAGCATGGATGACAAGCATGCCTTTATATTCACCAGGGCTAGTCTGGATGGCATTTTGCAGGGGATTAAGAATTATGAATGGCTCTGATTACTGTTTGATCTGTGGAAGCCTTCACTTCAAAGGTGGCCTTTGCTGTCATCTACGGAAGATGGGACTAAATCCAGTCTTTAGTCCCAGCTAGAGCAGATCAATTGAAGTCAGCGAGATTTAGAGTTGATTAACCTCCACCTCCCCCCCCCGATTCATTTCTGTAGGTTCTGGGCTAGCTAGGGGAGGGGCGTGTTTGGTTTTAATTCCCCTATGCCAGTGGACCCCTCCCTCAGCTGTGCTTTGTTGCATCCCTCCTAAGAAGAGCCCTGCTGGATCAGGCCAACGGCCCATCTAGTCCAGCTTCCTGTATCTCACAGTGGCCCCACCAAATGCGTCTGGGAGTGCACGAGACTAGATCTCTGTCTCCTGAGACCACTCCCCTGCATCTGGCCCTTGAAGGACCCTGCTTTTAAGCCTGGAGATGACACATCTCCATCATGGTTTGGAACCTGTGATGGACTTTTCCTCCAGGAATCTGTCCAATCCCTCTTTGAAGGCATCCAGGCCAGATGCCATCACCACATCCTGTGGCAGAGAGTTCCACAGACTAACAACACGCCAGGTGAAAAAATATTTTCTTTTGTCTGTTCTTACTCTCCCAGCCCTCAATTTGAGTGGATGTCCCTTAGTTCTGGTATTTTGTGAGAGGGAGAAGAGCTTCCCTCTATCCTCAGTTCTAGTACCCAAATATTGCAGTCACTAGAATCGGAGAACAGGGACATACGTACAAAAAAGTGCCCAGCAATGCACAAGTTGAAATGGACACTTTCTACTTTGTAGAAAAAAGGAAGGATGGGTAAGTACTGGAATCAAATATGCACACAGTGTTTTATGCACGCAGACTTGAGGATGTGAATAAAGGGTTTTGATCTGAATAGAAATGCCATACATTTCATCGGAGCAGGTGAAGACTACAGCTGGCTTATCTGTGCGCCTGCTCGGCCTGTCGCCCAGGTGCTGATTTCTCCAAGGGCAACTTCAAAGCTCCTGGAGTTTTGCTGTATGCAATTTGCCCTTTTGGATCTGTCTGTTGACATCTCTGCTGCGAAGTGTATTCTAGATGCTGTAGTTTTCGCCGGTGGGTACAGTCCGGATGTGAAGCTCAACCACCCAGTGCAGAGGAGTTCTGCAGTTGAATTCGATTGTTTCTTTTAAGTCACCCGCTGCAAAACAAGGTTTTGCTGGGTGCTCTCTCTCTCTCTGTGTGTGTGGAAATATTCAAAACATCCATTCCATCCACCCAAATCAAAACAGTTCCCAGTCATTTGCACAATGACCAGCCGGATCTTTAGAAACATAGACCATTTTCTTCTGGGTCGGGATGGGTAGCAAAGCCGTCCGGGTGGCATTTGAAATGTAAACAAACGCCCGGCCATGTACAGTCACCCTGTGTGGGTGGGTTCAGATCCCTGGCAATCAAGCTTCTTTGCATACCAAGAGCTATTCTTCAGAACACGTGAGGCAGCCAAACAATGCAGCAGGAATGTGCGAAAGGATTTTAAAGATGGCTAGGCTGGGATTAAGGTCTTGCAGAGAAACGTTGGATGCTCTTAAATGTTAATTTAAAAAAAGTTTATAAAACCAGGAAGGCTGCCTCTATTCCACCTTGCTGTTTTGTTTACGTGCTTCATCTCCTTGGTAGGATGCAGTGGTGACCTGCAATCCGACTGGCCAAATACAGTCCACCAGTTGGTTTAGCTGTAGGGTTCAGATGTTAGATCCTGCTTGAAATGCCTGTAACTTGCTTCTTTTCAGTCCTAAAGGCCTTCACGGATTATGCATGGGGTTGGGGGGGGGAATGCAATCAAAGGAAAGCATCAGAGCTGGCCTGACTGTTGGGCAGAGTGAGGAGGTGGCCTTAGGTAGCAAAAACAGACAACTGCGGCAAATTCTTAGTTCTTGATTTGCTCTTGCAGTTGGCGGTGGTATACAGTCGTTGTCGTCGTTTTTCATCTTTTTGCTTTGGCTGACACTCTAGCCACTACTCAACATTGGTTCTTGCTATCTAGATGGTATGGGCCAAATCCAGGTTTTAGTCCCAAATAGAATGAATGCCTTTGATCAATTGGAGTCCCATACCAGCGGTGAGGTGACACATCCCGTTCCTTGCCATTTGGCCCACCTGATGATGGGTGGCCAGAAAGTGGTTCTCTCATTTCCCTTTGGATGCCCCTTTGTCTCTAAACCGAGCCTTGAATTGCGTGGCATTCCCAGCAGAGAACTGCCCTGCGTAAAATGGGGCACACGGCCACCTTAAGTCCATCTCCTCTTCCCAGAGGGAGGGTAAGGACTTGCAAAGGGGTGATGATTCTGCACCCCCTGCAGCATATTGTGGCAGTGGCTTCCTGCGGGACCTTCCTGATGACTTCTTTAAGCTCAACTCAGCATCAAGTTACAATGTGTGTGTCCCTCCCTGTCTTTTTTAAAGCAACGCATTCTATGAACATTCGTTTGGAGCCAATTCAGTCGCGGTTTCATTTTGGCTGCTGTTTGCCATTATGCTGCCCGGGATCCGTTGGTTGGTTTTTAATTGTTTTGTTTTATTCATGTTATTGATCAAGAGCCACCCTAATGGTCTCCTATGGGATGGAAGATGTGGGAGATAAATGTGGGGTTTTTTTTGGGGGGGGGTATAAATATATAAATTCAGTCCATGCAGTTATTATTTCGCCTGCACACATCGGTTGCACACATCAGATGTATTTCTAACACAACTGCTTGCAGGATTTTGACTAGTTCCATTTAACTCACTGTAGGAAGACTGTGTTGGGTGGGGATCGTCAACCAGAAAAAAACAGCTTAATCATCCATTAAATAATTATTGCAATTTGTTGCCACTACAGCGGAGAAGGTTATAACGGGAAGCTTTGAGGCTCCCTTCTTTTTTCCATGAAGTGTCCAGCAATCGGGACTGCTGCTACATCTCTTGTTTCTTGTAGGCATTTGTTATGGTGTGAATGACCCCTGTGGTATCTCCCATGGTTCAGTATGGCTTCGGAGAGGACTGCACTCAAGGAGTATAACGGAAAACAGTAATCTTTGCCATTAGCTACCAAACGACTCCCCTCTTTCTTACTATTCTATACACATAGTGCTTCACGTTACCTGTTTTCTGACTTCCAATCTGGCAATTAGGTGTCTGGGCTGGGATTTTTGAGTCCTTCCTCTGCCCTCTTGACAGGGGCTGGTCCCTTCCAACTCTGCAGTTCTAAATTATTGTAAAAAGGGCTGCGGTGCAGAAAACTCTGTCTGGAGTTCAACATTTCACTCATTTCTTCTTTTTTAGTTTTAACTACCAAGCACTGGACATACATAGTGATGCCCGTCATTTACTATGATGGTTTTTTGCCAGGTATTTCTTTTCTTTTCTTTTCTTTTCTTTTTTTTTTGCACTCTAGATCACTGGATCTCTTGGCTTTTAAGCTGCCTGAGAACAGATGATTGCAGACTAAATTGGGGGGGGAGGGGAGAGAAGGACATCTTTTTTATATAGAGTGCATATTATGTCCCGCTTCATGGGAGACTGCCCTGTCATTCTGTCATCCTCAACCTTTGACCCACCAGGTCGTTAGGCTTAGAAGCCTCCTAAGAATGGACAGAATGAAACAGAAGTTTTTTTTAAAAAAAAAAAACCTTGCATAAACCAAAAGCTCAGAATGGCTGAGCTCATAGGAGCTGGGCTTCAACTGGATTTTAGATAAAGAGCCTTGGTGCTGCTTTATCACAATTATCAGCACCTGGACAGCAGACAGAGGAGTTTCACAGGTCTCCTGGTCATGGTCTTCTCCCACCCACTCTATCTATCTATCTATCTATCTATCTATCTATCTATCTATCTATCTATCTATCTATCTATCTATCTATCTATCTATCTATCTATCTATCTATCATCTACTGCATTTCTACCGAACTAGAACACTGATTTCTCACTGGAAGTCTATGCTGATCAATGAGCATCTGCAATTGTTAAGGCAGACAATTGTCTGTGAGTGACACATGTGTGGCTGGTCAAGACTTTATTAATGGGGAACAGTGAAAACTACTGTATGTTGCTGGCAAAAGGGGTAGGCACAGGAGCATTATAACAGAACTGCCACTTCCATTGGATAATATTCGGACTAATCATCGGAGCAGAAGTTCTTGTTTTTTAATTTCCCAATGGACAAATGGCAGCTTCCTCCTTCTCCGCTTCTGACAAGCCTTATGTTGTAAGTATGTGGCACCTTAAAGACTAACTTTCAGATTTTAATGTAACATTGCGTGGACACATCAACTTCTTCAGACCTATAGCTGCTATCTGCTGCTATATGTCTGAAGAAGTGGGCGTGTCCACGAAATGTTACATTAAAATCTGAAAGTTAGTCTTTAAGGTGCCACATATTTTGTGTCTTTTGTTTTGTTTTGTTTTTCTTTTTTGCCTGAAATTCTTAAAAAGACTAACATTATTATCCTCTCTGAAACTTATATTGTAACTGTAAACAAAATAAAAAGTAGAAATAACAGTTAAAGAAACATGGTGGCATCTTAAAGACTAACCTTTCTTCCTTCCTTCCTTCCTTCCTTCCTTCCTTCCTTCCTTCCTTCCTTCCTTCCTTCCTTTCTTTCTTCCTTTATTTCTATCTGTCTGTCTGTCTGTCTGTCTGTCTGTCTGTCTGTCTGTCTGTCTGTCTCAGTGGTTCTCAACCTGTGGGCCCCCAGTTGTTCCTGGACTGCAACTCCCAGAAGCCTCCACCAACATTCATAGACAAGTCCATTTCATCAGGCATGAACTTGTCCATGAAAGCTCACAATAAAAATTATAACAGTTCGTCTTAAGGTGCCCCCCCCACATTTTTGTCTCTGCTTTACTTTTCATTAAGTTTTCGCCTACAATGCTTGCACAGACTAATGCGGCTGCCCGTTCCGACAAACCAGTTTCCTTCCAGCAGAACTGGGTGCAGCGTGGAGGGATCTGCCTCCGTAAATTATGTGAGGAAGGAAGCCCCGCAGGAACAGAACAGCCCTGAGAGGTGGTGGGCTTGTGTTGCCTGAGACAGATAAATCATATGTAAGCGCTCCATATAGGGAGGTATTGTCTGGGCCTGGGATTCCGGCAAGCAAAACCGAAGCCAAATGAGGCCAGATTTATGACACTGGAATAAACTGCCGGTGGAGATCAGGCACTTGGATTCGCTGCTGCCATTTAGAAGGGCATTGAAGACCTTGCTCTTTAGGGAATGTTTTGGGTAGTCCTTGAGCAGCCAGTGGCCTGTTATTAGTTTGTATGTCTGCTGGCTCCTGATCTGCCTTGCCGGAGTTTGTTTGTGTAGTTTGGCCGTTGATGCATTATGCATATTGTTATTTTTTTAATTTGTTCCTTTCTATATTATTATATGTTTGAGCAAGTTGTCTTTGCAACATGTTGTACACCGCCCAGAGTTCGTTCGGGAAAATTGGGCGGTTTACAAATTCAAAAATATATACAATGGACCCTTGTATAACAAACAGTTTGTATAACATAAAATCTGTACAACATAAAAAATTCTGGAGAGAGGAGAAATTTGCTTAACAGAATCGCCTATGGGGAGAATCCATACATTATAAAAATGGGATTACTCCATTTTCAATGCATTCCTATGGGAAATTTGTATAAAGGAAAATTTGCTTAACATACAGTAATTTCATTTGGAATGAATTAATTCCTTCATACAAGGTACCACTGTAAATAAATAAACAGCAATTCTGGTTTGTGCATGACGAGCCACTGTGTGCACACCTCCGTAGCCCAGCGACCAAACCCGCCAAAGTTTGTGAGTTGCGTGGATGAGGAAGTATGGGTGGGGGGTGGGAGTGGGGAGGCTTCCCCCTGTATAAGATCCCAGTGGAGAGCTTTGGCAGAACTGTAGTTTCTGCCAAGAAAGATAGTTGTTTTGAAGAGGAGAAAGCAAGGGATGGAGAGAAGCCTGGGCTTGACAGGCCCCTTCTGACGCATCCCTTCTGAATGCCTTTGTGTTCATTCCGGTTTCTTTCCATTGTGTTTCTTAACTTAAGAAATCTGGCCTCTTTCAGAAGATGCTAATTTCCTCCCTTACATTGTGAGAGGAGTTGAGGATGAGAGGGCTTTTGTCTGATCTTAATTTAAGTCAGGTTCTGAGACAATGGGGTGAAGCTCTGATGGATGCCACATCTGGACAAGAGGCTAGGTCCTTTTATTTTATTTTTTAAGTAGCAAAGGCAGAGCAAAAATTGGTTGAGGGTCCGTAGCTGCTGAAGGAACCTCATATGTACTGCTGCTTGGTGAAGCCCTCTTTGGTTGTTATTAAAACAGGCACACCTACCATTGGGTGCACAGAACTGTGTCTCCCCCTTTGGTTTCCACTACTATTGCCCTCTATTCCATAGGTGGGGGGGGGCAACGGGAATGAAAAGGCCATTTTCTGCTAACCCCCAGGGGTTCCTCACATGAGTCAGAAGTTGAGTGACTCCCATATCTATATTGTGTGCCAAGAAATGCAACTGGTATGTCACAGGCAAAAGAATGCTGCAGCTAGAATATCAACCTGGAATCAGGGCAGCCTGTTTTCAGGCCTTCACTCGGTCACCAAAAGTTGGTCCAGAGTTTGGAAGCAATGTACAAGTAATGAAGGATATTGGAAGCAATCTTTAACAGGGATAGGGACTCAGGTTGTAGGGCATGTCAAGTAGGACATAAGTTGCCCTGGTGACGTGACTTTAATTTGACTCAGGGTTCTTTTTTTAATGACTTGGATTCATCTCACGAGTTGGAACCCACCTGTTCCTCAAAGACAAGACAAGCCAAGTACTGTATATACTCGAATATAAGACTAGTTTTTCAGCCCTAATTTTGGGTTGAAAAAAGGGGCCCTGGACTTATATTCGGGTCAATACTTTTAGCCACTGAGGCAAGTGCTTGGGTTGGTGGCTAAAAGTCATTTTAAACATCGTGCGTCACTTCTCCTGACACACACACCCGCTCTGCATCATGGGGGAGCAACATGCAATGTTTAAAATGCGCTTGCCTCAGTGGCTAAAAGTCATTTTCAACATCACATGGCGCTCCCCCAGCTCACAAAGGAGGAGCTGCCAGGCCCTACTGCATTTCCCACCCTAGACTTATAGTCAAGTCAATAAGTTTCTCCAGTTTTGGGGATTTATATTAGGGGCCTCGACTTATACTCGGGTCGACTTATATTTGAGTATATAGGTATTCTGCGTATATACCAGTACTCTCTGGGCAGTTTACAATTTATGCAGGCTACACCCCACCCCCCCCACCCCCAAGCAAGCTGGGTACTCATTTTAGCAACCTCAGAAGAACGGAAGGCTAAGTGAACCTTGAGATGGCTACCTGCAATAGAACCCCTGGTCGTGAACACAGTTGTAGCTACAGCCCCACAGTTTAACCACTGCGCCACAAGGCTCCTCTTTTTTCGGGGGGGGGGGGGGTGTTTTTAATAGGTACTCAGACTTGAGACTTGGGACTCAGGACTTGAGACCACAGACTTGGAGTCGGTCTTGGGACTTGGGAGCAAAGACTTGGACTTGGGACTTGAGACTTGGACTTCAAGACTTGCCAACGTTCCTGGTCTTTAACTGTGGGGAGTATTGAAGACATAATAGAGTTCCGTTTCCAGTTCTAGAAAAACATTTCCCACCCCAAACAGCATTTCCCGAACCTCCCAGACAGTCCACAAAGGAACTCCTCCCAGCTCTGTGTCTTCTTTACTATCCTGGCCTGGAGTTTATTATGGTCTGCCTTTCTGATCTCCAATCCTTCTTTGCTTGCTAGCTAGACACTTCCCCTGCTGAGACTGACTGACCATCTTTTGCAATCCCTCTTTGATGGACTAGGGTGGTGAAGTCAAAATTGGCCCCAAAGAAAAGACTCTCAGAGCCCAGTTATATGGGTCAGACATGTGAGAACACTTGGGATTGATCTGAAGGACGTAGACTGCATGGCATTCTTCGTACAGCATTCCAACCTGTCCTTCACGGGTTCCACTCCATCCCAGAATAATCTAGGGTGGAGTCTACTGGTTTTGTTTTGTTTTGTTTTGTTTTTGAATATTTAGGATTGGTCCAAATAAACACTGTGATCACTCAGATTGCTTCAGTTTGGGGTGGGGTGGGGTGGGGTGCCCTTTCTAAAGAGTGTTTTGGTTTACAAGCATGTTTCCGGAACAAATTATGCAAGACTTCAGAGAATCGAAACATCGAAAAACGGAAGGTCGGGCCGGGAAAAAAAAAAGGAGAACAAAGGCATGGAATTTCACATCTCATCACAGAATGAGTATGTATGGAAACAGTCATGCTGGTATCATCCATCACGCCCGTGCGTACACGGGAACAGGGACAGAACCGCAAGAAGACCACGTGACCGCGACCGACATCAACATGCAATGAACTTCCTCCCAGGACGAGAGTGGACGTGAAGTAACTGTCTTTGTCCTTACAACCACATACATCAGGCTGTCGGGCACAATCTCTTTGGATAGCCCCCTTCAAGCCACTGTTTTCCCAGTGCCCTTCTTTTGTCGACCATCTACGAGCCTCGTACTTCTGCACCTGCAGCAAGGGAACCCTGGCAGAAGCCGGGTGTGGGTGGTGAGAAAAGTGGCCTTGCAAAGCTTCTCGCTGCCGAACAGCGCAACGAAACCCGTCGTTAGCATGTATAAAATCAGCTCGAAGAGGTAGCAACCAGGGAGCAGCAGCGCCAACTTCGCTGCAGCGGAGTTGTGGTTTGACCTAGTCTCTTATTTCTGATTTCCATTCCCACCCATTAAAAATAATAATGAAACCTCAGCTCTGGGCTTACCGCCCAGATTCCTGGCCCACCTCTGATTGATGTGGGCAGTTCCACTGGTAGAGCACCAGGCTCCACAGCCCGGTTGTGGAAACGGGCGTGTTGGGAGCAGAGAAGCCGTAAAGTAATGACGGCTGTCCGGTTGAGCCCAGGAAGCCAAGAGCCAGAAGGGAAGAGTTATGCCTGTTCCGCATTAAGCAAACAAGAGATTAATGATGCAGGAACGGTCAAGCCAAATGCTTTTTCCATGAGGTCCGGTGACATTCCCTGCCAACGTTGTTTTGAAATATCAGCCCGAGGTAAAAGTGACTTTCCCAATGGTCTTCAAACAACATTTTTCAAAGCCTGATGTCACAAACACACACATTTTTCTGTCTGCAAGAAAGGAAAGGGGGAGAAAACACACCCCACCTTAGTCTTCCAAACACTTCCCTCCTTCTCGAAGCTTGGGAAAGCTAGGAAAATTGTCATACTGTATGTAGTTTCCGTTTAAGGCCAACAGGTCTGGACAACTCCAGATCTGGAGGATGAAAAAGGTGTTGGAATGACTGCCAACATTCGAGTACTGTCCAAAGTGTTACATATCGTGAGAAAATAGTTTTTAGAAGGAAGCTTTGGGGTGACGGGTGAACATAACAGTGAAAGAAGAAGGTCTTGTCATAAATTTGTTCATTTATACCTTTTACCCATTTTAATAACTTTAGAATGAAGCTTAACACTTTTTCCTTTCCTTTTGTTTGCAAATAATACTGCATTATTACTAATGCATCCCTAGCACATTAGAAATAATTTATAGTATTTTGATCCTACTCTTTCAAGGCCTAGTGTACCGGTAGTTCATGACAAGGAATATATTTAATTCTCATTTTGATGTGAAACTAGGAAGGTAAATGATGTATTGCATGCTCAATGGGAAATGTGATTTTTCTACAAAACCTGTAGGGAAATGGAAAAGATTTGTTTATTGGTCTCAGAAAGAATTTGCATGTTTTCAAAACCAAATAATGTGGTGACTGCTGCTGTAGTTGTACTGAGGTTTGAAACACAGAAGCATTATATATCTATATCTATATATATCTATATATATCTATATATATCTATATCTATCTATGCATGTTAGGGTGGATTCGGGTTTCTTCCCGTGTAGAAATCTATCTATCTATCTATCTATCTATCTATCTATCTATCTATCTATCTATCTATCTATCTATCTATCTATCTATCTATCTATCTATCTATCTATCTATCTATCTATATATATTTACATGCTGCCTAATTTGTCTTAAGTCTTGTGGTTTCTGTCACACACTTAGGTTTAATGAAGGGAAATACACTTAGAGGCATTTGTGCAAATTCATGACCAAAACAAGGGCATGGTGTCTCTCTCCCACTTTGGACTAGAACTCTCACAAGAACTGGAGAATTCTCCGTAGGGTGAGATTTCTTTACACCTTTAATGTAAACATATTTAATTTTTGGACTTTTGAACTACTACATCAACCAACACTTGATCTTTCTTTTAAAAAAGCATAGCTCTCTAAATTTCGCAACTGTATCTTTCAAAAGTGTGCAAAATTATTAACTGAGAAAATATCACAAATGTTTGCAAATATATTATATTAGCAAAGCCATACTTGGGGGGGAAAGAGTGTAGTTGGCTGGTACCATACAAAAAGTTAGGAGAGGTATATACAAAAATGAGTTGGGACAGGTATATTCAAAAATGCACGCAACTTTTCAAGGCCATGGGATAAAATTGCTCAACATTCAGTCTAAACTGACTTTAAGTTTGGGACCATTCTGGGATTTGGGATAAACTATATTTAAAATTGTTGGGGGGGGGGAGAATAAGAAACTGAAGTTGATAGACCTCCACCCTGCCTGTAGAGTCATTCATCTGGGACAGATTTGCAGCTGGTAAGACTTTGATTCTGATGCTATTCCTGCTGATTAGTAGCTCAGCTTCCAAAATCAGAATTCTCAGCACTAATTCCTTATATCCATCTGTGGCTCTCCAACTGTATTCTGAATGAAGAAGGCTCATAGGAATAGAAGAATGAAAATCAAGCTGTTTATATACCCCCATAGCACTTAAAGCACTCTCTGGATGGTTTACAATTTAATGATGCAGGCTACAAATTGCTCCCCCTCCCCCATGCCACCAGCCTGGGAAGGATGGAAGGATGAGTCAACCTTGAGCCAGCTACCTGGGACTGGACCCCAGGTCATGAGCACAGGTTTGGCTGCTGTATAGCAGTTTAAACACTGTGTCCTGAGGCTCTTCATGCAGACAGCATTACAGACATCTCTATGACATCACTGAGAAGCAGAACACTTTGCTTTTGCTTTGCTTCGACTTGGGCAAGCTCTTAGGCAGTCACATGTGTGGTGGATCAACATTTCCATTATTGTGAGTCCCCTAAATAGGTTGGCATCAATTAATGAGAGTGAAGCAATGCGAGCTGCAAAGATCAAGGCAGTGTATAGTCAGGCTTGATTAGAACAATCTAATCAAGCCCGACCATTCCAAAGGCAGTATTAGGACCTGGCTTCATAAGCATGCCACTTCTAAATATTGTCAACTTAATCCCTTCCCTGATTGGCAGAGGAGAGGAGGAGTGAACCTTTTTTTTATTTAGTTTAAGACTAACACTGGTGTTCAATGACAGATATTTCAATATTTAAAGAAAACACAACGGCACCTCGACTTAGAAATTTAATCTGTTCCGAATGCATGCTCTTAAGTCGAACTACTCTTAAGTTGGGGTACCTATTAAAAAATAAAAAAAATAAGTTTAATAAATCCAAAAAATAAAAAAAAAATGTAAGTCGAGCAAACCATATCTAATATTTGTAAGGCAGCACTTAAAATGATTGCCAACAGTTTTTCACTCTTAAGTCGAATTGCCCTTAAGTCGGGGTACCACTGCATTTATCTCACTGGGTTTCCTGAGAAAGGAGGGTCAGAGATCGGTCCGACAGGAGGTAGATTCTGGGAGTATCTGAGAGTACATTTCCCAGTTTGTATCTGATTGACCAAGGGTGTAGTATAAATGAAGACCAAGCCACCCAAAAAAATGTGTGTCAGTAAGGAGAGTTCACCACACACTGTGTTGTTTTGGGGGAAATGCCATTTTCCATGACCAGTAAGTAAGGTACACAAAAGCCGAAAAGGCTCAGGAGGAAGGGGTGGGGCCACCCCAGATCCTCTGAAGCATCCTGGTGCTTTTCGGCCTGAGAACGCCCTTCCCTGCTTCCACCGCAGCACAGTTCAAACGCTCACCCACATGCCGCTACGTCTTTGCAAATCACTCCCTTCCCAAGCTGTTTTGCATTAGAACACCATCCACCACGCGTCTCTCCACTCCCCCTCCCTCCAAGAAGGCTTTTGGGGTTTTGTTACACACCAATGTTTATGCAGGCTTTTGGATATGTCCCCGGCCTTCTTTTAAAGCTCCACCCCAGGAAGATACACCCAAAGATGGTTTATGCTTATGCCGAATGTTGGCTGCAGGGAGACTTTTGGCCTCTCTCTGTTGAATCTGTGGCCAAGGATCAGGGTAATATAAACAGAAATGGGAATCAAAACAGCGGGAATTATTTGGGCCCGAAGGCTTCGACGTCTGTTGCTGATTCATCATCCTTCTACGGAGGGATTCCAAAATATGCCGCTGCTTTGTTAACAGAGAAAATATTGACTTAGCATGACTCAACCCAAAGAGAGAGAAAACAGGAGAAAGCAAGAGGGAAGAGACACTGACCTCCTTGAGGGTCACTTGGCTACCCAAAGGGGAAGCGGGTGAAGGGATGTCACAACTTTCTGGTAATAGCATACACACACACACACGCACACACACACACACACACACACACACACACACACACACACACCGGAAATCACTGCTTCCTTCCCTGATCACAAACAAGGAGTACTTTCCATATAATATTCATATTTCCAAAAGTCACCTTTTCTGAGTTCTCATTTTTGAGGGGGAGGGGTTTGACAAGGCAAAGCCACGTTTAAAAGATAATACTGCAAATGGTGGGCACAGGTTATTTTATTAGTATAAGGACTGCATTTCTGTGCATCCTTAGATGCACAAAAGCGAAAGAAAAAGGACTGGGTACGAGTTGTAAAGTGAGGAGAACTTCTCCACTATTGCAGTTTAGCAATGGCAATGGATACAAGAAGAATGGGTACAAACTGCTTCTTAAAAATAATTTTTCCAGATGCCTATTAATGGCACAGCTCAGTCAGGGTTGTGCATTTTATTTTATTTTTGTATAATGTTTTTATTTTTAAAATAAAAACAACAATATAAAACAAACAAAAAAACCAAAACAAGTGCCATTTATTAGAAATAAAAATAAATTAACCATAACAAAACAAGCCCCATGCAACTCACCTCCCACCCGGGACATAGACTATGCTTTCACTCCTTAAGATATCGACCTTCCCATTTATCTCCAGAAATACACTGAGTCTTCTCCCAATGTGTACCCTTTTGAAATGCATATGCCAACAGTTTGTCCCATATTCCATATCAATTTATCATTGTTAGCCATATTCCATATCTCCCTACAGCATACCATTCCTCCAGTGCTATTTGATTGTTTGATTTCCAGTTTTTAGAGAAAATTAACCTTGCCTCACTGGATGCTTCAGGGAACAGTCACAGTCCTATCTCACACAGCTGTTGTGCAGATGAAATAGGCAGCAGTAAAAACCCTGCATGTTTCCTTGAGTTCCTTGCATAATAATCATCCTCTGGCAGTGATTTCCAGTGTCCAGCAGAACCAGGACCAAACATAGAGGATATATTAGTAATAGAGATGGGCACGAAACAAACAATCTTTTGTTTCCGTTTCCGTTTTTTCGTTTCGTTACGTAACGAAACGACAGACAAATTTTGTCTCTAAAATGAAACAAAGCAAACAGAAACACCAGAAATTTCGTCGTCCGTTTCGTTTTCGTTACGGCAATACATTGAACTGCTTTAAATGCTAAAAAAAAATTAAAAAATGAAATAAATGGTAACGAAACGGTAATGAAACGAACGAAAACGAAAATGAATTTTTTGCAAAAAAAATCACGAAAAACGGAAACGAACCGAAACGGACCCCCTAAACGACAAATGACAAACGAAATGCCATTGATCATCATTGTCAGTCAACAAAATAAGACCTCTGAAGTTCGCAACAAAGATCTATGCATGTGTGTGTGTGTGTGTGTGTGTGTGTGTGTGTGTGTGTGTGTGTTTGAGTGAGTGAGTGAGTGAGTGAGAGAGAGAGAGAGAGAGAGAGAGAGAGAGAGAGAGAGCTAACCAAATCGATCATAGTTCTGAGTCAACAAAATAAGGCCTCTGAAGTTCACAACAAGGAACTGTGTATGTGTGTGTATACGTGCCAACCAAATCGATCACAGTTGTCAGTCAACAAAATAAGGCCTCTGAAGTTCACAACAAGGTTCTCTGTGTGTGCGTGCCTGTGTGTGCGTGTGTTTGTGTGCATAAGTGTGTGCGTGTGCATGTGTGCACTAACCAAATCAATCATAATTGTTAGTCAACAAAATAAGGACTCTGGACCTCGCAACAAGGATCTGTGTATGTGTGTGTGAGTGAGTCTGGGTGAAGGGATGTAGGTCAGACATGGGTGAATCGAATGGGTTCCTGAGGGAAGCACTCTGAAGCCACTCACAAGCCAAATGTGGTTCCTGAGAAACCACAGTCTGGCCACCTCTGAAAGAGAAGCTCCAAGTCAGCTCTTATCCAGGAGAAATATCTGCTGGCAGAACCTTGCCCTGGTGCCCTAGGGTTACGATTCAGCACTGGCCTCCCATGCTTTTATGCTGGACAGTTCCCAGCGAACACCGGCCAGCCTGGAAGTGCCTAGGCCAGTTTATAAGAGGAAATAGCCTTGCGCTTGTTATCTGTTTTGCACTTGCTACATTTTTCTGGGCGTAAAACCTGCTTGGTTCTGGGTGACCGTGCCATCGCATCCAGGCTGACTCCTATCTGCTAGAACAGGACAAGTGATTTAATGGGCTCATTCCGCTGCTACATATTAAGAATATATAGACAATTTACCTGGGCCTTTGTTTTGTTTATTTTGAAAAAAAAATGCCAGTCAAATGAAATGGTGGTGGGGGTGGTAGAACGTACGTGTTTGCAGGGCTTACTGGCATTAACCCTCTAAGTACCACATCGATTGCTTTGTCCAAATATGTGATCTCACAAGTTTCCCCTTCCATAGCATAGTCATACGTAAAAGTATTGGGATCTGGGAAATTCTGTTTTTTTTTTTTCCATGATCACAGAATTTGACTTTATGTCTAGAGAGATAGCCACATACCTTGAAGAGAGGGGTTGCAGACAATGGATATTCTTTAAAATTGTGTGGCTTAATTTTGTTTACAGAACAGCAAATTTGGGTTCTCTGTGTTTTTGTCTGTGCTACTACTTTTGGTTTGTAAATGATTGGTTATTCCGTGTGTGTGTGTGTGTGTGTGTGTGTGTGTGTGTGTGTAATATATAAACTGCTTTGAGTGACCTCTCTCTTTTTTAGGGGAAAATTGAGGTATGCAATGAATCAACCAATCAACCAACCAACCAACCAATTCATGCAAATTCAAATGCTTTCAAATTAAACATGACCACAATGATCATTAATGTCCGCCTAATTTCCCTCCCTCTGAACTGCTGTTCTAATTCCTGCACTGAGAGAGAGAGAGAGAGCCTTCTTGTCTGGGTTGAGTCCTAAATGATTAGACTCAAACCTAGTCTAGATTTTTCAGTTTGACACCAGATCTTTCTTCCGCATACTGTATATGTGTGTGCTCACTCCCTTGCTCCCTTCCATCCTGTGTGGGTATGTGTCTGTCTAAGTATATCCATCCCCCTCCCCCCAGAAAGCTCTTGGAACAAAAAAAAAATTCATAAAATCAGTTACAGATGAATCTGCTGTATCTGCTCACGAGAAGCTGCTCATGTTCTGCCACTACAGCCAGCCTTGGTAAATTCTTCCCAGTTTGCTGTCTGGTTGCATTCGTCAGGATTGGCACTTGATTGTTTAAACACATACTCAGAGAGAGACTTCATATTTCATTGAAATCAAAGCTACCCTAGAGGCAGCACGAAGAAAGGTCTGAGGAACCAAGAGTCTATGAGACTTGAAGGCCTGGTCTTTGCAGGCGGGTAGAGGAGCAGTCCTTCGGAGTAGAAACAGACATTAGAGGCAGCTGATGATCAGAAAGGGAAAATCCTACACCAAGGAAAATAGCTGTTCCATGGCAGGTGGTTCCCTCATCTCCAGGAACATGCAGATTAGTTGGCTTGGTTTGATGACTGGTCTTCAGGACATCAGTGCAGGAGTCAGTTGGAAAGCCTGATTTTAAAACATGAAAGGAGAGCTGTCTTTGGAAGGTTGTCTCCGGCCTTGGACGCTGGGGTTGCCAGGGAGGCTTCATCTCATGTTGCAAGTGGCCCCACCTATGCTGTGGTTGCTCATTGATCCTCCCAGGGAGATATTGGCTGCCATATTGGCTGGTCTTTAGCCGTGCTTACTTAAAAGAAGATCCCATGGTGCAGAATGGTAGTTATCAAGGCTGGCTCTGCCATTCCTCTCTGTAAAGTGGTATACTCAGGGGACAGGATACCAACGGCAGCCATTTTGGTGTCCCCCTCATCTTCCACCCTAGCAAGGCCCATAAGTCTCTCATTTTGGCAGTTACTTCACATCCTTCATTGTTCTGTGACTAGTTTTGTACCGTGGCAGCATTGGTCATGATCACGTGATCCCTGTTTCAGTGTTCCCATGGTCGTGATAACTTGTCTCGTGACAAGTGTTACCTCATGGTCTTGTACTGTGACAAACCCTGAATTTGTCTAGCTGCCTTTTTCCTTGTTGGGGGGGGGGGGACACTGTAAAAATTCTTTTTTGATATTTCACTTCTAAAAAGTCAAAAATAAAAAAACTGACACAGCTTTCTGAGAGAAACGAATGTTTTGTTGCATGACAGTCGTTACTACACAGTGTCTTGTCTTGGAAGAACAAGCGGGAACAAAGAGTGACAAGGGAAAACCCTACCCCAGCACCAGGTACAGGATTGTCGCACTTAGCACCCTTTCCAGGAGTGTAGTCGAGACAAATTTCAGTAGCTGCACGATGGACATGAAGTAACATTTTTTGTACCACTCCTAAGCACAACACTAACACAGACAAAATGGATGTGAAGCAACCACCATAGACTAATTGAGTTGGAAGGGGCCTATAAGTGTTCTTCCAAGTGGCACAGGAAGTTATACATTTAAGGTAAAAATAGAAGTATGCACAAACATTCATGCAAACTGTAAGAAAAATCTGACTGATAAGGAATGAAGTGAACTGAATTCAAGACTGGAAATATGGGAAGAGGAGAGAAACAGAACATGACAGATGTGTGCATCCTTCCTAGCGAGAGGCCCACTCACTTCCTTCTGCCGTCAGCCCCAGAGCTTTGCTGTGGGAAATGCTTGCTTGTCAGTCAACCCTCTAGATAAAACCCTGCAACAGGCTGCACCCTATGTACCCTACAAATTACAGCCACCCACTGCAGTTTTAATCTTTCATAATATCTTGAGAACTCCCTTGCTTAGAACAGAGACACAAAGACACACACACTCTTAATTAGGAGGTTGGTGAAACCTTCCATCTCTCCCCTCATCTCTCTCTCTCTCTCTCTCTCTCTCTCTCTCTCTCTCACACACACACACACACACACACACACACACACACACACACACACACACAGAGGGCGGGAGGGAGAGAGAGAGAGAGAGAGAGAGAAAGGATCTCAATATTGTATTTAGAGATGGGCACGAATCAAAAAATGGCATTTCATATGTCGTTTGTTGTTTGGAGGGTCCGTTTCGGTTCGTTTCCGTTTTTTGTGAATTTTTTGCAAAAAAAAAATTCATTTTCATTTTCATTCATTTGTTACCATTTCGTTACCATTTATTTCAATTTTTTGTGATTTTTTTAAAGGATTTTAAGCAATTCACTCATATTGCAGTAACGGAAAGGAAACGCACGACAAAACTTCCGGTGTTTCTGTTCGTTTCGTTTCATTTTAAAGACAAAATTCGTTTGTCGTTTCGTTAGCTAACGAAACGAAAAAACAAAAATGGAAACGAAAAATTGTTCGTTTCGTGCCCATCTCTAATTGTATTAACTGAAAAGTTGGTGAAAATTTCCTCGTTCTTATTACCCCTTTTATAGGAGATCTTGTCTGTTTCGGTGCTGTATTCATATCTTATTTTTTGTTTGGTGGAAGATTTGGTGTTACTGCTGAATTGCTTTGACTAGAGTTTTCCAAAAAACGTGTGGTGTCTTGATGGTCTCAGAGAAGAGATCCATGCATGCTCTCCGTGTTCTGCTGAGGACTTCTGTAAGGCCACCATAGACACCCAAGCCATGTCACCACCAACACCACCATCAAACAAACATTGGACCAACAATGGAGAATTGTGGTTCCAAAGGACACAGTTCTCCCTTCAGCTGCTGTTTGTATCATCCTGAAATTTTGAAAAACTGGAGTGTTTCTTAAAAGAAAGCTTTCAAAACAGCTGGTTTTGGAAGGGAAATCGTGGTTGTAGCCCACTGGGGTCCAGGTAGGGGTCGAAAGGGGGCAGGTTTCAGTCCCAAGGCTCATTTTCTTAAGCAACAATAGGTAACAGCAACAGTTTGGAAGAGTAGGGAATGAGTCCATTTCTAAAGACCAGACCTAAGAATCATAAGGGCTTTCTATTCAGACTGTAGCCCAGTGATTCTCAACCTGTGGGTCCCCAGATGTTCCTGAACTGCAACTCCCAGAAATCCCTTCCAGTGATGGAGGCTTCTGGGAGTTGCAGTCCAGGAACATCTAGGGACCCACAGGTTGAGAACCACTGCTCTAGTCTAAAGCAAACAAGGAATTAATTCTTTTCAAGAAGTAACTTCCCCAGCACTGTTGGCAATGTCTCAATTCTTTTACCTCTGGACTGGCTACCCCAAGACTCCAGATGACCTCTCAAGTTGCATGCCTGGTGCCTTTTGAAATCCCAAATAGTTTCCCTTTGGGAAGTGAGATATTGCAGGACCATAAAAATGCATACATACATATCAGCGAAATGGAAAGAATTCCCTCACGCTTTCTGGGGCTGAAGGGGAAATGTATATTTTGAAATTAATATTTCAGAATTTGACTATATCCAAACCCACAGCCTCTTTTTGGCAGAGCTGGGCACACCCGCAAGCTGTTGCTCGCTCGGTTTGCACACTCCCCTACCAAGGACTCCTTGCTCGCTTGAGACAAAAATAAGCGTGGCTGTCTATCCTTTTGAAATCCTGGCCTGGGTTCGGGGGCCTACAAAGCAATCTGGCTTCTCCAGAATTAGAGCATCCTGTAGCCGAGAGTGTACATCTTTCAGCTCAAGTGTGTGTGTGTGTGTGTGTGTGTGTGTGTGTCTGTCTGTCTGTCTGCCTGCCTGCCTATCTATCTGTCTCTGTTTTTGTGCCTCTGTGTGACTATACTCTGAACTATTGAAAAGGAAAAGGAGCTGTACTGTCTTGCATCTTCTCCCTTCTGGTCTCCTACCCTTTGTTCCCAGATTTATAGGTATAGATCTATTGCAGGTCACTCTGCCATTCTGGAAAGCCCTGCCGATTGGTGGATTCTGGGAGCTGTAGTAGTAAAAGGTTGCCTAAGGCAACTATTTACCGTATTTCCCTGTGTATATTTTTTTGTTTAAAATTGTTAGACTAAAAATTGAAAGTCGTCTTGTACATAGGGTTGCAGAACTGTAATGCTGGTTTGGGAAAGTGGAGGGCATCATATACATGGGGGGGAACCTTATAGACAGGAAAACATGGTACATTATTTGTTACAGCTGCAGCGTGCCGCCTGGGAGCCAGCATGGTGTAGTGCAGTGGTGGCGAACCTTCGGCACTCCAGATGTTTTGGACCACAACCCCCAGAATTCCAACCTGTATTGCCAGTGTCAAAGGACCATGGGAGTTGTGGTCCAAAACATCTGAAGTGCCGAAGGTTCGGCATTACTGGTGGAGTGGATAGAGCATCCTCCTTGCTCCTCCACGGAAACTCACAGGGGGAGAGAACGGTGGACCACTTCTTGGCTATCTCACGTACTTCAGAGTGCTCCTAGGGTTACCATAACTCAGAGGTAACTAGATGGCATGCAGTTGTTTGGGGGGGGGGGGTTGGGGCGAAAGCTTTTGCCCCGGCACCCCACCACCCCTGCCACCACCATTATCCTTGGATAAGAGCATTCGCTGTTATCAGCAGATTTCAGTATCCACAGGGGTGGGGGTTCCCCAGAATCGATCCCCTCCTGGATACGGACGTCGTATCGTATTTCTAATGATTAGTACAGCATAGAGAAGTGTTGTCCATAAACAGTAAAATTATTAGGTTTGAGGGATTCTGGACCCTCATGTTCACCCCCCCCACACACACACACACACCAGCCGTGTTCAGCAAACTCAAGAGCAAAAGGTAGAGAGGACAATTTGGTGGAACCCCCCCCCCCGGTTCTTCTTCCTTCCTTCCTATCAGTTGCGGTTGTTTTATGTGTTTTTGTGCCTCCTCCATTCTGTTTCCCCAAGCCATCACCCCAGAGGCCTGCCTGTGTCCTGATCGAGAAAGGGATGCATCTCTCTCCAAAGCCATTAGTGGTTTTGGCACGGCAAAGAGCAAAATCCTGTGCCCAAATGGAAGGAAGGACTCTTTTTCTTTTGCAAACAAAAACTGCAGACAGCTTTTTGACGGCCTGTCATCCTCCTTGCCTGCCTGATCTAGGCGGCAAGGCACGCCACCGGTTGAGTGGAGTTTTATGCAATTAATTTTCATTTGTTCATCAGATTACTCGTCGTCACACCCTTCCTCTGGGGAGGAGCTCACAGGGTGTACAGAGGGTTATCCGATACTCTTCCTTCACAATAAATTGGAAGAGTGGGCCGCACTTGTCACCGGTGCCATACCCATCCAGGGAGCTGGCAGGGGCCCCCGTTGGGCCCACTGGGAGTGGAGCGTTCTCTTGGCCCCTTGGGTTGCCCGCCAGGCAGCTACGAGCTTCCATTTCTCAGACTGATGCTATCTTGGAAGCTGTGAGCATTGTACACAGTTTAAAACAAGAGCTTGTCGCAGCTCGCCGCTGTTGCCACCAGGTAGACCCTTGGCGAAGGTAGGCTGAGTAATGTCAACGTAGGACCATGAGACCATTTGGGGAACCGAGCGACTGAGTATTGCGACAAGGGACCCATGAATCCCTGTTCTACCATGAAGGCCCATGGGCTGTGAAAGTACGTACATATTCATCTGGTTTGTGCATTCCACACTTCCCAGAGAACTAACAGAGAGTCTTGCAGCAAGGCCATGGTTAAGACGAACATGTTTCTCTTGAGCTTTTGTGGGCAGGCACTCAGCTTTTCAGGCATGGACATGGACTGCCGTCCATGAAAAAATCGTTACCAAAAGAAAGTGTGTTGGTTTTTCAGCAACAGGCGAGAGACCAATGCAGCTACCTATGGGGGGGGGGATTGTAATTTCGAACTAGACACTCACAAGTGTGACAGGGGCACCTTAGGTGTACCTCCCATCCTTTCACAAGGATCTCCTACCAACCTGCAAGGGGAAATCAGGCACGGTATAAAAATGCAAAAACAAACAAACAAACAAACAAATCAGTAAAAAAAAAATTCATACCATGGAGAGTTTTCATGTAATCCTCCACCCTCTGCTGTTAGACACCACTTCCTCTGTGTGGTATATCTACCCACCCCACCGTCACACCAAAAGACTGGCACAAGATGTGAGAAGAAAACAAGGAGGTGTGTGGGGGGGGGAGTACTTGCTGGCACCCCAATTGCCAAAATTCCTCACCCAAGCCATTTTAACACGGGGAACATGGGGAGCTGCAGTCCGTAGAATAACTGTAGCCAGATCTAGTCCTGTGGCACCATCTTGGGGACACTGGAAATCAAACGACTGGCCTTTGAACCCTTGCAAATGTTCTGCTTTGGAATTCCTGATTCCATTTCATTTTAATTCCTGTGTGATGCCCAAGGCAGGAGCTGTTGATGTCCCCATTAAAAGCCAAGGGAAGGCTTGGGAAGCCGCCTCCTCCTAAGCCAGGGGCAGGGGAGGGGGATGGGAAGGTGGCCGGGGAAATTGCCTGATTAACATCCCATTCAGTCCGGAAACTCTTGCCCTGGCTTTACCGTGGGTGGGAACAAGCGATTCTCCTCTGAGATAATAGCTGCCCTGTCAGGGGTTGAATCTGCCCTACTGTGCTAGCACCGCCCCCCCAACGGCCTTTGATGTGGGGGCAGGCCAGGGTTGCTCCCCACTGAGGGCATTAGGAGCTCATTAATCCTTTGCACTGCAGCCCCGGCATGGGGCAGGGATGTGCGGGCCTTGGAGATTGTTGGGGGGAGAAGGGAGGGACACCTGAAGTCCTGGAATCATTGGAGGCTGAGGGGTGGTGTTGGGTTGGATTAAATTGGATCACTTTGTTGCAATCAGCAGATCGGATCAAAGCTTATTAACAGAACTGTGTGATAACGGGAGTTAATAATTACAAATTAAATATGCACTGCATATGATTAACCCTTAAAAATAGAAATTTCATCAGGCAATCGTAAAGGTTCTAGGGTGCCATCTCTTGCAAGTCAACAAATGGCACTTTAATAGTCAATGGCAGGCACCGGTCTGCTGGCATATTATAGCATACAGTGTTCATTTCATCTCATTCTCGCCTTATTACCTCTGTCAGAGTCTCTCAGGAAAGGTGTCAGTTTTAGGAAGGAGTGTGTTAATGTTTAGAAAGGTTCAGGACAAGTTAGTAACAGCAGCATTTCAGTGTTGTGAGTCTATTTGTAACCAGGAATGTAAGCAAAACACACCAGTAAGTTAAGATGCCATAATAAGTAAACTAGGGTCCTGCTTTGTTTGTGTTCTGACAGGATTTTTGTAAGCAAAGACAAACATTTTATTGTTTCTAAACCAGAGTCTCTAATTACATTAAAACTGTATACCCGTTGAACTAAAGTAATGCGAAGTAAATCTGACTGAATCTGACTGAAAACAAATTATATTACAAAGGGAGGGATATCTGAAGGAGACTAAATAAATCAATTCTAAATTGATCTGATTAATCCGGTCTCTGGATCTCTGTCTGGGGCCTTTGCCTAGCTATGGAGTTTTGTTTTGTTTTTCTCCTTTGAACCAACATCTCCACACATGCCGGCCAATATTTATTTATTTATTATTTATTTATTGAACTTGCATCCCGCCCATCTTCCGCAAGGGAACTCTGGGCAGCTTACAGCAATAAAAAAGAGATATAGAGAACGAACAAAAAAGAAGAATCAAGATGGCGGCAAAACCCAGGGCAAAAAAAAAAAAAAAGACATTTATCTGATCTTGTACCGTCCACCTGAACAAACGGCTATACGACTACACACAGCCTGCAGTATTTAATGTCAATAAGTCATTTCTCCCATGTATTTAGTACATCTTTGTTATTTCTTCAAGTAGCTGAGGGCAGAACCATTGGCTCATCCTCTCCAAAATCCGGCAGTTACCCCAGAGTGAAAGAAGGCAAAACTGTAGGAAGCTGCCTTTATTCATGCACTCCGTTATTGTCAACTCTTGACAGGAAGCAGCCGTCCACAGTTTTTTTGCATGCAGGATTCAACATTCCTCCAGCCCTCTGGAGATGCTGAAAGTTGACCTTGGGACTTCCTGCTAGCAGAACACCAACTGGTCTACCACTGAGCTGTGGCTTCTCCTCAGTAGAGAACTCTGCATTTCCTGGTGGCCTGTCTTCTACGTACTTGCCAGATCCAGCCTTGCTATGCTTCCAGAATTAAACAAAATGTGTGTCTATCCTCTGTGGAGCACCATTTGCCCATGGGAAGTGTATCACTAAGAACGAGGGTGAAGTAGATGCCATATAAGATATACAGTATATAAAGATATACAGTATATATTTAACTAATAGCTATTGCTTATCATTTAACATTTGTATCTAAAATTAGCACAGACACATGTAATGCAATCCAGAAAGACAAAGGAAATGGGTGTATGGTCTGCAAAGAGACACACATGTAAAAAATGGTTTTCATCCCAGTGCAAACACTCTAGTAGACAAAACCAAATATGGGAAATGTTTATTGGGGGGTGGGGGTGGGGAACTTCAGCTTCAAGGCCAGCCCAGTGTAGTTTAGTGGACAGAGTGACAAACTAGGACTTCTGGAATACAGGGTTCAAATTGCCACTCAGCCATGGAAACTGACTCAGGATGGGTGGGTAGGACTGGTAAAAAAAAACTCATTGAATATTTCACCTTGGAAGCCCTGTTAGATTTGCTATAAGTTGGTTACAACTTGACACCATATAATGATAACAACAACTCTCAGGATGCTACAATGGCCACGTGGCCTGTGAGATTATGGGAGTTGTAGGGGAGGGGACTCTACGAATTTCCATCTCTGGGCAGAATATATGGTGGAATGAGCTACAGAAGGTTACATTAACGAACAACAACACCACTTGTTTTTAGTCAGAGTCAGTCAGATTTACTGCGCATTACTTTAGTTCAACGGGTATACAGTTTTAATGTAATTAGAGACTCTGGTTTAGAAACAATAAAATGTTTGTCGTTGCTTACAAAAATCCTGTCAGAACACAAACAAAGCAGGTCCCCTGTTTACTTATTATGGTGTCTTAACTTACTGGTGTGTTTTGCTTACATTGTTGGTTACAAATAGCTGGCTTGGTCCATGAGTGTTGACGGCGAGATTATGAGAAATCTAGTTCAGGGAAAAAATAGTGTTCCTCAGATGGCTGGAAAGGTTTTAACACACACATCCTTTTATTTTTTCTTCCAGAGAAACTGTTTGTTGTGGCTTCAGAAGGATCTGCCCCAGGAAGGATGGACCTCTTGTCTTTGCTCTGTTTGCTCCTGCCCGCTTGGGGGCTCCAGCTGTCTTTGGCTGTGAACCCGTTTGCGGTTCAGCAGGTTCCGCCTGACCCGTGCTATGACGAAAAGGGAGTGCCCCGTCGTTGCATCCCAGAGTTTGTCAACGCGGCCTTTGGAAAAGAAGTCCATGCCTCCAGCACGTGCGGGAAGCCGCCCACCCGCCATTGCGATTCTTCCGATCCCCGGAAGGCCCACCCAGCGTCCTACCTCACCGACCTCAACACTGCCGCCAACATGACCTGCTGGCGCTCGGAGACGTTGCACCATGCGCCACAGAACATCACCCTCACACTGTCTCTGGGCAAGAAGTTTGAGGTCATCTACGTCAGCTTGCAGTTCTGCTCGCCTCGCCCAGAGTCGGCGGCCATCTTCAAGTCCATGGATTACGGGAAAACGTGGGTGCCTTACCAGTATTACTCTTCGCAGTGCCGGAAGATCTACGGGAAACCCAACAAAGCCACGGTCACCAAGCAGAACGAGCAGGAGGCGTTGTGTACAGACGGCCACACCGACCTCTACCCATTGACCGGCGGGCTTATCGCCTTCAGCACCCTGGACGGACGTCCGTCAGCGCAAGATTTCGACAATAGTCCCGTGCTTCAGGACTGGGTGACAGCCACCGATATCCGAGTCATATTCAGCCGCCCCCATTTGTTCCGGGAGCTAGGGGGTCGGGACCATGACGACGAGGACGGCGGGGCCAGCTCTTCTTCGTACTACTATGCTGTGGGGGAGTTTCAGGTTGGAGGGCGCTGCAAGTGCAACGGGCATGCCTCTCGCTGCCTGAAGGACAAGGAAGGGAAGCTCGTGTGTGACTGCAAGCACAACACCGAAGGTCCGGAGTGTGACCGGTGCAAGCCATTCCATTATGACCGTCCGTGGCAGAGGGCCACCGCCAGGGAAGCCAACGAATGCCTAGGTAAGAGTGTGATCCGTCTTTCCTTGCTGTCCTTCTGTCTTGGAAGAATTGTTTCTCCTCCTCTCAGGGCCACGGCTGCTGCCTTTCCATCACCAACACACCGACACAAAACTGGGGGAAAGTGGGGGAGGACAGTGATTGCAATGGGATGACACACAGTTGACCTCCCCAGCACCCCCAGAACAGGTTGTTGTGTAAGTGGTTGGTCATGACGTGATACTTCCCAGGCTAGAGCCTTCAGCCTACTCTGTTTTCTTAGACAAACTAAGTATTCATGGGAAAGCAGTGGGCAGATACATACAATGGTAGAACTGAGGTACAATGGAGGCTGAGCCAAACACAGTAACCGGTTTTTCGGAGAGGATAGATTCATCCTTTGACATTCCAGCAAATAAAGATATGTTTAGATTGGGAACGTGCCTGACATTCGGGATGGCTCCAGATCTGAGGGCCCCAACACACCTTCCAATGTGTCTTAAAGTTCACGGAGAGGGCTCGCCTCGTGACCCAGCATCTAAACTCTTTCCACACTCTTTTTCTCTTTTTCTTGGAATAAGACGGCCCACCTTTAAAAATATTTTAAAATGAGTGGCTGTTGATTGGTATTTCCTTCCATACGCCAGACTGATTCGACCTCGAATGCGCTGTGGGGAAAACAAAATGGCGTCCTCCAGCCAAATGGCAGCCAGCTAAGCTCAGTCTGTGAGGAGGAGGCAGGCAAACTGCTAGGCACCACACACAGTTGGCACCAGGCCTTCAAGTATAGTAGGATGTTCCTATGCTGATGGTATTATTATGGTTAGGGTTGTCAGATCTCAAGAACTCATATTTTGGGGTTGTCTTGAATACAGAAATGAGCACCGCCCCTAGAGTCGGACACAACTAGCACACATGCAGGGGAGACCCTTACCTTACCTTTAAGCAGATTCCAGAGGTAAAATTCAAAGAATGGGGTTTTACCCCTTTTGGGTTCATTCTTACAGCTCAGGTCATGCTATTCGGACATGCTCAGAAACATCCTTATCTTTTTCATGATGATGCATGTTCTCAAACTGCTAGCACTCCTCGGGGCTGCCAGTGTTAGGCTTCAAATTCATTGCAGAGTGTGTAGATTTATTTATTTACTTGAAATATTTTTACCCCTCCTTTCTCCTTAGAAAGGACCCAAAAAAGCTTATGCAATGAAAAGACAGTATGCAAAGCGAACAACAGTGGCAAAAAAGAATCAAACAAGTAAGATACTAAAAAATGGAAGCAACGTTAAAAGACATTCAAAACAATCCATTTCAAAAACCCCACCCAGGCAGCCAGTTGTTTTGGGGAATGCTTGCTTGAAGAGAAGAGGTCCCCCCATCTCCTCCTGCTTGTGGAAGGACAGGGAAGACAGGGCCAGACTACCCTCTGTGGCTGAATGGGGCAGCCACAGAGAAGGCCCTCTCCCATGTCCCCATCAGATGCCCCTGTGGAGCTGAGGGAATAAGAGGATGGCCTCTCAGGATGATCTTAACACTCAAGGAGGCTCCTAAAGGGAGATGTGGTCCTAGAGAGAGGGAGCTTGAGAAGCCAATGAATGAGCAATCCCGCCTACTGCACCCCTGCTCTGTCCTTGCAAACCCAAGTCTGGGTTTTGTTCAGGGAGTCACATCCATCGGTATTTCTCTCTGGTCTTCTCTTCCTGCCTTCCACCTTTCCAGAGATTCTTGCCTTCTCATGATGCGTCCAAAGAAGGGCAACCTCTCAATTTCGTCATGTTTGCTTCCAGAGATGACTCAGGCTGGATTTGATCTAGGAATTGCTTGTTCATCTCTCTGGTAGTCTATCTCCAGCACCATATTCCAAATGAATCAATTATTTCCTTGTCAGCTTTCTTCCCCATCCCATGTTCACACCCATAAACGGTGAGTGGGGAAAGCCATCAACTGGATGCTCTTGGTCTTCTTCTCCGGTGACACATCCTTACATCTTTTTTTAATTACAGTAGGACCCTGGTATCTCCTGGGGATTGGTTCCAGGCCTTGCCGTGGATAACAAAAACACCCCAAACCCCAAAACTGCTGTTTTGTGACAGCAGCTTGCTTTACGGCTACTGTTTTACGACAGTAGCTTGCTTTGCAGCTGCTCTTTGTGACAGTAGCTTGCTTGTTTGCCACAGTGGCTTGCTTTGAATTATTTATTTAATTTTTTCCTCTGCCAGCCATGGATAATTGAATAAGTGGTTAGTGAATCACTGGATACAGGGGTCCTACTGTAATTCATTGCTATCCTTCCGAGTTTCAATCTCCTTCTGATTCCTTGCAGTCTCCACTTCAACGGATAGCTGAACCAACGTATGTTAAAAAAAAAAGTCTAACAATTCCACTCTCTTTGTTGTCCATGTTAAAGTTGTAGCCTTTTTTCTGCAGCCATTATTTCCCCCCCTCTTCTTAACACTCAGCCATCATCCTGCTTTGGCACATCCCTATTTCCACTTTCACTAGAAGTCATTTCAAGGCCATGCCGCTTTCTGCCAATAAGTTGACATCATCTGCACATTATTGGCGTTTCTTCCACCGATGTTCCTTCAATGGAATCCAGTCTTGCTTTCCATAGGATCTGTTCTGCATTCAATTCAGCCAGCAAGGGGATGAAATCTAATCTGACAAGGAGGGTTCAACGATACATCGCAGCTGATGCTTTCTTGCCTTGAAAACCCTCTGTTTTTTCCACAATCGCACAACCATTTTTCAACGGGTAGGAGGAGAAGGGGTGCAGAATAGGCAGGGGCCATGTCAACCTTGGAATAACTTCTGTTATCCTAGTGGATTCGGGCTAGGCAACCCGATTCTAGTGGATTTGGGCTAGGCAACTAAGGAGGCCTCAAGTCAACCGGTGTACTTTGTTAAATTAAAGTCTCTGAGTTTTGTCCTCTGCACATTTCTTGGGCCCTCGAACGATGTGAATTTCCGAAACAGTGTCACACGGAGAATAAAAGCATAGGCTGGAAGGAGCAAAGACCAGGAGTAAAACTAACGTCAAGGCAGCCAGGGTGACTTCTACCATTTCCCTATAAATCTTACTCCCCCTCCGCCCCACCCTCCCCACTGCTAGCTGGACAACAGTCCCCTTTAGCATCACTATGCCTTTTTTTGGAGGGGGCTTTTGGGGGGGTGGGGAGGGGGGTCAGTCGTTTGGCAGAAGGAACCAAAAGGATGAACAAGAGGAGAGGGAAGCAATGCTGGTGGGGGGGGGGCTGGGGGAGGGGGGAGGGGCTGGGGCGGGAGGGTGTCCCTTTAAGACATCCCTGACGGCTCCAGCTGCACAAAAGCAGCTTAGCCGGGCTGCCCGTGTGAAAGTTTGGGCCTGTCGGCTCCATCTCCTCTTTCTCTCTTCCCTCTTGGATGCTTTGTGTGGCTTCTGTGAATGAGCCCCTCCATCACACGCCTCCGAAGTGGGCTTAGCCGCTGAAAGCCGGATTAGCTGGCCAAAGCCTTCCCCCTCTGTGCCTTTCAGCTGTGACATCTCGCCGGCCAGCGGGAACAGACGCAGCAATTAGTACCAATTAAAGGGAGAGGGCCCGCCTGGGAAGTCCCCCCCCCCCGTTGCACATGGCTAAGCCATGGCAGGGCTCCTGCTTGCCCTCTGTGGTGTGCCCTGTCCACTCCTGGCCGGTCTCTGCCATTTCCACACAAGGCCATTCGGTCAGGATGCCACCATGCTGGGTCTCATGGTGAGAATGCAGGCAGAGGCCAGAGCAGGGTCGAAGGGCGTGTGGCCTTCCAGCTGTGCTTGGGGTCGCACCTCCCACAGTCCCACAGCCCTTGCTGGCTTGTTGCTGATGGTCGCCGGAGTCTACCATTTTTCGGGCACCCACAAGCCACTCACTCCAGCTATCATGCACGACTGGCTTACGCAGCTCGTTTAGCACACTCAACAGAGTGGTTTAGGCATCTCGCTGCGAAGCCAGCAGTAGGGAAGTTACTTTCCCCATCTCTGCTCTTTGATCCACCATCCCTAGAAGTCGCATTTTGCAGGTTGCAACTGTGTTTGCATTGGGGGGGGGCGAGGAGTGAACACGCTTGCCTTCCATCTCACTTGTTCTCTGCCGCTTTTCCCCTCCTGCGCTACACCTGCGGTTAGGCCACAGGCCCGCCAGCTGAGACAATTTTGTTTTCTTAACCTTTGTACTACAAACTAGAGAATTCAGACACTTTCTAAATAGTAATAATGAGGTGGTTATGCAGGCTGTCAACATGGTTGGAACTAGAGATGGGTACAAATTAAAAAAATGACGTTTTGTTTGTCATTTGTCGTTTGGAGGGTCCGTTTCGTTTCGTTTCCGTTTTTCGTGAATTTTTGCAAAAAAATCATTTTCTTTTTTGTTCGTTTTATTACCGTTTCGTTACCATTTATTTCACTTTTTTGTGATTTTTTAAAGCATTTAAAGCAGTTCACTGCATTGCAGTAACGGAAATGAAACGCACCACAAAATTTCCGGTGTTTCTGTTCGTTTCGTTTCATTTTGGAGATAAAATTCATTTGTCATTTTGTTGCATAACGAAATGAAAAAACGAAAACGGAAACAAAAAATTGTTCATTTCATGCCCATCTCTAGTTGGAACTGTCAGCCTGGATAGCATCACCACTCCTCTATCCTGCCATTGTCTCTCTCACACACCTTCTCTGTCTACATTTGATTTAGTGTAATTGTCCCGGTGCGGTTGCAAAACCTCAAGTTGTTGGACCCATGGCAGCACCTTCATTTCCCCCTCCTTCTTTCTCGAATCCTTGCTCTTCCAGTGGCACAGCAGGATGTTTATTATTCATTTATTTATTTGACTTTTATGCCACCCATCTAGCCCTAGGGCTACTCTGGGCGGTTTTACAACATGGAATCACGTAACAAGCTAACAAAGGAATACATGTGAAAAACCAAAATACAAGGAGCATAATAAAACAAAATAGACATGAATCAACAGCAATAAACTAAAATTAGGCTAAAAGAAAGATAGAAATAGCAGGAGATTGATAAACCGGGGAAAAGAGAAGATAAGCAATAAAAATAATAGTGTCTTTCTGGATGTTTGAGAAACCAGGAAAAGGCGTTCTATACAACCAGGTCTTCAATCGTTTTTTTTTTTTTAATTCAAAGTGAGGGTGCCAGCTGAATTTCAGGGTTAGGTGGTTCCATAACTGGGGGGGAGCAACCACCAAGAAGGCCCTACTCCTTGTTACAACTTTCCGGGCCTCCCTCGGGGTAGGGACTCCCAGGTGTCCCGCCTGGCTAGCACGGGTGATCCTGGCCGTTCTTCTTAGGAGGAGCTGCTCTGCCAGATACTGAGGTCCCAAACCGTTTAGGGTTTTGTATGTTAACATCAAAACCTTGAAGTCAATGTGGTAGCGTACTGGCAACCAGTGCAGGGCTGCCAGCATGGGGGTAATATGATAGAGGAGTTCCTTTATCCGGAGTTAGGCTAGGGAGGGACACATCTCACTTTGTCTTGTTGGGTGGCAGCCATTCTCTATCTATGCTCTCAGTGGTGTGGGTTTTTTTGGTTGGGGGGTGTTGTGATGGTTCTTGGGCAGCTAGGAACCACAAACCATCATGAACCACTGGTTTTCCAGTTCGTGCCCATCTCTACCCAGGACCCCAGCAACTCAATATAACAACACTTAGTTTTTGTAAGAAATGGAAGTTGTAGAGAGTCATAGTGCTTCAAGGTCCATTAAGACCATTGAAGGATGCCCGTCCTTGTCTTAAAAAAATGTAGTCTTTGAATGGAGTTCAAGGAGAGCCATCCAGGAGATGAAGAAATCTTGAGGACTTGGTTCTTTTCTACAGGGACAGCAATGTGAACTTTCCTGCCAAATGGAAAATGTCTCATTTAATGAAATACTAGTGGGTGGCATGAATGAATTGTGTGTGTGTGTGTGTGTTTCTTTGAAAAGAACGTATGCAGTTACTTAAAAAAACAAAGCATACCCAAACAACCTCAGGTCCAAAAAAAAACTTCCTGAGTCCAATACGTTTTGTGGTTTTGGAACAACTCCGAGTCGTGGGCTTAGTATATTTGGCACCAATCTTTGGTTGTCTGCAGCTTAATTTTCTTTTATTATTACAGTACTTGAGGGGGGGGAGAGAGAATAAGGATGTGTGGGTTATTTGTCTGAGATTATTAGGTAACCTGGCCAGCACAAGTTGATCGTCATACTTCCTCCAAGGGTCTAGAACTAGTTTCCTGTAGTGTTTCAGGAGCCCTCTATGTGTTCCAGCCACACTATTCAGAAAAATCATAGAATTGTGGAATCGTGGATTTGGAAAGGGCTTCAAAGGCCGTCGCATCCAACCCCCCTACTCGGTGCATGTATCCAAACTGAAGCAGATCTGACAGATGGTTGTCCAAATTCTCTTCAGTGCCTCCAGCGCTGGCGCACACTCCACCTGCCAAGACCATTGGTTCCATTGTCGCGCAGCTCTAACAGTTAAGATGTTTTTTTCCCCTGACATTCAGCCAAAACCTGGCTTCCTGTTGCTGGAACCCATTATTACTTGTCTTCCACTTTGGGTCATATCTCTTCTCTGACTTCTCTTCTCAAGGCTCAGCATGGCCCATTCTTTCAGTCTTTCTTCCTGGGGCCTGGCTTCCAGTTCCCTGCTCATCTTTGCGGCCCTCCTGCTTCCAATGTTCCCGCAGGAAGTCGCCTCACCCTTTGTCAGATCCTTGGTCTGTCTGGCCAAGTAGGGCCAACTCTGAAGGGCATTTTCGGGATTTCGCACCAAAGTTTTTCTAGTTCTGCTCTGAGAGGGAGAATGAACTTGGGGATTTTTGCATGCAAAACCTACGGTGGTGATTTCTACACACACACACACACACACACACACACACACACACACACACACACA
>JAHTLZ010000054.1:4650926-4687359 GCA_023846285.1 Phrynocephalus versicolor
CCATCCTTCCGAGGTCGGTAAAATGAGTACCCAGCTTGCTGGGGGGGGGGCAATGTGTAGCCTGCACACTGTAATTCAAAAAATGTAAACCGCCCAGAGACTACTTAAAGTGGTATGGGGCGGTATATAAGCAGAACACTTTTTTATTTTCCAGGTTAATTACTTTCAGAATGGAGCTTAAAACCAATGGCAAAGAAAGCAACCTTTCTCGTTTGGTGGGTCTCCCAGTCAAGGAACCACTGCTCTGTCAGCACTAAATAATTTGAGCCCACACCATGGTTCATTTATAGGAACTAGAGATGGGCACGACTTAGCGAAATTTTCGTTTCTGTTTTCGTTTTTTGTTTCATTACGCAACAAACGAAAAACGAAAAACGCTTCAAAATGGAACGGAAACGGAAACGAAACGACTAATTTTGAGCCGTTTTTCGTTTTTCGTTACTGGAAAAGCACTTAATGGAGCTAAATGGGAAGAAACGAAAAAATTTTCATTTTCATTTTCGTTTTTCGTTTTCGTCACGTAACGAAACGAAAATGAAAAATTATGAAAATTAGCTCACGAAAACGGAAACAAAACGAAACGGACTCCTAGACGAAAACGAAAACAAAAACAAAAAATTTTTCTGAGTCGTGCCCATCTCTAATAGGAACATGGTGTCTGAGATTTTAAAAGGAGAAGTCTCCTTGTACGTGCTGCCAATGTTTGCCCCCTGTATAATTTTGGGTTATTGGATCTCAGACAGAGAGCCTGAAAAATCTACATTTGGAAAGGGAGTTCTAAAAGTTCCCACAGCCAGCGTGGCAGCCATCTTGATGGTGGCAGTTTTTGGCAGTCGTATTCCACAAAGGGAAGCCATCCCAAGTTACAGTGGTACCCCGACTTAGAGCAGCTCGACTTAAGAGCGGAAAACTGTTGGAAAACTGTTGGCATTTTAACTGCCACCATACACATTTTAGATATGGTCTGCTCCACTTACAAATATTTTTTTCATTTTTTTTATTTTTTAACTGATGTTTTCAATTTTTTAGATAGGTACCCCGACTTAAGAGTAGTTCAACTTAAAGAGCATGCATTAGGAACAGATTAGTCAAGGTACCACTGTATTAGGTTCTCCACAAGTCCCATGAAGCTCTCGGAAGGGCTGGAGACCTGGAGAGTCAGTTCAACAAAACAAGATCTAATGACATGAGGTGAAATAAAGCAAGGCCTGACCTATCAGTACAGTAGATTCAATGCAATCATATGGGTCTTTACTCCAAAAGTGAATATTATAGTACTTAGCTGGGCCTGCTCTTTAGTAAATATGCTTAGTCCTGTAGTCGACATGTGGTTTCAAATATTATAAGCAAATGAATTCAAACTTTTTCTTGGAAATTATTTTCACTGGAAAACTTGCAAATATTTTTAGGATGTGACAGCCCAATAGGATATGTTTCCTTGACGTTGCTTTGATTTTGAGTGGAAAAAACAAATTAAAGGCCCTGAAAAGTGTTAACATCTTGATTTTCATGTGCCTGAAGAGCTCCAGACATAAATATCTACGCTTCTTGGGGAAAGTTCTCTACAAAGAAAGAAGAAAAAGGCAACTTAAATTTTAGATTTGGCGGGTCCTGTACACATTCCAGTTGCATAATTTGGCGCACATCATGCCCATTCATGATGTTACTAATTAATTTTATAAAAGAAGTCATTTCTAAAAATGGAAGATTTTCCGTGGAAAAAGATCGCTGTCATTTCTATGGCAATTTTCTTCTGGAAAATATGGTTTTTTTTTCCACCCAGCATTGCTGCTGTCGCAATCATGGCTAGTGGCACTTAGAGCAGGAAACATGTTCCTGACACACCAAAGTCCTTTGCCGGCCAAGGGCTTACACAAAGGTCTCAGGCATGTCCACGGGCATGGGTGTCATTCTGGTCATAAGTCCCAAAGCATGGTGTTTCTTTTTTTAATGTGTGCTGGTCAGCCTTTGGGATTAAGCACCCCTTTCCGCATCTTGTAAGATCAGAATAAATTTAATGACAGCTCCGTGGCAAAAGAGTGGAGGTCTTGCTTCCACTTTTTGCCCAGAGAAGGAACAGTTGACCTGTGGGCCGAACACCCATGATAGGAAGGCCACCCTTTTCGGAGGAAAATCCAACGAGGAAGCACGCTGCGGCGTCATCTTTCCTGCTTCGTGGTGCTGGCCAATACGAGAGGGAGGCGGGACGATGCCTGTCCCTGCACAGCTCCTGATTGGCCAGCATCGCAGATCTAGCACAGATGACATCGCAGCATGCTTCCTCGTTGGATTTTAACCCCGCGTGAGACAGAGAAAGGTGAAGCAATTGGATCTGCGTGTATTAGCCGGTTCCGAGGACCACCTGGGCTCGTGTGGTTCGTTCCGCAACCTACTGGTTCTGAAACGAAATGCCCATCCCTAGAAGACAGTTTTGCCAATGGGCAAAATTCCCACTCCTACATTACTGTAAAATGCAGAATGCTGAGGTCTTGAGATTGCCCCCGGGATGTATGATATACTAAAAGTGCAAGTAGTTATTGTAATCCAGTTGTTCACTGCCTCTTGCATCTCATGTCCCACCGATCATCTTTTCAAATGACCTGGGTCCCTCCGAGGTGGAAGCAGAAAGACTGGCATTTCCAAGAAGGCATTAACTGTCTATTTCTGCAAGTATTTTGTCCGTATGGCCTAAATTTTACAGCAGAAAGGAGGAAACAAAGCATTAGGAACAAATATCAGTATGGCTAGCAAGACAGAAAGTCACAGATAAATAACAGGGGACCATCATATCTGTAGGAGGACACGGGAATGGAGAAATACTACATAATTTGTGTGATAATCCTGTGTTTTGTCTTGGATTGGTTCTGTTTCCTGATGGGAATGATTTGCTTTGACCATATTTTAGGGGGGGGGCGGGGGACATTCCAATTGCCCGTTTGATAATCTCCACGCTAACATGACAATTGGAACAGGCTACTAACTTGCTGCCAAGTGATTTATTATTAAGCAGAACACATTGCTTTTATTCTCCCATTTTCTTTGTCCTTGGAAAAATTACCTTCCTTGAGTTACAACTCCAAAAGCTCCCGAGCGACTGGGATGAGGATTCTGGGAGTTGTAGTTCCAGCCAGAAACTTTTTTTTAAATCCAGCTTTGCCTTTTCTATTGACATTTCAAAGCGTAAATAGTGTATGCCACCACCACCCACTCCCCACGTTCTCTACCAGTCAAAATATGCGCTGGAGACCTTAAGCACGTTAAAAGTATCATTTCGGCTTTAGGGATTTTTTGCCCTCGTCCCCTTCATTGAGCCATGCTAACTGTGGCTGTGATTTTGGGGGACCTGGCTGCCTGGTGTCGCTCCTTTTGTTTTCTTTTAACAAGTAATTGAATCTGTTTTAGTTTACGAATGTTTCGCACCTGGAAGAAATTCGCTGGCAGATCATAACAGTCCTGTAGCTCAGCCACAGTATGGGCTAGACACAGCGATCCAAGTGTTTTTCTTTGAAGGAGCAGTTGGTGCAGGGTGCAGTGGATGGAAACCTTCCTTCCCCCCCTCCCCCCTCCGCTCCTTCTCCTTCTGCCTTATTGCGTTACCTAGAAAAATCCTAATCTGCCCTAAGGGATGAAATGGAACGTGGATGATGCAGAGAGGAGAAACTTCACAGTTTTAACAAGCGTCTCGTAAAGCCGAGGGCCGCCGCGGCCGACGGAGTGTAGCAGGGGTCTGGCCTGCCAGGTCATTAGGAAATGGAGAGGGGATCCTTGTTAATCGGTCAAACAGCTGAGTTGGCAGGGCCTCCCGTTCATGTGTTGCCCTATGCCCCAACCGGAAGAGTTCGTGCTCTTTTCCCGCATGGGTCACTGCACTTTTTGAAACCTTGCCATGATAGGTGCAGCAGATGTGGGAAGCCGATTTTTTCCCCAGGAGCCAATGAGATCAGAGTTGCAACGGATTTCCAGAGTGCGTCCTACAAGCATCATCATGTTTTTTAAAATATATATATATATATAGCACAAAACAGAAGACTTAATTGTACAAATGTACTAATTTAGGTGCACAGGTAGAAAACTAAATGGGATAATTTTTAGGTCAGGACTGCCTCATCTTTGTTGTCCTTCCAGAAACAGGCAATGACCTTTCTCTTCAGGCAAGCTTTCCCTGAATGATGGACTACCATGTGTATTTTCTATGAATCTATGGGTTCACATAGGCATTGTGTTTATGACTACTTATACAGGAACCCCCCCCCCCACTGATTGCGGGGGTTATGGACCCACCCCACCCACGATGCATGAAAATCCATGATATGCGGAAGCAAGTGGGGGGCCTCGGGGCGGGGGCGCGGGGGACAGGGGGGGCTGGGGCAGGTGGGGGGAGATCACACACCTGTCTGGGAAGTCTTGGCGCAGTGCGCACAGGCGGTGTTGCGGGATCTCACCTCCCCCTGCTGCCCGCCCGTGCTGCCTGAGCAAATTTTCCTTTGTACATATTTCCCATAGGAATGAATTGAAAACAGAGTGACCATTTTTATGTTGTACGGATTCTCGCCATGGGCGATTCTGTTAAGCAAAATTCCCCTGTCTCTAGAATTTGTTTGTTACGTTGTACAGATTTTATGTTATGCAAACCATTTGTTATACGAGGGTCCACTGTAGTTACCTAATTCTCCCCAGTCCATCAACAGTCATCCTAGCACAAGTCCTTTCAACGACTGGTTCCGAGCCAGCTGTTTACCTTCCTCCCCTATTTTTTATTGCCAGCCCCTGTGGAAACAGAAGCTCTCGTTACTTAGCTTAAGTTCTTTGCTCAGGATTTAGGATTCTTCCTTGAAGAGATCTTCTTTATCCCATACCACACATGCACACAGAAGCTGATGATTGCAGGGAGGGTGCCGGCGGTGGTAATCAGGAATGTACCTAGGAAGAATTTGAGGCTGTCTGTCGAGCAGGAGCCGAAAGGAAGGCAACTGGGTCCGTCCCCACCTACTTCTAGTCCTCTTCCCCCCAACCCCAACCCCACCCAAGCCGCTCTGGCGGTCTTCCAGGCTTCTTCCTCTTGCATAGGGAAACCCAGAAAGGGTTCTCCCTCCCTTTCTCAGTGGAAACGTATCCTGGCTTCCAGTTTCTAAAAGCAGCAGCAGCAGCTTGAGGTCTGTCGAGGCAAGTCCTGCATTGAGATCGCCCAAGCACATAATTGCAGAGCGTGATGAGGTTACAAAGCATCCCCATTAAGAGGTGATAAGGCGAGGAAGGGCGGCCAAGCCACAGTCCTGGCTGCCTCGGGGATGTGATGATGACGGTGGTGGGACATACCACTCATGTTTTTTTTCCCCCTAACTGAAGGCACAGGAGGCTGATCTTACCAAGCAGGGTGACCTCCTGCCACCCGCCTACAAAGCTCATCTCTCCGACTTCCCTACCCTTCCGTCTATGGGAGTCTAAGGCTGCTATCCCACGACCACTAAAACACCGCTTCGAACTGCTTGAAGATGCGGTTAATATAATTGTGTCCCCACGACCAGCTGACTTTAAAGGGGGAAAAAATGCAACCACACCCACTTAAGCATAACCCAGTAAGTTTTGCAAGTACCTGGTCTCGAGGTAGTACTGAGCTTGCCTCGGTTCTGGTGCGGATTTTTAACTGGTACTTGAGTTCGTGGGGACTTGGAAAATCTGCATCAAAACCTTTTTGTTCCACAGTGTTGCGGTTCCCGCTCATGGGAACACAAAAGATGTGGTTCTTTAAACTGTGCCTGTGGGGACACAGGAGCAGTGTTTTCAACCAGGTGATTGTTCCGGGGGGAAATCTGCATTTTACTTTGATCCGGATTTTCTGGCTGTGGGACAGCAGCCTAAGGCCATGGTCTCGCCAGCATTTTCTGTGCATTGTTGCTGCAGCGAACTGCACAGTAAAAGATCCTGTCCTAACTGTGAAGGGAAGTAATTTGGTGCCCTGACCGACCACACCCCGGATTTTTTTTGTGTGTGATTTTTTTTAACATTTTAAGCAATTCACTCATATTGCAGTAACGGAAACGAAATGCACGACAAAATTTCCGGTGTTTCTGTTCGTTTCGTTTCATTTTAGAGACAAAATTCGTTTGTCGTTTCGTTACGTAGCAAAACAAAAACACGGAAACGGAAACGAAAAATTGTTCGTTTCGTACCCATCTCTAATTCCTTCCTTCCTTCCTTCCTTCCTTCCTTCCTTCCTTCCTTCCTTCCTTCCTTCCTTCCTTCCTCTGTTTACTATTCCTTCCTTTTTCTGTTCATTATTCCTTCCTTCCATCCTTCCTTCCTTCCTTCCTTCCTTCGAATACCCAATAACTCCTCTCACCCCGCTCACAAGATCTTTTACAGCCAACTAGAAATGACAACAAATCGTAGACCGCTGACATAAGCACACGCACATTTAAAATAAACCCACCAAATACTTACAGGCAGCAAGTAGATGTGCTTTGAGAGCTGGGCATATTACATGCCGGGGGTGATCCAGGAGATCTACGCTTGGCCCCAAGCAGTCAGCAAAGTGGGGCCCAAATGAGCAAAGGAGGAGTCGCTCTGGCTGGAGCAAGCCAGTGGCCAACGCAACTCCCAAGAGAGAGCCCTGCAAACCCAAACGCTGTGTTTCAAGGGGGTCCTTGGGCAGTGGGCCAGGCCACTGTGGGTGAGGTGAAGACGGGGTGGACTGCAGAGATCTTGGCGCCACCTTTCTCGCAATGCCTCCGTCTTTGAGGGAGGAGGAGCTCTCAAAGGGAGGCCCCCGAGGGGAAGCAAGCAGTGACCACTGTCCTTTTGATCTGGCAGCAGGACGATCTGGCCCCGGTATGTTTTCTTTTTTTAATGTCGTGAAGAGCTTTCCAGACGGCAGCCCTAATGCATTTCCTGCGCCAGAGCCAAGGAGCTCAATCTACGCCGGAGACAGCTCCGAGGCGGTGCTCGCTTCAAGCGCGCCAAAGCCCAGGCCGCATCGCGCCGAACCCTCCTGCGACGTCCCGGGGTTGTCTGGAAGGAGGCAGCTGTATTAGAGCTGACAGCCTAATACCTTTCGTTGATCCCCTTCCAGCGGATAAAGTAGAAAGGGAACCTGATAATATGGAAAAGCCGGGCGTATGGAAAACCCAGGACGAATGCTCAGGCTGGGCTAATTGAACGCGAGTTACTGCAAAGCCATTGAAGGCACGTCTGGGTATTAATCCGCAATAATTTAAGCAAAGCTATAAAATGTGCACTGCATCCCGCAAGAGCTGGCGAAGGAGCGGCAGCGAAGCTCTTAGCAGCAATAATATCCACCGCTCGAGGTGCAAGGCGGGCACATTGGCAGGGGCAACAAGATGATTTAAGGTCCATGCTGGCTACTTGCAAGCCTCACCCAGGAGCTGGTGCTTTAGCAAAGGGACCCAGGTGCCATGATAGAAAATTGGAAGAGAGGACAGCCATGGTGGCAGTGCCAGGCCCTGTCTGTTGCTTCGCTGGGGTCCACACGGAGCTTAGAAGAGGGTTAGAAAAACAGCAGAGCTTGGATATGTCTGTGAAGAGTCTCAGCCATCCAGGTGAGGTTATCTGAGACGTGGCAACTGGACTTCTTTTCTTGTGGGGTCGGAATGTTACGCTACTCATCCAGGTAGCTTCTCCAGTCTGAGGAAAAGTTGGTGGAAGGCTTCCGATTAGAGATGGGCACGACTTAGCGGTATTTTCGTTTTTGTTTTTCGTTTCCGTTACGTAACGAAACGAAAAACGAAAAACGGCTCAGAACTGGAACGAAAACGGAAACGAAACGACTAATTTCGAGCCAATTTTCGTTTTTCGTTACTGGAAAAACACATAATGGAGCTAAATGGGAAGAAACGAAAAAATTTTCATTTTCGTTTTCATTTTTCGTTTTCGTCACGTAATGAAACGAAAATGAAAAATTATGAAATTAGCTCACGAAAACGGAAACAAGCCGAAACGGACCCCTAGCCGAAAACGAAAACGAAAACGAACAATTTTTCTGAGTCGTGCCCATCTCTACTTCCGATTTATAGTTCACCTTGGTTTCACCCCACCCTGGCCTGAATAGGCTCGTTAGGTGGACAATGGCCTGGGGTATGTGAAAACCACATCAATACAGCCCTTTCCAATACCAGTTAAGCTAAGGTTAACTTAAGGTTAACTTAAGTTAAGTTAAGGTTGTTAGCCATGGCCTTCCTGGTTGAGGTGTGAATGGGCTCTGATTGGCCTGGGGATCCATGAAAGAGCAGCATGATGAATGGGAGTCAGATAGTGCCTAAGTCCTGCACCCCTCCCTTGTTGGGAATAGCTCAGTAGGTTGGAGCACTTACCAACAGAAATGGAACTGGCGTGTGGCTCTCTGTCTGTCAGAGATGGAACCAAGCACAATCGCCCAGAGGGTCTATAGCTGATGGGTTTGTACGCCTCACCACAGGGAGGTTGGTCACGTCTTTGGGTCTGAGACCCAAGTCCAGGTCTTTGGTAGCAAGTCCAAGTCTTTGGTACTAAGTCTCAAGCGCAAAGTCTGCACCCTGTTAAACACAAGGGTTGTGAGTTGTGAGTTGACTCTGAGTCACCGAAAACAAAGATCAAATCGGCTCCAAGTTGGGTGACCGTTGTGAATGAAGTAAAGCTTGGCAGTGAGTCTCACAACTCAAGGACCCAACCCTGGAGACCACTTGTGGCCATGGGCAAACTGTGCCCTCCTAAAACACCACCACAAGTAGGGACCAGTAAGCCAACTCTGGGTCCTTTATACAGAACCCTTGGGAGGCCACAGCAGCTGAGAATCAACTTGGCAGTCCATAATTATGATAATCAGGCAGATCTTGGTAGGGGGGGGGTGGAAGATCAAGTTATTAAGGGCTGCTGATCTTGATGGGACATTTCCTCTTCCCTTCCACTCCAAATGCTGTAGGGCAGGCATGTCCAAACTTCGGCCCTCCAGATGTTTTGGACTGCAACCCCCAGAGTCCTTTGCCATTGGCAATCTGAGCTTAGAATTCTGGGAGTTGCGGTCCAAAATATCAGGAGGGCCGAAGTCTGGGCATGCCTGCTGTAGGGAATACCCACCGACAGGTATGTCTTCCCTGATATCTTCTTGGCGATCTTCAGTTGGCCCCTGCGTGATACTGTTGGCCTTGCCGCTATTCAGCTGCTAAACTGAGCGTGTAGGGATTTGTCACCCCAGTGACACATTTTGCTCAGGGATGTGGGTTCGGAAAAAAATTCTGTGACCAAAAAAAAAAAACAAAAATTGTATTTCTGAGAATTTTCCACTACTCGATTTTTCCATGGAAAATTTTCCATTTCTAAAAATGCATCAGTTCATAAAACTAATTAGGAACATAACAAATGGGTGCCAGTCTAATATCACTTAAAGGACTAGCTTTTAAGTTGTGATTCTTGCTTTTCTCCAGGTGGTTCTCCCAAGGTAGGGTGTGCACATGTGTCCTCTGCTCTCCCTTCTCCAGCTTTTGCCGTTTAAACAACACGACTGGGTTACCCTGGCTTAAAAACCTATTTACAAGCATTCCAATTCAAATAATTTCCAAGCAAAGCTTTAAATGTGTTGGAACATAACATTTCCACCACATTAAGTACTCTTTATTGAACTCGAATTTCCAATGAAATCTTTCCTTTCAACTCCTTTGGACGATTGGAAAAAAATGTTTGAAATATTTATACAGTGCATAAAATTAACATGGTGTACTTTTTTCCTTCCTTGAAGGGGGAAAGAAAGTTTTGTTTACTAAATATGTCAAACATATGAAATCGAGCCCTTGCCAGTTCCAGGAGTTGAGAAATTTTCCGATCCAAATTTTTCCAAAGAACCGGTGCCAGCTCCAGGTTTTGGAAGGCCGTTGGGGGAAACGCGTAACCTCAGAGACCTCCTGTCTCTCCGGCTTGTCACCAGATCCTGCTGACCCTCCTGCTCTTCCTCATTATTAGAACCCCCTTCAGCTTCCCAGGCTGACAACCAACAGTCCAGCAGGCTGAGACATCTCCTCCTCCTCTTTCAGATCACCAGTGTTTCCAAGGTTAGAGGGAACGTTAGATGGGCAAGCAGCTTGCAACCGTGTAGGTGAGGATCATGTCCCGGGTGGAAGGGGGTCTTGCTACTGGGTCCCAGAGGTAGGAGTGGGCCCTTGGCAGTTTTGAGGACTCCTATGCATGCATCACTTGGGAAAGAGGACAAAATGTGGTGTAACACAGTATGACAGTGGTGGGTTTTACTAGTAGAGGGGATGTTTGGTAATTAAAGACTTCCTCCTCCTATCCCACAGCTCCTGCAGCTTCTGAACAATGAGATTATTTTATATTTACTTATTTATGTACTTATTAACTGCCCGACTTTCCCTCAGGAAGTCTGGACGGTGTACAAGAGATTGAAAAACAATTTGCCCAAACACAACCCCCATAATAAACTCAAAAAATTACAAATATAATAACAGTCAACATCACACTGATGCAACATCACACAGTCCGGCAAAAAAGGGGCTCAGACAATATACAGTGACCCCCCACCTATTGTGGGGGTTAGGGACCCGACCCAACCCGCAATAATTGAAAATCTGCAATATGTGGAAAATCCACGATATTGGGCCTGGGGCACCTAGCTGGGGACTTTTGTATTTACCCCCAGCCTGGCACTGTCCCAAATGGGCCTGTGAGGGACTTCCCAAGCCTTTGGGGGCCTCCAGAAGGCCCGGTAAGGCCCTTGCAGGCCCATTCGGGGCAGCGCCAGTCCTGGGGTAAGTAAGGGAGGCGTGAAACAGGCCTTTCCACACACCCCTTACCCCAGGTGGCCTTTTTTAATATACTGCAGTTCCGTGATATAGCGGGACCATAGTATATGAACCGCAAATGGGCGAGGGACCACTGTACAACTAACACACAACACACACTGTACACTCAGCGATCACCAAAACCAAAGGCCTTATAAGACAGATGTAGGGCATGTTTAATTCCCAAAAGACTTCCACTGATAATGACACTATCGACTAGAGATGGGCACGAAACGAGCGATTTTTCATTTTCGTTTTCGTTTTTCGTTTTGTTACGTAACGAAATGAAAAACAAATTTTGACTCCAAAATGAAACGAAACGACCCGAAACACGAAAAATTTTGTCGACCGCTTCGTTTTCGTTACGGCAAATACATTGAATTGTGCTAAATGGTAACGAAACACAAATTTTTTGTTTTCGTTTTTGGATTTTCGTTTTGTTACGTAATGAAACGAAAACAATTTTTTTGCAAAAAACCTCACAAAAACGAAAACGAACCGAAACAGACCCCTAAACGACCAAACGACAAACGAAACACCATTTTTTTGAGTCGTGCCCATCTCTACTATTGACTTTACAGAAGCATAAGTGATGTAGCTGGATTTCACCCAACATGGATTACTCCAACTGATGCCTGCTCTAGAGAGCCTTAGCTAGAAAAAAAAGGATTTTCCCCACTCTGTACTGCCTGTTTAACTATTGTGCTCTTCTGCATTTGCTCCATTCTTGAGTTCTTCTGGTCTGTCTCCCTTCACTATATTCCATTTCATGTGAAAATGTAGTTCTGAGAGTTGGGCACAACCCGTGATTGGAGGAAAAAATGCAGTCGGGGAAAGGCTTGTAAAAAGGCACATTTTAGGTTGTGATTCCTAAAGTCCCCTGGTGGTCTGAGAAGTGGAGTTCAAAAGAAAACAAAACCACCACCACCACCACCACCGGCTGCTCATCTTCTGAACCCCTTGGGGATTAATTAAACAGCTATTCGTGGGCCTGAATTCAAGCGAAACGTTACTTTTGATGTGGCCTCGGGTAGACGAGCACTCATCGCACAGTTAAGTGTGACGACGAGCGTTCCGTTTCAACTCACCTTCAACCGGAGCCCAATTTGAGGACCTGGGTGCGTTGCTTGGGAAGAGGGATATCATGGTTTCCATCAAGGTAACAGCCAAACATGATTCCAAAGGCAAACAAAAACACACACGTGCACACATCCAGCCCCCTCAGAGGAGATGTTATCGCATCCCCTAATTTTCACCAGATGGGGTTGAGTTAGAGCCCCATGTCCCCGCACAACGGGCCTTCTCCAACGCAGCAAGAGGCGAGCACACCGCCTCTAATGGGTAACAGATGCAGCGGGCCTTATCAGATCAGGGCCCGGATTGGAAACGGACGTGTTTCTGATGAGAGTCTTTGGGGGGGGGGCTCAGCTGCGATAACACATGGCAGCGGGTGGCGGAGTCATTGGATTATCTTGAGCTTTCCCCTCAGTCACAACACGCTTTGATGCGGCTGGAGTTTGGTGTCGAGCATCCCTTGGCACGCTGGGCTGCCCGCCTTCCATGCGGAAACGGCCACCTCTCCTGCTTCGAAAGGGACAGTCCTCTAGTGGAAGGGCTATCGCACAACACCTTCCTCTGTTTGGAGGTGTCGAGTGGATCCTTCCAGGGCAAGGCTAAGAAGAGGAGAGAGATCAAGGGAGGCAACTGTGGCTGCCTTAGAGCAAAGATTATAGTGGGTTGTAGCAAACAGCAGCTTACTGGCCTCCAATTTCAGATCCAAGATTGGACATATCTCTCGGGACCACGACTCCTCATGTATCCAAGCGGATCAGATTGAGATGTACAGTGCACTGTCTACTCACAGTTTTATTGGCTTAGTTTCAGTTGGTAAGGCTGATGAAATGGACAAGGCACTTGCAGCTGTGAAGCTAATGCCTCTTTCACAACCCTGCCCATGTGTGTGTGTTCTGCCGTTACGAGTCGTGACCGACTCTTCATGACCCCATGTCCATGGAGTTTTCTTGGCAGGAATACTGGAGTGGTTTGCCATTTCCTACTCCAGGCACCTACAGCACCTGGTATTCCTTGGTGGTCTCCCATCCAAGTACTAACCAGGGCCGACCCTGCTTAGCTTCCAAAATCAGGCGAGATCAGATTTTTCTTATCTACTTTGTCCACACCCTGTATGATTTTATAAGCTTCAATCAGGTCACCTCTTAGGCCCTGTCGTTCAAGAGTGAAGAGGCCCAGCCGTTGCAGCCTCAGAGGGTAAGGAAGTTGTTCCAGTCCCCTAATCATTCTGGTTGCCCTCCTCTGCATTTTGATGGGTTTTTGTTGTTGTTGTCTTTGTTTGTTTGCTTGCTTGCTCGCTTGCTTTTGTATAAATTTTACACCTACCATGTTAGATCCCAGTATGGTTGGATGTATTTTGTTATATGGGTTTTTATGGGGCTTAAATTTTAATCTGTAAATTGCCCAGAGTCATGCCTGCACTAAGAGGGTGGCAAATCAGTCAATCAATATAAATAAATAAAACTTTCATCCTCTTTTATGGACGCATACCCTGTTTTGGGGTGATGGGTTATTGGGACCCCCTCTTCAGCATTCAGATTCATCAAACCAGCAGCTGGGAGTTGCAGCTTACGAGCAGTATTTACAAGGCTATAGAAGAAATGTTCGCCCTCGCCGTGATGCAATAAAGGCCGCATTTATGCATTTCATCCGTATGCGGTTTCATAATTAATGTTAACGGTATTTTTAACATGCAGTTTCTCACAGCTGGGCAGAGGGAGATGAGTGGTTCAGGGCCGTTTGGCCCGAGGACCGTCAAAAAAACGTTAACCAGCCTGGCAGACTTTGTTGGAGAAACCACCTTCGTGGCTTGCTTCTCTGACAATAAAAATGAGCCAAGCATTGTAAATAAATTTAGCCCCTTTTCTTTCTGACATAAACCAGACCTCCTTCGCAACACATTTTTTCCGAAGTTTCAAACCACTCATCCTCCGGAAACCACTCATCATCATTTTTAAAAAATGACTCTCCTTTTCTTTTCCCGCCCACCTCTTTCAGAGTTGTAGTTCAGTGTGTGTGTGTGTTGCGTCGTTAGAGTCGTGACCGACTCTTCGTGACCCCATGTCCATGGAGTTTTCTCGGCAGGAATACTGGAGTGGTTTGCCAGTTCCTACTCCAGGCACCTACAGCACCTAGTATTCCTTGGTGGTCTCCCATCCAAGTACTAACCAGGGCCGACCCTGCTTAGCTTCCAAAATCAAGCGAGATCGGATGTGCTTAGGGCATCTAGGCAGCACCTCCTTCTTAATACACCTTCCCTCCTGGCCTCTAACTTGTTGTGATGGTTATTCATTTGCGTATCATTGGCCGTCTATGGTCCATTCTTCTCTTGCTTACAAAGAGGGTCCTATCAGAGGCTTGTAGGTTTCATAACTGAATGATAAACCAAAGGTGCTGTGTGTCAGAGCTTGGCAGAGCTACTGCTTTGGGCCACAACAGCCAGAAGGCTCCATCGGCATGGCTGCTGGCTATGTATGAGAGAAGTTGTAGATTTGCATACCTGGTAGCTGTAAGTGTCCTGCATTTTATCACTATTTGCTTCTAAAATGATAAATAACGGTGTGCTGTCAAGTCAAGTCCGATTGATGGTGACCCGTTCCGGGATTTTCTAGGCAGGGTTTTGAACTACATGGGGGGGGGGTCCGGCACCCCTAAACCCAGTGTTGTTGAAGGGAGACGTGTAACCCAGGCTGGTGGAGAAGGGCATGGATCACGAGGTGGCCAAAGGTTCAGCACACAACAAAGACACAAGATAATTTGTTTCTGTAGTTTATTGTGTGATCCAGTCTCACCCTGAGGCTGGTTTGGACTCTCTGTGATCTCTTTGGCTTTCTGTTCCTAAGTGCCTGGCATTGACCTATACAGTTCTGGGTCTCGGAGGAGGCGGTTTTATGAATGTTGTCAATGCAGAAATGTGTACCTGTGCTTGCCTCGTCCAATGTTCTTTCCTCTTTCCTCTCCTTCCTTCCCCCTGTCTCCCCCTCCCTCCTCTCCCTGTGCTTAGCGTGTGATTGCCATCCTGTCGGTGCCGCTGGGAAAACCTGCAACCAGACCACCGGCCAGTGCCCTTGCAAAGATGGCGTGACCGGATTAACCTGCAACCGCTGCGCCAAAGGCTACCAGCAAAGCCGGTCACCAGTGGCTCCTTGCATCAGTGAGTAACGCGGTTGAATTTCTCGTGCCTTCTGCATGCCTCCCACCCACCCACCCACCCACCCACCCACTTTGCTTTGTTTGGCTCTTCCCAGAGTAATGCCGGCATCTACAGTTTGCCCTAAAAATGAGATGAGTGGCTGGGATTATTTCCACTTTGGGTCATGGCTGTGAAGATTCTCAGTCATCCAGGTGAGGTGATCTGGAAGTTGAGTCACGGCTAGAGATGGGAATGAAATGAGCAATTTTTCATTTTCGTTTTGTTTTTTCGTTTCGTTACGTAATGAAACGAAAAACAAATTTTGACTCCAAAATGAAACGAAATGACCCGAAACATGAAAAATTTTGTCGACCGCTTCGTTTTTGTTACGGCAAATATATTGAATTGTGCTAAATGGTAACGAAACAGCAATTTTTCATTTTTGTTTTTTCGGGTCGTTACCCAATGAAACGAAAATGAACTTTTTTGCAAAAAACCTCACGAAAACAAAAACGAACCGAAACGGACCCCTAAACGACCAAACGACAAACGAAACACCATTTTTTTGAGTCGTGCCCATCTCTAGTCACGGCAACTAGAATTCTTTTCAATCTCACCAGAAAAGCCACCATTGTTGCTAGATGGTGTGATATAGAATTCAAATGGATGGATGGATGGATGGATGGATGGATGGATGGATGGATGGATGGATGGATGGATAAAAGAAGCCCAGTTGCCATGACTTAACTTCTGGAGAATACTTTTGGTCAGGAGACTTCACCTGAGCCAAAGACATTGTAGAGTGGTCCATTACAATATATCTGTAGAACAGGCTATATTAATTACATTGCACATTGCTTGGATTTGCGAGGAAGGTGTGATCATGTAGATCCTTTCCACAGATGACCGGAGACAAAAAAAAATTATCAGAACAGAGTGCTAGATTCTTGGATCTTCTGAGCCTTGAGAGGCAAGGAGTTCTTCCAGAGGAGAAGTATCACTAAGCCAATGGACGACATATGCTCAAAGTTGGACACAAGTTTATACAGGTTCATCTAAGCTCTTAGGGCTTGGTCGCACTGCTGATCTGTATCTGTTCCAGCCGCGATGTATTTTAAATTGATTTCTAGTCGTGGTTTGTGCATTGCTGTGGGCGTTCACTTTGAAAAAATATAACTCCAGTATCAAGTAGAGGCTTAAAGTCCATTCCTAAAGCTACAGGTGAGATTTTAAAGCGTTTCACTGACCAGCAAGCTTTCAGTGTTATAATCCAAATTAGAATTGTTGTACAGTGCTACCTAGACTTACGAATTTAATCTGTTCCGAATGCATGCTTTTAAGTCGAACTACTCTTAAGCCGGGGTACCTACCTTTAAAAAATTGAAAAAATAAGTTGAAAAATTAAAAAAATGAAAAAAAAAATGTAAGTCGAGCAGACTATATATAAAATTTGTAAGGTGGCAGTTAAAATGCCAACAGTTTTCCAGTCTTAAGTCAAATTGCTCTTAAGTCGAACTGTTCTTAAGTCGGGGTACCACTGTATTTGAGGCCTTTCCAGTGCCTGCCTGCGCTTCCACTGGCTGCCCCATCCCCAGTCATTTGATACTTCTTGTTTTTAAATTGGTTTCCCAAGTGGAATAGCGATATCTGTCATGACAGGAGAAAGTTACCATCCAGCTGAGAGAGAAGGGGAGGGGGCAGAGAAAGGAAGGAGGGAAGCAAGTCCTCCTCCTTTGCAAAGGGGAATTGACCGGTTAAATTACAATATCAGGAGTTGCTTCACTTGGAGGAGATAAGACTGATTTCCCGCCATCTCTCTCCTGACTTGTAAACTTCCACTGTCATGTCAGACTATCGCTATTCCACTTGGAAGGAAAAAATTATTTTAAAAAACCCAAGCCCGCAATGAAGGAGCAAGTGGCTGTGGGAGACAACCAGCACAAGGCAACAGATGAAATATATACTGACAGAGGCATCCACACATGCCAAACCAATGAAAAATAAATCAAGTTTTATGTCCGCATTAAAATAAACGATCCTCCGCCAGCCAGGTAAAATACCTCACTTCTGGTTTTAAGAAACCCTGATTCCTGCGCCAACAAACTTCTCCTTCCATGTGTGCCTGGGATTTTTAAAATTGAAACCTAGTTCAACAGCAGTTGTTTTTTGCCAGTGCGACCAAGCCCTTTGTACTGATGTGAGTGCACATTTTGAAGGGATGAAAGTGAATGAGCAAAATACCCCCCCCCCCCCAGGTAATCTGAATGCGACAACACTTCTGCAAGACCAAAGATTTTCTTCTTGCTCAAAAATGGGTGCTTTTTTTTAATTAAAAGGATTCAGTGATTAAAATGGGATTTTAAATAAGAGATGGGAGGGGGGATAAAATGGAGTTTGAAAGGAATTGCTGATGAGCATGTAGATAGTACACTCTACTGTGTCGTATGTCACGGCAACTAATGTAAGATCCTGTCTGTGAACATACACCAGCAAACTAGCTGACTATTAAAGGGGGAAGTTTGAGGATGTTGAAGTATTAAAAAGACACCAATAGTCAGAGTATTCCCTGTTTTAGTTGCAAGGAATCCCCTTTCCAGGGCAGCATGAAATAAATTTACTTACTGCAGGCTGGATTATTTTGCATTTAACTCTATATTCTCAAACACTGGCTAAATTGTCATAATATCTGGAACAGAAGAGTGCTCTTTATGAAGGGATCTTTATTGCTCATTGGGTGTCCCCTTATACTTTGCAAGGCTCTTTATTTTTTTTACATACAGTCTCAGAATAGTGCTGTTTGCTCTTTCTTTGTAAGGACCAGTTTATGCCTACCATTCAACTCTATTTATTTATTCATTCATTCATTCATTAATTCATTTATTTATATAGCTTGTATGCCGCCCACTACCCAAAGGTCTCCGAGCGGCTCACAATCAAAATAGACAATTAAAACATCAAAAACTCTATAGCGACACCTTATGACAGAATGCAGATATTACAAGGACAGGGCCAAGTAAACTCTGTTCAAAGTTCCTGATCCAGAGACCAGGAAGATGCAGGCAAATGCCATTTCAGCCCACAGGAAGAGGATAGCAATAGGAAAAGCTGCCTTACAGAGGCTCCCAACAATTCAAAATTAGTTTGGCATGTAAGTGAAAAATCAAGTCAGATAGGAACCCAGATTTCTTCCCACTTGGCTATCTCTTACCCTTTGTTTTCACTGAAGAAGATGCAGTACTTAGGTGTCCATGTTCATAATTTTGCCTCTGAATCTTGGGTGCCAAGACATGTACTTGTGTGTGCGTGTGTGCGTGTGTGTGCTCAGGCATCTGCCCGAATGCATGCACGCAATAGATCAATTGTTCAGCCTTCAATGCCTGCAGTTTAAAAGGCATAAGGGATTTATTATGTACAAGTGCAAAAGCTGGATGTGCAGCAAGCCTATAGAAAACCATTTTATTCATTTGAAATGTAGCATTGGAAGAAAGTGGTATGCATACCATGGACCTTCAACAAGACAAGTAGCTCTAGATCATATCAAACCCGGACACTCATTGCTATCTGAAATGATTAAACTAAAATTATTGTATGTTGGATAGATCATTAGTCAAGATTCATTGGAAAAAAACAGTAATGTTAGGAACAGTTGGAGGCACCATGAAAAGAGGAAGTCTCAGATAAGACTGAGCGATAAGGGAACTGTGGTGTTTAATTTCCAAGATTAACTCAATTGACAATGCTGTTAATGAATGCTTTGTGGCATAGTGGTTCAACTGCTGTACTGCAGCTATAACTGTGTTTGCAACCTAAGATTCCATCCCAGGTAGCCATCTCAAGGTTCGCTCAGACTTCTTCCTTTCTAAGGTCATAATATGTGGCCTACATAAATAAATTGTAAACCACCCAGAAAGTGCTTTAAGCTCTTTGGGGTGGTATATAAGCCAAACAGTTTGCTATTTGCTTTGCTTTTCCTTAATGATATAAGCTTTTGGAGAACACCGATTTGTAGGGTACACCGAAGTCAGAAACAACTTCACAACAGCTACACATACAAAACAAATGATGACTTGGCCTGGAAAGCTGCTGCTAGTTAAAATAGATGGCACTTGGTTGGAGAGGCAATGTGGTGTAGTGGTTAGAGGGCCACTTCCTGAGTGACCAGTTTCTTCTAATGTCTTAGCTTCACTTACCTGACAGGGTTATGGTGAGGTATAGTAATATCAAGAGGAAAGGCTCAATGGAGGAAAGGGGTATATAAATATAATTCTATAATAACAGATGGGATCAGGATCCTTCCAATTAGAGATGGACACGAAATGAACTTTTCATTTGTTTTGTTATTCGTTATTCGTTATTCGCTATTCGTTTCGTTATGTAATGAAATGAATAATGAACGTAGGGGTAAATTTAAAACGAAACGAAATGAAATGAAATGAAAAAAAATTGGTTCGGTTTGGTTCAGTTCATTAATGGGGGGGGGCGGAGATGTCTTCTACTTGGGGCTGGTCTGGAGGTCCGGTCTTCCTGGCTTCAGGGACGACAACCAGAAAAAAACAAAACCTGACAGCTGTGCTACAGCTGTAGTGCGGCCAGGTGGTCAGCAGTAAAAAACAAACAATAAAATAAAAAATAAAAAAGAACTGCTGACCTGGCCCCAGGGGTGGCCGGATTGGCACCCTAAAATCAAGAAAAAAATATTTTAAAAACCCAGCACTGACTGGGCCCAAGGGGCCATGTGGTCGGCACTTAAAGGAAAAAAAGCCCTGTGCTACAGCTGTAGTGTGGCGGCAGGAACCCCGAAGCAATAAAATAAAATAAAATAAAATAAAATAAAATAAAAATAAAAATAAAAATAAAAATAAAAATAATAAATGGAGTGCCGACCTGGCCCCAGGGTTGGCCGGGTTTGTGTCCTAAAATAAAGAAAAAAAATTAAAAATAAAACCAACGCCGACCAGGCCCCAGGGGCCGTGCAGGCAGCGCTTGAAAAAATAAAAATCAAACATTTTTTTTTAAAAAAAGGAGCACCAACCGGGCCCCATGGGTGGCCTTGTCGGCACCCTAAAATTCTCCCAACCCTCAATTTGAGTAGATGATCCAAGGTTCTTGTATTGTATTGTGTGAGAGGGAAAGGGGGTTCCCTCCATCCACTTTATCCATCCCTGCATAATTTTTTACATTTCAATCATGTCCCCACTCAGGCACCTTTTTTTCAAGGCTAAAGAGCCATCTCCTAGTAGGTAGCGTGGCAACTATTAGCAGATTTGGTGTCAGTCTTAACATTTTGCATAGGTTATGCACATATCTCGGCTCCAGGCAACTAAGTGTTCATTCTTTTCCCCCTCCCAGAGATTCCTGCCATCAATCCAACCTCGGTGGTCACCAGCACGGAAGAACCAGCAGGTGAGCAAATGGAATGATATGTTTTGCACTTATGATGATATTTGTTAGTTTATTTATTTGCGAGCATTGTTGTTGCTGCTGTTCTGTAGAGATGGGCGTTTTGTTTTGGAAGGGGACTGTTTCCGAAACAAAACACGCCAGCACAGCTGGCATTCGGAATACAATCCCACCCTCTGGAACAAAACCAACCAGTGTCTTACCTTGCTTGATTTAGTGTGGGGTGAAATCCCAACCAGGAAGCAGCCTCCAATGTGTCATGTTTCCCTCTCCCTGATACTGGCCTATCAGGAGCTGTGCAAGGACATGAGTCATCCCGCCTCCCTGTCTGATAGGCCAGCACCAGGGAGAGGGAAAGATGATGTGTCAGAAACTGCTTCCTGGTTGGAGTTTTGCGCCGTGCGAGGTAAAGCAAGGTAACAAAACACCCATATCTGTGGTTCTGTGTAACTCTGGTGACTCCTCAAGTCTTGTCCTCATATGAAATCTTAGTTCTTTGGATGGAAAGATTTTCGAAACAGCATATTAAGAATCTTCCATTACATATATTTTATGCAAATAGTGGTATATGTGTATTTTTCTTTTATCTTTCAGTTCCTTCACTTTCTTCTTTTTGTTCAATCAATGTTTCTAAAAGTTACTTTTTTGGACTGTTACTCCCAGCATCCTCCACCATGCCGTTCTTCCTAAGAGACTCTGCAATTAACAGTCTAAAACTAATATTTCTTATTTTCTATTCCCTTTACATTATGTAAAAGGAACAAGGAGAGTTTTATTTGGTCTACACTTGTAAGAAAACACAACTAAGTGGCATTTTCCAAACTGAAAAAACCGATTGGGTGGTAGTTACCTGCCTAATAGTACACTTGAAATTCTGTGATGTAGTTCCCAGTTCAAAAATGTATCTTTTAGGGCAGGGGTCCTCAAAGTTTTCAAACAGCAGGCCGGACCACCACCACCCAGACACCACTGGGGGCCGGATCACAGTCCAAAAGCAGCTGCAGAGGTTGGTTTGCTCACAAAACAGGGATAGGTGGGGGGTTGCAATTGGTCCCAGGGGCCGGATTCAGGACCTTGGGGGGCTGCATCCGGCCCTGGGGCCTTAGGTTGAGGACCCCTGTTTTAGGAAGATAACTTGAAAGACGTGTCTTAAAGGTAAAGTGCACAGAGAAAGAGGAGAAAATGAGTAAATGTAGGGAAAACAAACAGAAAGTGTGTATTCCAACAAGAAATGTTTAAACACAGTCTATGCTGCAGTCTTTAAATAAGAAATTGTCAGCAAGGTATATGGATTAGACCTACAACTGCAAAAATGGTCAACTGACATACTGGAAATAAACTTAGCCATCTACCAAGTGCACCGTTGCAAAAAAAAAAAAAAGTTGTCTCAATCAAACAGCATGTGTGGTTGCAGCTGATATGTGGGATTTTACCAGGGAGGTTGGCAAGTCTTCGGGTCCAAGTCCTAAGTCTGATTCCGAGTCTTTGGTGCCAAGTCCAAGTCCCTATTAAAAACTAGTTTATCCCCCCCCCCCGGGGGGTGAGGGAGGGATGAATGAGTCATGAGTTGGAGGGGATGTTAATCAATGGCACCAGAGGCTGCGATTGGCTGAGGGTGCCTGTAGAGCAGGCCTGCCCAAAGTCCGGCCCGGGGGCCAAATCCGGCCCGTCAGGCCATTCTGAGTGGCCCGCGGCTGGCTGGCCCGCCCCTCCCTCCCCCTCCTTCACCCCATGTTTTTTTTTTAAGGAAAGTGGGTGGGGCTTGCAGTGGGGTGGCAGGGTTGGGGAGCAACTGGCCCCTGACACATTCTCAGCCACCAAATCTGGCCCTCCTTAGAAAAAGTTTGGGCACCCCTGCTGTAGAGGGAAGTTCTCTATGGCCCCTGCGGCAGTGGCCGGCCAAAGGGGGGCTTGTGGCCTCTTCCAAGCAGGGCAAGGGGTCACCACAATATGAGGAACTGTATTAAAGGATCACGGCACTAGGAAGTTTGAGAACCACTGACCTAGAACTAGCAAGGAACTAGAGAAAGGCTACAATATGCACTGTATCAACAAGGCAGTTCTAGGTGTTCTACCTTTTTGTGAGCCAACGACCAATGAGTCAGCCAGCCCACTTGCTCAAGAAAAATCTCGGGAGACAAAGAAGAAAGAAAAGATGCCCTCCCCCTACCTTAAGCCTAGAGATCTATGGCTTCAGCCCTTGAAGGAGTCTCTGTCTTCCACCCTTAACCTCAAGCAGAGGAGGGTTTAACGAAATGCTCCCTCGCTCTTAATTTCTTGGCAAGGAGGATTTGTGAGGAAGAAAATCATAGCAGCTCCATTGTTTGCTCCGAAATTCTGAAGTACTTTCTCATCCCAGCCTCTTTTCCCTTTTTTGGCCGTTAGGTATCTTAATTAAGAACATCAAAGTTTGGGATACTTTCAGGAAAAGGGTGGGCGGAGGTGTGGAACCGGCGCCTGTAAAAAATCTCCCTTCCAAGATACTTCAGGAAAGGAAAGGTGCAGATTTTTCATTTAAAATCTATTGAGAGCTCTTACCTCGAAGTTTTCATTGGAAGAATATGAAACGGAACCTGACGAGGAACCCCGGCGCTTTATTTTCCTTTCAGACAAGGAAGTCTGCTGCTAAGTGACCCACAGAACTATCTGTGGTTTTCTTTTTATAAATCCTGCTTGTAGTTCAAATATGGGTTGCACAAAGTCAGCTTCCCAGAACGCACGGCAAGGAATTTCGGCCTGCGCTTCTCTCTTCCAAAGGAAGCTGGGAGACGCAGTCAAGTAATGGAGTTCATTATCAGAGACTGGAAGTAATTAGTTGGGAATAACAACTCACTCAGAATTAATTCTGCTTTCCAATAACAGAAGCATAACTAAATTAAAGGTAAAGATAAAGCCCCCCCACACACACACATCCATGTTAGCTGTGTCAGCAGCTAGCAGCGATGCTCATCTCCATTTCCAAGCCAAAGAGCCAGTGTTGTGCAAGTCCGTGACCATGTGGCCGGCAGAGAAAGAAGTCCACTTGCCATGACTCAACTTCCAGATAAACTGACCCGGATGACTGAGAATCTTCACAGACAAAGTCCAAGTCTTCCACCACCACCACCTCATCCCGAGTTGAGTCCGTCTCAAGTTGCGAGTATGACTCAGTCAGTTCGGACTCTACAGCAACTCACAACTGGCAAGCCCCCATTCCCGCTTCCCGATACTTCTGCTTTGATGTAAACGGCAACTCTTCTAGGCATATAATTTAGCAAAAGTCAGAGCGCCCCTTTGACGGAAGCGACGGGCATGTCAAGTAAGTTACTTAGAGAGTGAAATGTGTTAGGAGAAAGCTTAATGGCACTGCCCCAAATTGGATGGTGCCGCATCATTCCCATATGCTTTGTTATGCCCACGTCTCCAACCGTCGATGGCTCCGAAGGAATTCGGCAGTAAAAGATTTGCAGCCGCAACACCTAATTAAGTCACATCTCTCTTAAAACAAAATATTCCTTTACAAAAAGAGGGCAGGCGAAATAAACCAGACACGCAAACTCACTTAGGCTTTTTTTATTTCATATTATACAGACACACAGAGACAAACGTGAAGCTGATGCCAAACAGGCCCAATGAAAACATTTCACAGTACTTAATGAAAGCGGAGCCCAACAGCTGTCTGCCGTTTTGGGTCAGCTCTACTCCACTTTCCCTAACTCTCCACTTTCCCTTTCTTGTCCGCCCTCACCTGCTTCGTGGGCCTGTGGTGACGTTCACTGGCTCGTCTCTTGCTCTCGCTCTGCTTCTCTTACCCCAACGCGCATTGTGGCAACGCACTAGCAACCAGCTTCTTTGTGTCCATGTCTCTCCTCCCTATCGAAGAGTTAGGGGAGACCTGCAGGAGGACAGCTCTTGCACAGACATCTGTTTCTAATCTCTTTTTCCCCTTCTGTTCCAATAAAGCTTTTATGTTCCAAACACAGGTGAGCAGCGTAGATTTAGCCAATGTTGAAAGAGTTTAACTGGTCTCCTTGAAGTGAACCCCTGCTCACACAAAGGAAAAACGAGTAGGCGCTACGTATTCTGCTGAGTTCTAGAGAAGCCTTCCCCCTCCCCTCTCCCAGGAGTAAGGACTCCCGTTGCAGGACTTGCTGTCAAGTTGGATCGATGACTTGGATTCCCCACCTCCCATGACTAAGATTTAACGCGCAACTCAGAACCACCCACCCACCCACCCCTCCTTTCTGGGGGCAAGTGACTGTTTTTAACAGGGACTAGAGATGGGCACGAAATGAACAATTTTTCATTTCCGTTTTCGTTTTTTTTGTTTCATTGCGTAACAAAACGACAAACGAATTTTGTCTCTAAAATGAAACGAAACGAACAGAAACACCGGAAATTTTGCCGTGCGTTTCGTTTCCGTTACTGCAATATGAGTGAATTGCTTAATATCCTAAAAAAAAAATCACAAAAAATGAAATAAATGGTAACGAAATGGTAACAAAACAAACGAAAATGAAAAAGGTTTTTTTGCAAAAATTCACGAAAAACGGAAACGAAACGAAACGGGCCCTCCAAACGACAAACGACAAACGAAATGCCATTTTTTTATTCATGCCCATCTCTAATAGGGACTCAGACGTGGGACCTTGCACCAAAAACTCCCCAATATCCCTGCTTTCCTTGGCATGCAGCCTTGCCAATGGTTTGACGATGGGTTTTTTTAATCATGCCTGACCACCACCAGACAAGCTGCTTAGTCCTTGTCTGTTCTCTCTTCTGGGCCTCTATCACACTGTACTTAAAAAAACACATTTAAAAAAAAAAATTAAAACTGCATCAGAATTACTGGTCCCCACCCTGATGCACTTCAAAAAAAAAAAAGATGCCTTGGCCACATCTCCTGAAGTGTGACCCGCAGCATTTTCCTGAACCTTACTCTGCTGGATGTATTATTTCATTCTAAATTTTTGTAGAATAGAATTGTGCATCAAAAGCGAGTGGGGGTGGGTAATAGTGTGCATTTTTGCTGTTCTGCTCTTTTTAAATATACAGTGGACCCTCGTATAGCAAACGGTTTGTATAACATAAAATGTGTACAACATAAAAAATTAGGGAGATAGGGGAAATTTGCTTAACAGAATCGCCTATGGGGTGAATCCATACAACATAAAAATGGTCACGATAAGGGATTACTCCATTTTCAATGCATTCCTATGGGAAATTTGTAGAAAGGAAAATTTGCTTAAGAGAAAAAAGCATTTCAAATCAGGGATTTGAAGCGCTTTTTGCAAATGGGAATGCTAAAACACAGGATCAATATACTGATGCCGTGAGGACTGTAAATGTGCATCTAATGTCACATGACCGCTCTCAGAGAAATTACGCATCAAATTACCATGTACATTTAATAAACGTGTGATAGGGGCCCTGGTTTGCTATTTCTGTTCTTTTCCTACTGAATTTGGTGGACATTCAGTGGAGATGCTGTCTTGGCAGTGGGAGGTTTGAACGAATTTCTTTCCATGGGTGTCAACCCCTTGCTATTGTTTTCTCGGTGGCACTGTCCCATCTCTGGTCTTGCTGCTGTCACCTAAGGGCCAAACTAAAAATTTCAGACCTGACAAGAAGCTGAAATGTATTGGTGTTCCGGAGACCTGATTCAGGTAGACCAGTCATGTCCAAACTTCGGCCCTCCTGATGTTTTGGACCAAAACTCCCAGAATTCCAAGCTTGTATTTCCAATGGCAAAGAACTGTGGGAGTTGTGGTCCAAAACATCTGGAGGGCCGAAGTTTGGACATGCTTGAGGTAGACCTTCCTCACTGAGCAATCAGACTCAGAGGCAAAGTCTGTGCTTCTCCCCTGAAAACCAAACTCCAAACTAAGGAAGCCAGCTTCAAAACCAGTGGGCAGCATGGAAAGTGCCTGATGTGACAATCAGATTTTGTCCGCATTTAAGGCATGCCCTCTTCTAATATAAAGTTTGTTTTCTTTTATTTATATACTGTCCCATTGGTGCTAGCAATACTCTGGGTGGTTTACAAGTTAAAATATAAAATTCCCAGAGAACTCACATACAATTAAAGGAGGGCATTTATTTATTTATTTATTTGATTTATTTGATTTATTTGATTTATATACCTCAACCATCTAGCAAAAAAGCTACTCTGGGCAGTTTACAAACATATACAAAATACAAAAACAGATTGAACAACTTAAAATAGTAAATAAAAACTAATCAATCAAACCTAATGATCAAATCATCATAATAAAAAGAACAAAGAAGCAAATAAGCACAAATACAATAAATCAAAATGGTTTGACAATTCAGAATAAGAACAAATGGAAAAAATTCATTACAGAGTTTAAAGAAAAATAGGATGTGTGATTTTGTTAAAAAGAATCACAATATATTTTTTAATAATGACAATTTATCAAAAATTCATCCCTACATATTCATTGGAAGTGACGAACCCAGTAAATACGAAATGATTAATTTTTATCTGTTTTTGATTCATCGCTCTGTTTTTCTTTCTCACATAATAATTTTTCTATCTAGGTGCAGTTTCCGCCCCTTTGGGGTGGCTTTTCGGGGGGGGGGAGTAGTGAGAGAAACCAGAAAATCAATTCATTAGTTCATTAAAAGTTACAGCACTTGTGTTTTAGAATTCATCAACCTTGATGAAACGAATCGCAACGAATCGCCTGTTTTGACTGCCATTTTAAAATGGAGTCAGTACGGACCAGAACTGTTACTCTTGAGGAGATGCTACTCTTTAAATACTTTGCACCGTCATTTGGCATCATTGACCTAGAAGGCTGATATTACCAAATCGCCATAGGCACAGCGTACAAACCCCAAAGCAAACCTAACCTCGTCTTAATGGATCCTTTGAAAGTATGCAATATACTTGCTGCTTTCGGGACCCAGGTTTTCTCAAATCAGTGCCCCCTTCTCAAATTGCGGCTCACTCCTGCCTCTGCAACCCTTTCCCTTCCCCCAGATGTCTTCAATCAGCCTGCTACCTATTAGTATTTAAAAAAAAAATTCCTTGGGATGGTTCCAGTTCTGTGCTGGGGCAGACCTCATTACGAAGGCCAGGAGAGCAGCCACCTGTTTGCACAGGGTCACATTGAGGGAGCCTTTGGAGCTTAAACGAATCTGTGTCTGCCAATCCCTTGAGTACAGGTAACACCTCATCCTGGACATTTAGAGAAAACGGTGTGTGAGGGATGTGCCTGTGTCAGGGTGTATGGAACTGGCCAAGGATTGATATTTTTTTCAGCTATTCCTCTGATGCCCGTCCAACCTCCCGTGACACTTTTATAGGGTTGTTCTTTGTGATTGATACACCAGCACGCACAAGCCCGGCCTTTGGCTTTCGTTGCTTCCAAATCTACTCAACGGGTACATTCTCTTTGCAAACGCATCCCACGGCCTATTTTTCTTTAAACGCTGTATTGAATTTTTTTCCTTCCCCCCCTTTTCTCTCCCTCTGCTTCCATCTTCTGCTCCCACACACATACACCGCCACCACTGCCGCCGCCACCCCAACACACTGCGCCCAACCACTTAGGATGTGACAAACATTTCTGCCTCAGCAAGCACAAAGGTCTGTTTGCTACCCATCTCTAAGGGAGCAAAAGGAGTCATAGAAATTAGAGATGGGCACGACTCAAAAAATTGTTTTTTGTTTTTTGTTTGGTCATTTAGGGGTCCGTTTTGGTTCGTTTTCATTTTCGTTGGGTTTTTCCGCAAATTTTTCGTTTTCCTTTCCTTGCCTAACGAAAACGAAAAACGAAAATGAAAATGAAAAATTTCTGTTTTGTTAGCATTCTTTTCAGTTCAATGTGTTTGCCGCAACGAAAACGAAAAACACGGCAAAATTTTTCGTTTTTGTTTCGTTACCTAACGAAAATGAAAAAACGGAAACGGAAATGAAAATTTCGCTGAGTTGTGCCCATTTCTAATAGAAATGTAAAGCAATTGAGTTGGAAGGCACCTGTAAGGCCATCCAATCCAACCGCCTCCTCAAGGCAAGAATCCAAATCAAAGCAGATCTGACAGATGGTTGTCCCGTTTTCTCTTGAATGCCTCTCGTTAGAGCACTCACCTCCTCCGGAAGTAATGGGCTCCACTGTTGTACTGCTTTAACAGTTAATAAATTTTTCCTGATATTCAGCCTATATCTGGCTCCCTCTAGCTAGAGCCCATTACAGTGGTACCTCTGATAACGAATTTAATTCATTCCCAGAGGCAATTTGTTATCAAAAAAAATTGTTATCCGAAATATAGTTTCCCATTGAAATGAATGGGAAACCAATCAATCCATTTCAGAGGTCTGAAAAAAAAAGGCTAAAAAGCTGTTTTTTCCCCAGACCTCTTTATAAATTGCACTTTAAAGGCATGCAGTGCTGGAACACAAACCCCCAGAACTCGCTCCCTACTTTTCCAAGTTTGAAAAGTCCAAATTCATCAGCAAAAAAAATGTCCAGAATGGCTCCAAAACACCATTAAGAAACACTCTAACTCCTCCCACCCCTCCACAAACTGTTGGGGGGTGCAATGCATCCTGGGTACACTTTTTACAAGGCATTTTGAAACATTTGTTATCCGAGGCAGCCCATAGGGAACATTTGTTATCTGAGACAGCCCTATACCTGGAAATTTCCGTTTGTTATCCGAAACATTTGTTATCCGAGGCAGTTGTTATCCGAGGTATGACTATATTACTTGTCCTGCACTCTGGGATGATTGATCACAGATCATGCCCCCCCCCCCTCTGTAGGACTGCCTTTCAAGTAGTGGAAGACATAGTTGTCAAGTTTTTCCTAGCACGCGTGTAAACAAAAACACAAAATTCCATATACATGCGCACACCTGAGGCCGCATGTCTGCACATGCACCACCCTCCCACCACGCAGCCCAAGGTGGACATGGCCCCCATGGAAGCCGTGTCGGGGAACGAGGAGGGTGATGACGATGAGGAAGACATGGTGCATGATCTGGCCATGAGAAGACCAAGAAGGGGAAGCAAGTAGAAAATGAACCCTACTTCCTAGGCAGCCTGCCTGCCTGCCTGCCTGCCTGCCTTCCCACCTGCAGCCCAAACGCTCAGGCTGCCCACATCCTGCAGCTTTACCAGGATCGCACCTGAGCTACAGAAGTTCCCGCAAGGGATTCCCTCCAGCACCCTTTGCCCCCTCTTTCCCTCTGCTGGCCACAAAGCAAGTTTGCAGAGAGGATCATGGGAGTCATAGTCTTCTTCTCTCCCTCCAGTCAGACTCCCCAAGTCTCGCCAAAGGCTGGATGGTCATCTGTTGGAAACACTGTGATGGGGGTTCCTGCATGGCAGGGGTTTGGACTAGAGGGTCCTTGAGGTCTCTTCCAACTCTATGCTTCGATGATTCTATGATTCTAACAGTGAAACCAGTTACCTCTAGGGGTGGCAAACCCTCGGACGTTGGTGGCATTCGAGGAAAAGCAACCAGTTGCACGTTGATTGGATTCCTGCCTTGAGCAGGGGGCAGGGGAGGGGGTGGATTGAAAGCTTTATAAACCTCATCCAACTCCCTTATTCTATACTTCTGTGTTAAAGTTCTATTTATAATAGAGGTGTATTAAAATCAAATAAGATAAAAAATACAGACCAACTAAACAAACAGAGCAGTGAAGCAGCCACCAAAGAGAAGATGAAACACCGTGATAAACTCTCCCCAAAAATCCGGCTCCCGTAAACACACTTTGCAAGCCTTCCTAAAAAGGAAGGGCCGAACCACACAGAGCGACATCAGCAGATCTGCATGTTTTGTTGTTTTTTGTTTTAGATGGTCAGTGCGGCCATGGGCCCATCAGTTCAGTCTTCCTCTGCATTCCTCCTCCTCTGCACTCAACACGCCAGGAGTTGTCATGTGATATGGATGGACACCTTCTCTTTTAGCTGCACTGGCCCAGTTCAATAGATACAGCCCTTCCCAGCCTGGACAGGACCTGGGAGGATCTGTTTGCCACATATTTGTTATGGTTAAGAGGCTGCTCTCCAAGCAAAAGGCATGCCATCCTGGATTTCAGGACTGGAACTTGACTCCACAGGGATTCCGATCCAGACTTTGCAAGAGCGACGTGCTCCGTTCAACCTTAGGATGAGTCATCATTGGAGTGGAAGAGAGCAACCTCATGGGTGTTGGTTCTCACCTTGGGGTAGTGACAGCGAACCTCTGAGTGAGGGCCCAAGCTGCAATTCAAAACCCACTAATTTTTTGTGAAGTGCCAATACAGCAATTTAACCTGAAAACAGGTGGCTGTGAAGGGGCAGTGTCATAAGAACATAAGAAGATAAGAAGAGCCGTGCTGGATCAGGCCAAAGGCCCATCTAGTCCAGCTTCCTGTATCTCACAGTGGCTCCACCAAATTAGTCTGGGAGCACATGAGACTAGATCTCTGTCTCCTGATACCACCCCCCTGCATCTGGCCCTTGAAGTACCCCGGTTCTAAGCCTGGAGATGACACATCTCCATCATGGTTTGTCACCTGTGATGGACGTTTCCTCCAGGAATCTGTCCAATCCCCTTTTGAAGGCATCCAGGCCAGATGCCATCACCACACCCTGTGGCAGGGTGTTCCACAGACTAACAACATGCTGGGTAAGAAAAAACATATGTCGGGTGCCCACAGAACGGGCTCCGAGTGCCACCTTTGGCACCTGTGCCATAGGTTCGCCGACACTGCCGTAGGTTGTGTGACAAGCTACAGGCACCCCTGCTTTGCATTTAGCGTTGTTGTTGTTGCTGCCATAGAACTTGATAGACATCCACATATCTCCTTATGGCAAGTTCCACTTTTGGATATAGAAAAGCAAGGGGGTGGGTGGGACGTCCCTGCTTCCCTCCCACCCTTGCCTTGCCTGCCTTCCCCCGGGCTGAGCTCTTGTTGTTCTGTCATCATGTGCTGCGTGTCAGGACCTACTGTGTTCCCGGTCGCCCTGTTCCTGCCTGCCGCCCACTGCGAAGATTCCCTCGCGCTTGGTGGGAGGCTGCGTTGAAGAAGGCGGGGCTGCAGAGCACAGGATTGGGGGAGAGGAGGGGGTGGTGCAGAGCGACCTTTGCTGGGGGAATCGTTTTATAGCTTTTATAAATAATCTCGGTCATAATTTCCAGTCCTTTTAAAGGAATGGCTGCCTCCTTGAGCCCTTTGCCACCGATTGGTGGAGGGTTTCTCCTTACCCTGCCACCCACCCGTGTGTGTGTGTGTATGTGTGTGTGTGTGTGTGTGTGTGTGTGTGTGTGCGCGTGCGTGCGTGCGTGCGTGCGTGGCGTGCGTGTGTGCTCTGACGGCAGATTAGTTTGCATCTTGTGACACTTTTAAAAAATTATAATTATACAAAGCAGGGACAAAGATTTACGGTCACAAAGGCTTCTGGCAAGGCTTTCCCCATTTGTATTAGGGCCAGTTCATTTTGGTGTCAGTTCCCTTTTTCTAAAAGAATGGTTCCAGCCACCAACTTTCCTTTCGGTTCACATTTCTAATCTTCAGCCTTGTCTTCCGTGCAGTATAAAATGATTTTATTTTATTTTATTTTATTTTATTTTATTTACGAGTATTTCCAACCCGCCTTTCTCCTGGGAAGGGGGACCCAAGGCGGCTTACAGTAAGGAGGGACAATATACAGTCCCGTACAATCAAGACATATTCAAGTTTAAGAACAGGGAATTGAGGGGTATCTTACAGCATATGGCAGGAACTCACCCCGCTTTTGCAACTTTGAAAACCCAGGAAAGGGAGACTGGTACACAGAACAAAAGGCAAAGCTCTGACAGTCTTTGTTCTCCAACAGAATCAGAACTAATGGGTTCTGATTGCCATAAGTTCGAGCTCACAACCAAGCCTTCTCAGAAACCTTCATATAACATGTACAGTAGCTCACAAAACTAGAATGGTTGGAATCCAGTAGCAAGTCACAACTGGAATACCAGTGGCGCTCACAGAGTAGGTAAAAAAAGGTAAAGGTCCCCCCCCCCCGCACATGCGTGCTAGTCGTGTTCAATTCTAGGGGTGGAAGCCATAGAGCCAGTGTTGTGCAAGTCCAAGGCAACCTGGCCAGCATGGCTACAAGGAAACACTGTTTTACCTTCCTGCTTCTTACGGCGGTACCTATATATCTACTTGCATTTACATGCTTTCAATCTGCTAGGTTGGCAGGAGCTGGGGTTAATAGCAGGAGCTCGCTCCGCTGCATGGCACCCAGGATTCGAACCACCGAGCTGCCAACTTAGTAGATGACCCACCAAATCCCTCCTGATGCAATGGGCCTATGCCCGTTGCAACTCTTAACTGAATCTCAGCCACTGTTGCCAGTCGCTACTTCCTTGCATCTTGGAGCTGTAAGTTTTGGTAATACCAGGTGATTGCACTGAAAAGGATCGCATGAATGGGACGTGTTCCTTCTGTCTGCCAGGGAACCGCTCCAGTCTGGCTGCAGAAAGTAGACGCCCTACAGCTGATGCCCAGCTTGGGCACAGGAGCAGGGCTGGAGGGCATTTCCCCATGTGTCGTGCGATAGCCAGGAAAGAGAGGTTGCACTGGACTCCTCTACAGGGGGTTCCCAATTGCGCCCTGTTTTCCTGTGTGATCCCTCCCTAGAGATGGGCACGAACGGCCAGCTCGTGTTGGTTCGTCCTTTAGCTGAGCAGCTGATGCACGCTCAGAGGCGGCCTGCAGAGGAGGCAGGGCAGGGAAGCTGCGGCACTGCCTCTGAGTAGGTACCCACCGGCTGGGAACTGCTAGATGCCCGTTCTCCCCAAAGGACGAACCAGCACAAACGAACGAACTGGTGGTTCGTGCCCATCTCCAATCACACTCTGTTTTAGAAATGAACTTCCTGGGACCTGTTTGCTCGTGCAGATCAACGTTTTGAACAGGAAGCCTTGAGAACTCTTCCTGTTGAGTAGTTTGCTGGTGTCCTCCAGTTTGAGAGGCTGCAAACATGATAGATCAGTGAATGAAACATCCTGGGGTTTACTATGGTACCTGCCATGCAAAACCAGGCAATGTAGGGTAGCGGATCTGGAGGGAAATTCTAGACTCAGAAAGCTATTATGATGGCGCCAATGCCTTTTGCTGCTTCAGAGACAAGTGAAATAAAGCCATGAAAAATGGTCTCTCTATCTGGGTGTCTTTGGCTTGGAATCTGTCTCTCACTCCTTCTCCTTGTGAAACTAGACTAAGCAACGGGCTCAGTAATTCCAAATATAGTCAGCCGTCCTCCGCGGCGAAAAAGTTTAGTCATAGCAAAGGGAGACTCAACAAAACATAACCTCATTTTCGCAGTGCACGCGGCTCCTTTCTTACGCCCTTCACTCATCTTTATTTATGCTATGCACATTCTGTCATCTGGATCGGGCCATTACAGAGCGGAGCCAAAAGGCGCCAGAAATGTATCAACCCATTCATCAATGACTCAGTGGCTACGAACAGGTATAGCTTCGTGAGTCATGCCATGAATCCTCTTGTAGTGCTTGATGAGTTCTATAAGTGGAAGGCCCGTTGGCACGGTAGGCCATATTTACAGTCTCCCATAAATCTCCCCGTTCTCTTCCTTCACATCATCGTGTTGTAGGAGATCCATCATGCAGGCAGGTAAATCTGTCATTTTCTTTGCCCTGGGATGAGTTGGTTGCTTGTGCTTCATCAGAAGAGGGGGAAGATATCTCACACACAAAACAACACTGGACGTACCTTTTGCATTTACGAATTGGAATGTAGACACGCGGAATTAAAATAGGAATAGACTGGATCTTCTCAGGTACTGCTCTTCACTGATGGCCCATTTCAGCCCCCCCCCTCCCGAGTTCTTCCTTATTATGCTTATTTATCTTAAAATCAGAGTTAGGAGGGGAGTGTCCTTCCTATGCAAATTGAAATAGGGGCCTACCTCGAAACAGAGAATTATCTTCTGCAAAGCAGAACGCTTGCCACTACAGATGGGCACGACTCAGAAAAATTGTTCGTTTTCGTTTTCGTTTTCGGCTAGGGGTCCGTTTCGGCTCGTTTCCGTTTTCGTGAGCTAATTTCAAAATTTTTCGTTTTCGTTTCGTTACGTAACGAAAATGAAAAAACGAAAACGAAAATGAAAATTTTTTCGTTTCTTCCCATTTAGCTCCATTATGTGCTTTTCCAGTAACGAAAAACGAAAATTGGCTCGAAATTAGTCGTTTCGTTTCCGTTTTCGTTCCAGTTCTGAGCCGTTTTTCGTTTTTCGTTTCGTTACGTAACGGAAACGAAAAACGAAAACGAAAACGAAAATACCGCTAAGTCGTGCCCATCTCTACTTGCCACCATATCTCTATGTCTCTTTGCTTGGTGGAGGTCAGAAACACAGAATAGGGCCGTTTCTGTTCTGTTTCTCTACCTATTAAACAGAGCAGTGGTTCCCATGTTTGCATCTCCAGATGTTCTTGGACTAAAACTCCCCAAAGCACTCACCACTAGCTATGCTGGGCTGGATTTCTAGGAGTTGTGTAACCTAAGAACATCTAGAGACCAGAAGTTGGGAGCTACTGAAATGGAGCAAGGAGGTGGGACTTCACTTCCCAGAACTTACAGCCGTTTGCCAACTGATCTTGGGTTGTGTCTAGGGACAGGCACGAAACGGATAAATGTGTTTCGTTTTCTTTCATTTCGTTCCCCCGTGATTCGTTTCATTTTGTTATAAATGATTCTTTTTTTAAAATTCTACAAAATGAACCAGAAATGAACTAATCCGTTACTCTATAAAACACCTCCCCTAGGTCCTAGAGCAAGCATGCTCAAACTTTGGCCCTCCAGATGTTTTGGACAGCAACTCCCACAGTCCTTTGCCATTGGCAATCTAAGCTTAGAATTCTGGGAGTTGTTGTCCTCTCCTTTGGAAGGTAAAGATTTTCCCCGCACATGAGTGCTAGTTGTGTCTGACTCTAGGGACGGTGCTCATCTCCTGTTCCAAGCCAAAGAGCCAGTGTTGTGCAAGTCTGTGGCCGTGTGGCAGGCATGGCCGAATGCATTTCTGCGCACGAAACACTGTTTCGGCTGGCTGGCTGGCTGGCTTGCTTCCCATCTTTTGATTCTCTAAGGCAGGCATGTCCAAAGTCAGGTCTGTGGGCCAAATGCAGCCCGTTTTCAAATTTTGAACAGCCCACGGCCTCTTCTCCCCACCGGCTCAGCCTGGCACGCATCCCTGCCAGCTGGCCCCTCCCCATACCGGATGGAGACGTCAGCTTGCAGTTTTATAGTTTGCCTGCCCTCCCTGCCTCTGTCCACCTGCCCAACCTACCCACCCCTGGCTCCCTTGCTACAGAGTCCTCCCCCACCTCCTTCCATGTTATAGAGATTTGCCCAAAATCCAGCCCGGGGGCCAAATGCGGCTGAATGGTCAGCCCCCACACGTTTTCCCCTCACCAAATCTGGCCCTCCTTGCCAAAAGTTTGGGCACCCCTGCTCTAAGTCTTGTAGCACCTTTTCAAAGGTTCTGAGCACGCTGGGTGGATGGGGTGCTTCATTTTGTTTTCTTCTTCAAGAGTCTGGATGTGTGGAGATTTCGATGAAGTGCGAGAGAAATAACTACAAGAGAGCAATGCGCGGATTGAGCCATCCTGAAGCCCGCTGGAATTTGGCGGCATGCTTTGCCTTGCGGAAGAATAAATAAATAAATGACGGAAACAAAACCCAGAACAGGAGTACATAACCTTGGAGAAAGGCCTGGGCGCTGCCGGACGGCTGGAGGTGGAAAGGGGGACACCTCTACCCTATGGCTTTCCTCACTCCCCTTTGGGACTGAATTAGCTTCATGCTGTGCCGTCTTTCAGCGGTGACAAATTTGGAGCAAGGAACACGAACGCTGGAAGAAAGAGGGAGGGGTGTGGAAACGGACCGGAGCCATTGAGTCCCAGCTGAGCTAGGCTTGCTTTATGGGATTCTCTCCTTTCTTTTCTCTGGACGCTGGCATGCCAAGAGGGTTGTATACTCCTTACACACACACACACACACACACACACACACACACACACACACACACACACACACACACACA
>JAHTLZ010000054.1:4687369-4698515 GCA_023846285.1 Phrynocephalus versicolor
ACACACACACACACACACACACACACACACACACACACACACACACAAGCCCTCTTTTCCTCCACCGTTTCTGGCCAAGTCCAGAGGAACAAAAGCTTCTCCGTTGACTGCATGCCCTGTCCCAGGGAAGATGGAGGCAGACCACTGCCAAGCAGGAGGGAGAGAACCAGAGGGGGAGGAATTAAAGAAGGAAAAAAGATGGGTGGAGAGAGACGGGAGGAGAAAAAGCCAGGCCCAAGCCGAACCTTTGGCAAGAGGCAAATTGAGATGTTCAAAGGAAGATGGCAGGGAGTAGCAAAAAGCCAGGCAGGAAATGTGTCCCCCACCCCACCCCCACCAACACTCCACCCCAGTAACCCCCTCTTCCTCCCACTTTATTGTTAAAATAAAGTTCACGAGGGAACTGGGGAGGTAAACCTGGCGGGGGGGGCAGGAGAGGAGGCGATACTTGGATCCTGACACAGACACAGGCTGTTTGACATAAGGGGTGAAGCTACGGCCGGCTGCTGCATTGGGAAACATAGTAGGGGGCAGTGGGAGGTGGCAATGCTTCCCTCCCTTGCCTCTCCTTGCAGGAGAAGGGGAGGCAGAGGAGTCTTAATAGACCTGTCTTTTCCAGGGGAGCCTTTGTCTCAAAAGCCACTAGCCATGCGCAGGCCAGGCAAGTTCAACGCAACGGTCAGTGCACAGGGGCAACCCAAGGGTTGAGAATCAAAGAAAGTGGAGATCAGACTGGATGGATAGACACTGAGGCCACTGGGAGTGGTTGTGTGTTTTTGTTTGTTGTTTATTTTGTTCAGTAAATAGCAGTAAAATGGGGGGATTTGAATCACAACCCATGTGCTGGGACAGGGGATTGAACTAGTAGAATCATAGCAAAATAGAGTTGGAAGGGGTTTTGAAAGGGCCTTCCAAGGCCGGAACCCAAGGCTGCTTTCACACAACCACTAACATCCGCGGCAAAGTGCTCACAGATGAGCAGCATAAAATCGTTTACCCACGAGCAGCGGACTTTAAAAAAAAGTATGACCACGCCCACTTACGTGCATCCTAGCGCGTTTTACAAGTACCTGGTCTCGAGATGGTAAAATCCTTGTCGCTGTTCCGATGCGGATTTTAAACCGTTACTCGAGTCCGTGGGAACACAGAAAATCCACATCAAAACCTTTTCGGCCCCGTTATGGTATCTTTGCTGCAGTTTTCACTCGTGGGATCAGAACGGCTGCGGATTTTCAAAACGCGACCATGGGAACATCTGATCCATGACATTAACCATGTGACCTCTCTGGGAGTTCATCTGGATCAAAGTTTGCTGCGGATTTTAGTGATCATGTGAAAGCAGCCCAAGTCAAAGCAGACCTGACAGAAAGTTCTCCCATCTTCTCTTAAATGGCTCCACTGTTGGAGTACTCCACCTCCCAAGATTATGGCATCTGTTGTTGTACTGCTCTAACAGTTAAGACATTTCCCCTGATATTCAACCTAAACCCAACTTCCTGTAGCTTCCTCCATCAATGCCCTTGAACCAGGTGGATGGATCTTAGTCAGGTTTCTCAGCTGTGACCGTGTTGCCTTAGGCAACTGCACTCCTTACAAAGCCTGGCCAACTTGCTCTCAGTTTTATTGACACACTCACACCCTTTCACTGTGTGAAGATGGGCACCCAAGAAGTGAACAACTAGAGTAGGCCCATTCAATCAGTAAAACCTATTGCAATAGTTCTTGCTCCAATCCCCACTGGGTCAGTGGGTCTATTCTAGTTACAACATACGACCGTGTTTCAACAGTTGTTTGTTAAAAGGTGGAATGGGTTGTATTCTGCTCTTTTTCTTTTTCTTTTTATGATCCAGCAGTTCATGAATAATATTATGGAGTATTCTTTCCTTGGCAAGTGCCCCATAGTAAGAACAGCACTGGACCTAAGATATATATCCAGGGTTTCATTCAAGTCAGGCAAGGATTTTATTGCTTCAACCTTCGGTCTGAACAAAATCAAAGCATCATGCGCACAAATAAAAAAGTGTGCTGCCAAGTTAAATATAATAGTTTTTATAGCATCAATAAAACACAATCATAAAAGAAAACACACACTAAAATTCTTAGTTATCCTTGTGGAAATCCGTCTAAGATTGACGTAGTTACAAAGCTGCAAAAGAAAATACCGCCACCAATATTTTCCCTCCTGGTAATTTTTGTTGCTTTCCTTATCCTGCACGCACTCATTTCCCTACTGTTCTTTCATTTTAATAATGGCAGCTAGAAGCTCAGATTTCTGCTGATTTCACCCAGTTCTCAAGACCAACCAAAAACCAAGTCAAGTATTATAGTCCAAGTCTCACTGTCAAGATGGACTTAAGTCGCACCTGTGATTTAAGTTGGACTCAACTTGGGGCTTTTGTGGGGTGTGTTTTTTTAATGACTTGGATGCTACTCACAACTTAGAAAGAACTCATCCACCCCTCCCTTTTTTGTGGGGGTGGAGAAGGCTTATTTTTAATAGGGACACAGACTTGGGGGTTGATACCCAAGACATGGACTTGGGGTTCATACCCAAACACTTGCCAGCATCTGTGCTAGGAGATGTAGTAATAAATCAAAACCAAGAGCGGGGGGGTTAAGCCTTCTGGTACCTTTTTCCTGCCATTCCCAAATGGCTACTACCCCCCCCCCCACTACTCAACTCTCAGGCTTACTCAGAGGTAAGCCATTTCAATAGTGGCAAGGATTACACACTTCTCTTATCTCTGTTTATTACCATCCACAAATTTCGCCTCTCTTTCCTTCCAGGACTGCAAAAAAGAAGAAGCTTGAGATTAGGATTGTAAACTGAGGCCTGATGTGAAGTATTGCTCCATGCTAGGTCTCTCTCTCTCTCTCTCTCTCTCTCTTACACACACACACACACACACACCAGTCACCAGGATGAGCTGAGCTCAGCGAATGTGCACACAGATTTTTGTGTCTACTTTTAGTCTGCCTGTCATTGCCTAAACATTAAGCCAAAATGTGTAGGAATGGTTGTATGGACTTTTAACAAAGTTAGAAACAAATGAGGAACTATAACTGGAGTACCCATCCTTGTGCTATCCTTCTGCTGAGCAATATAAGCAGTGTCTAGGGATGGGCACGAAATGGAAAAATATTTCGTTTGGTTTCATTTCGTGCTCACCCTGTTTTGTTCTGTTTTGTTTCTTACAAAATTCTTTTAAATTTTTTTGTACACAACGAAATGAAACGAAATGGCTCCCCCTGGGTCCTAGAGGCACCAGATTTTGTTTTTCATTTCCTGCCCATCCCTAGCCAGGTCCATTATGCCTTTGCTGCCACTCTGTTGGTTTTGCTTTTGTCATTCTGATTTCATTTCCTCTCTTCCCTGCAGACTGTGACTCCTACTGTAAGCCAGCCAAAGGCAACTACAAAATCAACATGAAAAAGTACTGCAAGAAAGATTACGGTAAGAAGCAACATCACCCTCTCCAATCCATCTTTTAAAAGCTGTAATATAGAATCATAGGATTATGAAATTGGAAGGGACCTATAAGGCCATCGGGTCCAAAAGTGGAATTTATTTATTTCTGCTCTTCTCCCACACTAGGCCAGGAAGAGTCTAGTTTGTAGTTAATAGTGTGGTGATAAATTTGGAAGCACAACTGCTCAGAATGTGTGTTTCTGGATTGGCAGCACATCCAAGATGGAGGGTTTCAGGAGCTCAGTAGGCACACAGTGATTTGCGCCGCAGGAAACAACTAAAGCAAAGAACACTCCTCACTGGGTTACAAACCACCCAGACCTTTTACAGATTCAAAATCCCTGCTCCCCACTTCAGATGTTATGATTGGTGTTGGATGGAAAATTTCCCGGGTGATTTGTCCAACAAAGGGTGAAAGTAAGATTACATGAAGGACTATGAAATAATCATGAAACTTCTGTGTGGCCCTCTATGAACCATATGCCTCATCGAGGCAGAACTAAGCTATTTTGTCTGCGCTGTGTTATGCAGATTGTCACCAACTACATCATTTTCTCAAGGGACATGTGTAACAGGTGCTTGGCTATAAGCAGAAAACTTTTGCTTTGGCTACTCAGAACAGCTCTGCTGAGCAATGAAAAGAATCTTTCTTTGCCACTATCACTGGCAGAAAGAGGAACTTTCGGTGGGTCTATCCTGATTTAGGTTGGATGTGCCATTACTTTTCTTCAAGCATCCATCGAGTTGCTTCCCTACTTGTTTCAAAAGTAAGGATCTGACTTTGCTCCACTCCATGAGAGAACACTTAGAGGCTTCCATGTGTCCCTGCCCTGGACATTTCTCCATCACGGACCTCAGCCAAGACTTGGACAGAATCATTGGCTGAGGTGACAGGATTCTCTCAAAAGTCATCAGGAAGCTGTCCGCTTTCCTGGCGTGGATCCACTTTATCTTTATTATTTATTTGCTTTATTTCATGTATATGCCAGCTCTCTCCACATATGGGGACTTAAGGTAACTCGGAATCAGCTGAAACAACACAATGCTTGCCATGAAAAACAGGTGATATTAAAAACAATTAAATATCCAATAATATTTTTAAAAGACACCATTAAAATGATTTAAAAACGTTTTTGAAAAATCCCTGATTTCAATAAATAGGGCTTTCATGGAAAGCCCAATTAAACAAACCACTTAACAGCCTGCCTGAACAGGAAGGTCTTTGCTAATCAGTCGAAGAAAAAGAGGAAGTGGAAACCTCACTTCCTGGAGGAGCACGTTCCACAACCTGGGGGCATCTTAAACTGGTCTTCCTTTCCTCTCTCCTCATGAGGTGGCCAAAATATTGGAGCCTCGGCTTCAAAATCTGTCCTGGAGTAGGAACTGGCAAGCCACTCCAATATCCCTGCTGAGAAAACTCCATGGACAGTAAAGAAAGGCTAAAATTCTGCCTTAGGTCCCATCAAATCAAACGGTGCTCCTGCTTCCTTTAGCACAGTTAAGCCACCGTTAGAGCAGACCTTTCAAGTGTCACATTTTTGGCGGGATATTTACAGATCAATCACTCCCACCATCTTCTCCAAAAAATTATGTTTCCCTGAAATGTGCCACATTTCTGATGGCGAGTGGCTGCCAGGTGGCCCACCAGAGAGCACTTCTCTCTGCACAACCCCTAACCCACATGCCACCAGCTGTCCGGATTGGTATATATATATCCCCTAGGTCAAAGTGAGCATTTGGGAGCCACCACAAGGGATTCTGGGAACCCTGTATGCAAATAAGGCTCCACCCCCTAGCTGAAGGGCCCCGGCTGCCAGCGCCCCGCCTCCCTGGAGCTCCCAGTCCTGAGTGGCCGTGGTTAACACTTGACAGCTATGCATTAGAGTAGGCCTATTTAAAGCAATGGAGCTTATGGCTCATAGAACAATTGAGTTGGAAGGGGGCTTATAAGGCTGTCGAGTTGAACCCTCTGCTCAGTTTCAGAATATCAGCCACCTTCATTCCTTTCGGGTTGAAAGACTGGATGGAAATAATTTAAAATACATAAATGCAGGGATCCAAGCCAAAGCAGACGGTTGTCCAATTTTCTCTGAGGTTCACGGATTCGGTAGACCTGCTCCACAGTGATTTCCTACCATAAGCAACAAGTGTTTGGGCATGGAGTTCCAGAATATGGTGCAAGTGTCAAGTGGACAATCAAGAATCTGGCCCAGTCAGGCTGACGTTCAAGTGGTGGAGCAAGAAGCAGCAGGAGCGGCCAGCCATGAAGCACTCTTGCCCTGCCCACACCATGCGGGCAGTTTGCCGATCTCCCTATCTTTGCCCGGGGGATGTGCTCTGTCGCCCACACTTCCTGTACTCTGTGCCACATGGAGGTCCACACCAACGCACGCAGCAGCTCAGTACAGATGTCCAAAGTCATTTCGTTCCCCCCGTTCAAGATTTGCACACGTACCAACGAAACTCGAGAAAACATTTTGTCCTTTCCGCCTTCTCGCTCCCCCCACCCGCCCGGCCACAGGCCCTCCCCGTCTGCCAAATATGTTAAAAAGACCGCTTTTTACTTTATCGCTTGTCTTGTAAGGTGTTTGGGGGGGGGGCGAGGTTGGAGGAGACTTGAATGGGAGGAGATGTGTGTGTGAAGCCTTTGCTCAGGGCATCCTGACTGCAGGTTGTTAATCACCCTGACACAAGTACATTCAGTCTTTGGAGCAGAGGGAGAGAGCGAGGTCCATGATTGATCTTCTGCTGGAACACTTGGGCTCCAACAGAAAAGATATTTTTGGCAAGGTGGAGACGGCAGCGGGAGAAGAAACAGTTCTCGGATGGCTATGAGACTGGGTAGCAGTGGCGAGGACGAAAGAAGAAGGGGCGAATGAATCTTCTGCAGAGGCGGAATTATCCTTGCTGATCATGGCAATCGGATACCAGTCCCTTGCTTCCTTTAAGCATTCATACTTGGCTTTTCCATCCATTGAGTCCCTTGAGACGCCTTTCTGTCAGGCTGCACAAGGTCTTAGTACAAACATAGAAAACCGTACAGTGGTACCTTGTATAAAGGAATTAATTCGTTCCAAATGAAATTATGTTAAGCAAATTTTCCTTTATACAAATTTCCCATAGGAATGCATTGAAAACAGAGTGATCCAATTTTTATATTGTACAGATTTTCCCCATAGGCGATTATGTTAAGCAAATTTCCCCTAGCTCCAGAATTTTTATGTTGTACAAATTTTATGTTATAGAAGTTGTTTGTTATACAAGGGTCCACTGTAGTTTTAAAAACGAAGAAGACATGACACCCCAAAATCAAAACAGCAGTTGAGTAAGAAACATAGAGATGACCATAAATGAAGTACCAGCTTGAGTACCTGAGCTACTAAAAGAACTGACCACGTTGAGCCTAGAGAAAAGAAGACGGAGGGGAGATGTGATCGCACTTGTCAAATACTTGAGAAGTAGTCCTACAGAGTTGGAATCATAGAATCCTAGAGTGGAAGAGACCTCAAGGGCCATCCAGTCCAACCCCCTGCCATGCAGGAACCCCCATCACAGGATGCCCGACAGATGGCCATCCAGCCTCTGCTTAAAAACCTCCAAAGAAAGGAGACCCCGCCACCCTCCATGGCAGCATATCCCATTTCCAAGCAGCCTGTCATGAAATTATTCCTAATGTTTAAATTGAATCTCCTTTCCTATAGTTTGAGACTATTGCCCCGCCTCCCGGTCTCTGAAGCCATGGAAAATAAACCAGTCCCTTCTTCAATGTGACATCCTTTCAAATATATAAACATAGCGATCATATCCCCTCTCAGTCTCCTTTTTGTAAGGCTAAAGGAACAGGATCTATTCTCAGTCATCCCAGAATGCAGGATATGTAGCAATGGGCTCAAATTACAGGGAGCTGGATTTTGGCTGAATCACAGGGAAAACTTCGTGAGAATCGTGACTGTTAGTAGGACGACAATGCGGCCAATGACCTTGGCAGGTGGAGCGTGCTCCAAAACTGATGGCATTCAACAGAAATTTGAATCTGGCAGGTATTGTTTGCTTTGAGCCAGAGGTTGGAACTCAGTGGCCTTCAAGGCCCTTTCCAACTCAGTTATTCTAGGATTCTAAGATTTGCAGGTCAATGTGGAAATGGAATGGAATTATTTAATAATAAATAGGTTAGAAAATGATACAGAGTACGACTCAATTGACTGCTTCCAACTCAATTTCTTCTGTAGATTCTCTGAAACGCAAGAGGTTGGACTTGCTTGAGGGATGTGCTGACCCTTGGAGGACTTTAGGAATCTTCTGCCTCCTCCTTTTCCCGCTGTGACCTTCCTTTCTCCTTTTCTCTCCCACCGCCCCTTTCAGTTGTCCAAGTCAACGTCTTAGACATGGAAACGGTGGCAAGCTGGGCTAAATTCACGGTCAACATCCTCTCCGTCTACAAGGTCCGGGACGAGCGGGTGAAACGGGGTGACAACTTTTTGTGGATCCACATGAAAGACTTGGCCTGCAAATGCCCCAAGATCCAAATCAGCAGGAAGTACTTGGTGATGGGCATCAGCGAAAACCCCGCTGACCGGCCGGGACTCATGGCCGACAAGAACAGCTTGGTGATCCAGTGGCGGGACGCCTGGACTCGGCGCCTGCGGAAACTGCAGAGGCGGGAGAAGAAAGGGAAATGCCTGAAGCCGTGATAGGTTCAGGCTCGTGTCTGTTCCTACATGGCCTCCTGCCTCTTTCGCCCATTGGTTCCCCGTGCACTCCACTCAACGGACTGTTCTAGAGACTCTGTACATATACATATCATGTGAATGGATGGACTCCCCTATGTATAGTGTATATTTTGGCAACGGTTGCTTCGTGTGTCTGGGGGACCAGGAGGGAGGGCTGAGCGTGTGAGTGCATGGGTCCTCATTTTTTAACGTTTATTAAGAATAACGCAGTAATGACAAACCTTTAACAAGGAGCCAAGTGAAGGAAAGGTCTGAGAGGGCCAGTTAATTGAAGAAGTTGAGGGGGATGGTAGCTCAAACCTCTGGCCGGGATTGAACGTCCTGCCTAAGGTGGTTACTTCACGTCCTTCTTTGTTCCGCAACTAGTTTTGTACTGTGACAGCATTGGTCACGATCATGTGGTTTTCCCCCCTGTTTCAGTGTCCCCATGGCCGTGATAACTTGTCTCGTGACAAGTGTTACCTCACGGTCTTGTACCGTGACAAACACACTGAATTTGTCTAGCTTCCTTTTTCCTTTTTTTTTTGGGGGGGGGGGGATTAAAAATTCTTTTTTGATATTTCACTTCTGAAAAGTCAAAATAAAAAAACCCAACAACCTGGACACAGTTTTTTGAGAGAAAGGAATGGTTCGTTGCGTGACAGTCATTACTACACGGTATCTTGTCTCGGAACAGAAAGCAGGAACAAAGAGTGACAAGGGAAAACCCTACCCCAGCACCAGGTACGGTATTGTCATGCTTAGCACCCATTCCGGGGGCGTGGTCGAAACAAATTTCAGTAGTTGCGCGACGGACGTGAAGTAATATTTTTTGTACCGCTCCTAAGCACAACACTAACAGAGACAAAATGGACATGAAGTAACCGCCTAAGTGTTTCATTTTCATTATTTCTACCATTGTTTTGATTCTATCAAATTCTGGAAGGATCCCTTTCATGCTGCCTGCTACTGTGGGTTGGGCTTGAAGATATATTGCAGTGATCTATTGGTGTCTTTGTGACAGATCAACCAGGGGGGAAGTAGATACTCTTTCCGGGACTGGATGAACATCCCACAAGGAGGATCCTAGCAACACGTGCTAGCTAGTGAGTGGGGAAGTCAGCCAGTGGGTGAGGAAAGGGAATCTGCAACATCTGCGGTTCCAGGCCAATGACTTTTGAAGACTGTGCACAAAGCATTTCTGGGAATGTGGATAGAAACCAGTGCGTCATAGGAAACGTGAGCAGCAAAAGAACCACCCTTGAGAACTTAACTGTTCAGTACTGTACACTTAGGGGGGAGAGGCGGATAAGGTAAAGATAAAGGTTTCCCCCCCCCGCTGCCCGCACCTGTGTGCTAGTCATGTCCACCTCTAGGGGCGGTGCTCATCTCCGTTTTTAAGCCATAGGCATAGAGCCAGTGTTGGGCAAGTCCGTGGTCATGTGGCCGGCATGACTGAACACTTTTCTGCGCACAGAATGTTGGATAGAGGGGGGCAAAATACAGCAATGGTAACGGTTGCGGGACTAATGTAGACGCCCCTGCCCATGACTGTTCCGGGACATTTGGCTGCAAAAATCTGCCTCTGACTTCCATGGAAAGAATCTGAATGCACTGGCAGTAGAACTGTACCTCCACTTCAGTGGTGCAATCTTGCCTTGTTTCCGAGGGTATCCAATGAGAGCAGGAGGTTCAAAAGAAGCTACATCCGTAGGCTTGGGAGGTAACTTTGTTTCTCGGTGGCTCAGTGAGTTGGGTTCCTGGGGCTGTGGGGCCAGAGGCTGGGGGTTTGATCCACCCACTGTGCCTGTCGGAAAAAGAGTGGCAAAACACTTCCTAGTACTTTATATCTAAAAAAGCCAGGAAAGGGGCGTTGTATGTTGGGCTAAACAGCAGCACATAATTATCTGCCCCCCGAGGCTCTGATTCACTCAGCCTAATAATAAGGCCTTTCCCCTGCAGTCCTGGATACTCAGTCTTCCAAAGAGCGGTAGTGAAACATCATGATGTGCCAATATTTTCAGAGGAGGTATGTGTCGGAGGCTGGAATGTGCTGGTGATCTGTCAGAAAATTACTCTGTTAGCATTACACATATGCACGCCCCCAGTCTTGGGCCCTTTTCACTCACAAGGAGCCAACACTCTCCTTCTCACCACTCTTGAAGATATGGGGTGGTAGAATGGGGCAGCTGTCCCTTGTGCCCCACTCTCTCGTGGGTTCGGAGGCAAGTGGCAGTGGCAGTGCCCCCGGGTCATAAGGTGCCCTTTGCAGCTTTCGGGCTCCACGGGTGGCAAATTTCCTCCACCAGCTGTACCTCTTCATGTGGGTCTGTAGTTAACATCTGGTTCCGTGGGCTCTACTCCATAAACACTTAATGCCACAATAAACCTGTTAGTCTCCATGGTGTGAGAAGACTCTTTTCTCTGTGTGTAGACACATGTTCACTACTTCTGGGACCATAACCCCTGCTCTAGTGTCCAAGGGAAGCATCTGGCATCAATGGGGTCTTTTGCCAATCCCAGTTAAGACAAGTCAATCCCAGTTAAGGCAAGCCCCAGACATGATCGTGAGGTGGGCCAGCGCTTGATTGTCATTCTGATGAACTGCCACCTGAAGTTCATCCCACCTGAAGTTCAAAAGATGCCAATTTGAGCAGTTTTGTTGGAGGGCCCCCAATCTTTTAATATTTGGGGATGATTTGATTAAGTTTGTTTTCTGTTCCTCTTCTATAGCTTTCAGGGCTTTCCTAGCCACCAAGGATGCTGGCTGGGAAAGCATACAAGCTGCACAACCAGTTCTCATGGAGGCAAAATCTTACTATTTTGGACTACAACTCCCAGAAATCTTCTAGCCATGCCAGTTGGAGTGTTCTGGGTGTTTAGTCATAAAAATCAGAATTATCCATCTCGGTCCATTCCCAACACACACACACACACACACACACACACACACACACACACACACACA
>JAHTLZ010000054.1:4708190-4719128 GCA_023846285.1 Phrynocephalus versicolor
TACATACATACATACATACATACATACATACATACATACATACATACTTCTCTCAGGCTTTACTCATAGAGATCCATGCCAAAAGTAGGGCCATTTCACTAATTCTACTGACAGACTTGCCTTTTTCTTTCTGTGTTGTGTCTTTTTGTGGGTAGAAGTGGCCATTTTCCCAGCTTAAGGACAACATTGATACTCCTGGAAACAACCGTATCCCACACGTATGCCAAAAATGTGGGATTTTTCTCTTTCAAAACCACACCTGAGTGGATATGCACTGCAATGCTGTAGTGAGGAAACATTACTGCTATGGACTTCCAGAAGTCCAGTTTTTCGTTGTGTGGAACCCTTCCCCTGAAAATGAAGGAAACAAAACGAATGTCATTCCAGGTGGTGGTGGTGATGGCGGGGTTGAGAAGTCTTTGGATCTAGCAGATGGAACCCTACCACCAGAACCAACAAGCCTCATCTTAACAAGCTTTTTCTTGCCCCGAACACATGCAACAGGGAAAACTGGAATCACAAATGTGTAATGCATGGAGGGGGGGTGTCATAGAAGCTACAAAAAGGCACACAGCAGGAGAAAATTTGCACAAAAAACACACAATTAGAAACAAATGTACAGATCTTGGAAAAGAAACAAATTCAGATAGAAGTAGAATGGAACATGCTTGATCAATGTAAACATGAACAAGAGAGTCAGGGTCACCCATCCCTTGTCAACAAGAAATGAAGACTTGGTTTTCTCTGTAATGTATCGGAAACTGAGTGGTCTTAGAGTCGAATCCTGCCATTGAGAAAATAAAAGACAATCCGAAGACTGGGCAAGTTTGGGACAAGTCTTAACCTATGAGTTGGACGCTGTGAGTTGCGCTCGATGTGTGAAATGTTCCGTCTTCCCTCGGAGACCCCTAGCTGGAACCTGGCAGACTCTGCCCCTCCATTGTGTCATAAACCACAAAGCCTTTGTGAGAAGCACATGCTGTATTTATACAACAGGCCACGCGTATACAAGGGATTAAAATAAACCATTTATTCCTCCATCTCGGACAAATCACATTATCCAGAAACTCCCAGGAGCCGCACTTTCTGTTGTCAAAATAAACACTGTCCAGTTTTTTCCCCTTCCAAGAACCCACGCAATATGAAATAAATGGCTTCGGCCTACCCCGGAGCGCAGCACGTACGGCGGGGAGTTTAATGGTAATCATCCATTGTGGGGGCCAAGACAAATGGAAGCACTTTGTAGACTGGATTCCCTTCATTAACAAATGCTGGGTCCTGTTGTTTGTTCTCTGACCTAATTTCTTTTCCCCAAATGGCTAATGATTTCAATGGCCTCAATGCCGTGACTTTCAGGGAAATTAACTTATCCGTTCTTCTTCCATTCCTTACTGGAAAGGAGAGCCTTACCAGAGGATGAGGTCAAACCAGAGCTCTGAGAGGCTTCAATTTGCAGGATCACCTAAGACAGGCATGTCCAAACTTCGGCCCTCCAGATGTTTTGGGCCACAACTCCCACAGTCCTTTGCCATTGGAAATACAGGCTTGGAATTCTGGGAGTTGTGGTCCAAAACATCTGGAGGGCCAAAGTTTGGACATGCCTGACCTAAGAGTGATTTCTGGCCATTTCGTAGGGCTCTTATTATTAATCTCGGGGCGGGGGGAATGATCCCACAAACTCCCATCTGGAAAGGCAAAATAAATTATTATATGTTAAATGTGAAATAAAATGCATTGTCCATTGCTGTAGAATGGATGTGGCAGCACGTAAAATATGCAAGGGAGAGGAGCCAGTTTTAACGGCATTTTTAAAAGGTGGTTGTGACGTCACTGGAACTTAAGAGCTCAGCTTGAAATTGGGGCCGGACTGTGCACCCTATATTGGTGAATCTTGAGGAAAGAAGCTGGGCCAGCTGCCTGCTGGACGCCTTGATACGCCTTGTCATCTTTATTTGAAAAAGAGCAGGGCAGGCCGAGGGTGGGTGCAAGATGCACCTCCCCTGTGAAGCATCTTAAGGAGGAAACTTGTATTTTTACATCTGGATGTAGAGGGTCTCCAACAAGGAGAAGTTTGTGGAGCATTCGGTTCTGTGGGTGTGCGTGATGGGGAAGGACAGTGAATCAATCCACGAGGTCTCCCTGCCCAGTCGACTGGAATCACTCTGTATCGGTCACAGCCAAAAGCTGCCCAGAAGTAGAGAGACATTGGCGGTTACTTCACATCCTTCCTCATTCCGAGATTACGTTCATGTCATGAGAACGTCGTTCGCAGTCACGTGGACTTGTCCCGGTTCTGTCCCTGTTTCCATTTACCCATGGGCGTGATTGATGGTATCGTGACGACTGTTACTTCACGTCTTGTTTCGTGACAATATCTGTACTTCCCCGCCTTCGTCTCCCTCCCCTCCTGTGGTGAAGCAAGGAAAAGTTAAGTTCCCACCAGCGACACCATCTCCGCTCACCGGCGCGGGGAGCTAGCCTGCTAAGAGCCGTGGTGGTGGTTGAGCAGCTATCAAGGGACGGCCGACCAGCACATCTGAGTAGAGATGGGCACGAAACGAACAATTTTTCGTTTCCATTTTCATTTTTTCGTTTTGTTACGCAACAAACCGACAAACGAATTTTGTCTCTAAAATGAAACGAAACGAACAGAAACACCGGAATTTTTGTCGTGCGTTTCGTTTCCATTACTGCAATACAAGTAAATTGCTTAAAATCCTAAAAAAACCCCACAAAAATTGAAATAAATGGCAACGAAATGGCAACGAAACGAACGAAAATGAAAACAATTTTTTTGCAAAAATTCGTGGAAAATGGAAACGAACCGAAACGGACAAACGAAATGCCATTTTTTTTATTCGTGCCCATCTCTACATCTGAGGCCCACAGCCGCTTTCTCCGCCGCCACCTGCAGTGGCAACAAAGAGTTGGAAGAGGAGGAGGGGGGTGCTGCAGCCACCACGCTTGCCTGCCTGGCTGCTCGCCTGATGTGCGGCAGTGGGAGGGCGCAGGGCTTCCTCCTCCTCCCCCCAAGGCATCCCCAGATTTCTGCTCCCGGGGCAGATGTACCCTTCTCCCCCCCCCCAAGATATGTCCCTGGCCTTACAAGCAAGTATGTGCCACATGTGAAGATTTCTCTGTACCAGGGGATAGGAGGAGGGCACCAAGCCGCCCAAGAACCGATAGTGAGCTCGACAGTGATATTCAGACGAGTGTCCTCTGCAGAGGTGGTAAACATCCATTCCGAGTGCCACATGTGGGTAATTCCAGTGAAAACAAGAAATTGGAAGCTTCTAGTTCAGCTTTGCGTAGGGCTCACCAAGATGTAAGCCGCCATTGATCCAAAGATGGGTACCAAGAGTGTGTGTTTCCAAAAGGTCATCTGTCCACACCTTTTCCAACTGCTTGTTAAGTGGAAAATCCTACCCGTTTCTTGTTTCTTTATAGAGACAGTCAAGGACGCCAAGGATATGATGATAACTTGTATGTGAGTTGACCACAAGTTCATCCTTCCCCGCTTCCCCCTCCACAAGATTTTGGAAAGTTCCTCTGCCCGGTTGAATCATTTTGCATCACAAACAGCCAATGCAAACAGGAATAGGAGAGTGAAAGCCAAACTAGGCCAGCTAGAGATGAAAATGATGCCTTACAGCAGGTTCTTTCCACCTCTGTCTCTTGCACCATCTTTTGCTTTGCTTCTGAGGTAAACAAAGATTTGCTTCTGACTGCTGGCAGCGATCTTTATTCTTTATTTATTAAGTTTAGCTCCCAGGCGGATAATACATGGCCTGCATCTCCTTGACATATCCCAGCGTGAATCTACAAGAAAGCCCCGCAAAAGGTTTAAAAGAAAAACAAAGATCCTATGGAATCTAGTCTACAAACTGCCCCATTATGGACTTGTGGAAAGATATGTCCCATTGCGCTTTCTTCCCCCTTTCCCCATATACAGAGTCATACTGCTCCTGGCACTACAGGTGACACGTGGCCATTCTGGTTAACATAAGAACATAAGAAGAGCCGTGCTGGATCAGGCGAAAGGCCCATCTAGTCCAGCTTCCTGTAACTCTCAGTGGCCCCACCGAATGCATCTGGGATGATTAAACAGAAGGATGGCCCAACATAGGAGGAGTAACAGCTCAGGGGTAACAGCTCAGGACCAGAATCAGCAATGTACCTCCATTTGAAGGACAAAGGGCACTCATTCAAAGATGAGGATGTACACACATTAGACAAAGAAGAGAGGTGGTTTGAGAGAGGAGTTAGAGAAGCCATTCATGTCAGCATTGAATCCCTCTCCTTCAACAGAGGTGGCGGCCTCAGGCATAGTCTATCTGCTACTTATCAGGGTGTACTTTCAACAGTACCCAGACAAATCAAAAAGCCTTCACCACCAAGGCCATAGCTAACGACTGATACTTTATAGGTTTCAGCACTTTAGGCCACTGCTCACCTTAAGGCTATGGATACTACTGTCTACCTAACAAGCCTATTTAGGCCGTTGTTCATCTTATGAGCCTAATTCAGACCAGGGTGACAAGAGGTCAAAGCTGCCTGTAAGATGGAGGAGTTGCACTAGCTGTATTCAGACTGATGAAGTTGTTTGGATTAGCAGCAAAACGTTTCTATCTCTCAAGAAAAAGAAGTCCAGTAGCCATGACTCAACTTCCAGATAAACTCACCTGGATGACTGAGAATCTTCACAGACATCTGGGATGATGATATTCCTAAGCTCCATGGATTAATGCCATCCCCTTCTTCAGCTGTCCAGGTTGGCCGCAATAACTGGTTTGAACTTGGTTGAACTCTGCACTGATTGAAGAAGGGCTTCCTTTCACTGGTTGCCCAATTTTTGGAGATGGCACCACCGAGTTCTCGTTAGAGAGGGACACAAATCTCAATTCAGAAGTGACAGTCCATCCATGCGGCACCATATGCTACGTCTTCCTATTTAGACCTTTCTCTGAGGTGAGCTACATTTAGGTGTCTGTAAGGTGAGTGCCTATCAGGTAGAACTCCAAGAATAAAGAATGATGGAATTTTTAATTTTTTTAAAAAATATAAAAATCCCACCCCTAGTGGGTACTTGAACCAGGACTCTGTGTTTGGGTTCCAATACTCTTCAACACTACTCTCTCTTCTGAGGAGCAATCTTTGCCTAGACTACCTGCACCTGCTCTTCATCCTTAAATGATGTCCACATTAACAACAACAGAGCAGGTGTCAGTGAAAGAGCCATGTAGCTCAGTTGTCAAACATCAGTTTTGCATACTGAACCTCTCAGGTTCAGTTTCTGCTATGTCCAGGAGGGTTTCTGATCAAAACCTCAAAAAGCCACTGTCGGCTGATGTCAACAAAGTGAGATGAACCCATAACCTGACTCCCACTCCTATGCACCTATGTCGTGAAAGTATTTTCAAATGTATAATTTAATAATGGGCAAGCTTGGTCAATTGTCACCTCTGCAGCTTCCTCTGATTATTTGAAATGTGTGAGAGGAACCTTCTAGATGTTGTTGAATTCCACATCTCATCAGGCTTAGTTAACAAAAAATCGGAGATGCATGAATGAGTAATCTAAGAACATCTGGACGACCACAGTCCTGACCAACAGAAAGATTTTTTGCAAAAAAGAATTAGACACAGATGTGTGTTTATTTTTTGAGCTTGTCTTCATCCATGAGCGTCACCTTAAATGAAGGACTTTGATTGCAGCATTTTTTTAGTGACACTAAAGATTTGTCTCCTTGGCCGGCGCTGGATCATGGATAATAATATATTGGTTTTGGACAGAGTGGACTCAGCAGGCAGTGCAGGACTTCTGCCACAGCTCCACAGGATCTAATCCTAGGCTATTCAGTCCAGCGTTCTGCTATGGATAAGTTGAGAATAACAATAAAGCCATGCTCTTGAATCTTGGCGACACCCTCACATTCTCATTCTCTCTCTCTTTCCCTAACACACAGACACCCACACATCTGGTCTGGTCTGTGGCTTGAACTTTGAGGACCAAGAGAGACCTCCCAACTGTTGTTGGGCTGTGTCTCCCATGATCTCTCTCAGCACTGGCTGAGTCTGGATGAGGGCTAATGGAAGTTGCAGCTGAACAACCTCTGGTGGATGCCAGCTTGACCAGATGTTGCCGTACTGCTCTAACAGTTGGGAAGTTTTTCCTGCTATTCAGCCAAAACCTGGGTTCTCATCACTTGAGCCTATTGTTGCTTACCCTGCATTTGGGGATGATTGAGAACAAATCCTGCCTCTCCTTAGTACGTGTTGTTGTTGTTCAGTCATTCAGTCATGTCCAACTCTTCGTGACCCCATGGACCACAGCTTGCCAGGCCTTCCTGTATTCCACTGCCTCCCGGAGTTTGGTCAAATCCATATTGGTTGCATCGATGACACCGTCCAACCATCTCATTCTCTGCCATCCCCTTTTCCTTTTGCCTTCAATCTTTCCCAACATCAGGGACTTTTCCAAGGACTCCTCTCTCCTCATGAGGTGGCCAAAGTACTGGAGCCTCAGCTTCAAAATCTGTCCTTCCAGTGAACATTCGGGGTTGATTTCTTCCAGGATAGATAGGTTTGATCTCCTTGCAGGGGACTCTCAAGACTCTCTTCCAGCACCACAGCTTAGTATGAGAACCCTTCAAATATTTGAAAAGAGCTATCATATCATCCTTCAATCTTCTTTTCTCTAGGCTAAACATGTCCAGTTCTTTCCGTCTTTCCTCATCAGGATTGGTTTCCAGCCTCTGATTTTTATGACATTGCGATGTTCTTCTGTAAAAGGGCCTAATAGTTTACTGCACAGCAAATCCTATAAAACAAAACAACGATGCCCTAAAACATCGTTCACCTGAAATGCACATCTGCTCCTTGGGTTCGTGAAATAATTTGCTTCATCTAGCCATTCAGTCATGTATTTACTTTTTTTTTCCCTAGCCAGTTTTAAAGCCTGTCTCCATCAATTTAGCAAGCAAATCACATGGCAGGGAAGAAAAAGGAGCGGGGGAGGGGGGAAATACAACAGGAATAAAGAAAATATAATGAGTAAAATGTCTTTGGAACATCTGGAGTTGCTCTTAGACATGGGCAAGGCCAGATGTTGGAAGGCTGGCTTGCTTCTACTTGTGAAGCGGTAACATGTCAGCATTTCGAATTCCATTCACGCCATTCTTTCTGCACCTTGCTTCATTCCTTCGGCCTACGTAAAGACAAAACAGAACCCAAGTCCTGGGAAAGGGGTTTTTCATGTCTTGTAGTCAATAAACAAAGTGAAGATGAGACTGAGAGTATTTTCTTCTTTCTCCTTCTCTCTCTCTCTCTCTCTCTCTTTCTCATTCTTTCTTTCTTTCTCCTCCCCCCTCCTTTCTTTCTTATATGATGACAGAGTTAAAAGAATGCAACAATAGGAACAAGAAAATAATTGCTAAAACGTGCTCATGTTTAGAATGGTAATCAGATTAATAAGGCCTTTGTATGAGATCGCCCAGCGGAAAACAAGAACGTAGCTACAGATGCTGTAATTGCTTCGTTTATTTTGTTGTTCTTCAGTCATTCAGTCGTGTCTGACTCTTCGTGACCCCATGGACCAGAGCTCGCCAGGCCTTCCTGTCTTCCACTGCCTCCCAGAGTTTGGTCAAATCCACATTGGTTGCATCAATGACACCATCCAACCATCTCATACTCTGCCACCCCCTTTTCCTTTCGCCTTCCATCTTTCCCAACACTAGGGACTTTTCCAAGGACTCCTCTCTCCTCCTCAGGTGGCCAAAATACTGGAGCCTCAGCTTCAAAATCTGTTCTCCCAATACCATGCAAGTGGATTTTGTGCAGAGCATGAAAATGTTACTTCTGTAGACATCTCCCAGAATTATGGGAGCTAAATTCTGCAATTCTTTTACTACAACCTTCAGTCACAGAATTCATAACAACGTAAAATTCAACATTCTGGGACTCGAAAAACAAAACTTTCATTCTTCTTATGACAATGAACTTCATGGGCTCTGATTGCATTCTTCCTGATCTTTCCTGGGGGAAGTCAGACACAAAACATAATATGCAAAAATAAGTAAATGTATACAGATGTGGTTCATTTGCCTAATTGGTTTTAGTTATTACTAACATGTGTAGACTGCCTTTAAACACAAGCTGGTTTGCAACTATTTTAAAAATACAAAGTCATGCTGTTAAACTAAAGCCCAGCACAACTTTTAAACTGCACAAGAGTAAGAGTTTTTAAAAAATCTCTAATAGACCTCACAGAAGTCACTGAATTTTTACAGGGTTGTCATCTGTAAGTGGAAGGGGAAAAACATGTCCAAAGTTTGTTTGTTGGGAGGGAACTTTATTATTTTAGTTCTTTATTTAAACCTGTTTATCTTGCCTTTCTCCTTAGAAAGGACAAATCTTAACCATTCTTGCCATGGCAGAGAAAATGTGTAGTTTCCAGTAAATGATCCCTTACTCCTTATAGGAGAAAACTGGAATGAAAACACTATGTTTGTGCTGTTGGTGATTGACAGTCACTCCAGCCCACCCACTAGAGGCAGCATGCAAGGTTGTAAAACCTTCAACAAACGTTGCATGTAAGATTAAAACCACCACCTGGTAATATACCCAGATACTGTACCTGAATTTGTCTTGCCTTGATGTAGCATTTCTAATTGCAGATCTTAGATCCATGGGAATTAATTGGTCAAGGACTTTCCTTTCTGGTTTGAAGAAATTTATGAATTTTTCTGGACTACGTATCTCAGATTGCTTTATGGCTGAGGAAGGGACCGTGTTTGAGTTGTAACCTGAAAAACACAACCCACCCACATTCTGGGAAGGCCTTGGCAAGTTTCGGCAAGTTCTTTACAAACACACAAGGGTGAAGAGGAGAGCTCATACTCTCCTAGAAAAGCCCCATCTGTGCTTCCCGATGCTCATTTCTCATTCTCCCTGCTTGCAGAAAGCTCTTGAAATGAAAGGTCCCAGGCTGCCCCAACAGAGCGTGGAAAAGTGGTGTTTCCCCCCCGCCCCCCAATCTAGAACCTGTTTGTTTTGTTTTTTTTAAAGTAATGCTTCAGGATGCCTGAAATAGTCCTAAAAGAGATAGAGGCCTAACCATTACAGGTAGAGATGGGCATGAATCAAAAAAATTACATTTCGTTTGTCGTTTGTCGTTTGGAGGGTCTGTTTCGGTTCGTTTCCGTTTTTCGTGAATTTTTGCAAAAAAATCATTTTTGTTTTCGTTCGTTTCATTACCATTTCGTTACCATTTGTTTTAATTTTTTGTGATTTTTTTTAGCATTTAAAGCAGTTCACTGTATTGCAGTAACGGAAACGAAACGCACGACAAAATTTCCGGTGTTTCTGTTCGTTTCGTTTCATTTTGGAGACAAAATTCGTTTGTCGTTTCGTTGTGTAACGAAATGAAAAAAACGGAAACAGAAACGAAAAATTGTTCATTTCATGCCCATCTCTAATTACAGGGTGAGGCTCTGAGAAGCTCGTAAACAGAGGCCTATCTTGGTTTCAACCCAAGAGCCCCATCAGGGCGACCGTCACAGTCCTTGTGCAGCCTTGCTGGTGTCCACGGGGCGTGTCCTGTGGCAGTTTACATCTCCAGCGGATCTGGCCTCAGGAGTGGAAAAGAGGCAGGAAGGGAAGAACGATGGGCCGTCAACAAAAAAGCTCCAGTGCAGGGCAAGGCAATGACGTCCTCTGCCGAGCGGACATGCTCCATCACCTTCCGCGTGACAGCAAGCAACCCACTAGGCTGGGGGAAGGAGGTGGAGGAGATGGAGGCCGCTGGAGGTGTCATCCATCAAGGGCTGGACACGCTTCATCCGTCAGCCTCTTGGACAGCTCCAGCCGCTGTTGGCGAACTTCAAGCACTCTCCATCTGCCCCCAAGATGGTTTGCATCAATCACCAAGCGGAGGCACACCCGGGCTGCCCGAAAATAGCCAGATGCAAGGTTTCTGCTCTCACCAGCCACCCCCTGCACATGAGCATGTGGGACAGATAAATTATGAGCCACTACAAAGGAAAAAACCAGGAACGTTAGTTAGAAGGGTGTTGAAATAAATGAGAGCAGCCATTGCTAACACGGTGTCCTTCCGGTGTGTGGGCTGACAACCGGAATTCTAGTTCAGTGTATTTGTGTTTTGCTATACCATGTCTTGTTCTGTTTTTTTAGCACCCGTGCCATTTTAATTGGGCACATACTCCTTGGATGTGCGTGTATTATTGCCTATTGTATTGTGTGCTTTTTTGATGCCAATAAAGTTTCTGGCCGACTGACTGACTGACAGTTCAGTTTACCCGGAAGGCACAGAACAGAGAAGCTGTCAGGATTTGTCCACAGAAGCTCGCATTAAAATATGATAGTAGAGATGGGCACAAAACGAACAATTTTTCATTTTTTTTGTTTTGTTATGTAACAAAACGACAAACGAATTTTGTCTCTAAAATAAAATGAAACAAACAGAAACACCGGAAATTTTGTCGTGCGTTTCATTTCCGTTACTACAATATGAGTGAATTGCTTAAAATCCTAAAAAAAAAATCACAAAAAAATGAAATAAATGGTAACGAAATTGTAACGAAATGAACGAAAACGAAAACAATTTTTTGCAAAAATTTGCGAAAAACAGAAATGAACCGAAACAGACCCTCCAAACAACAAATGACAAACGAAATGCCATTTTTTTTATTCATGCCCATCTCTATATGATAGTTAGCCTTTAAGGAGCCTCATGTTCTTGTCTTTTGTTTTGTTTCTTCGGATTTAGCTTCATAAGCCATCCTAAAGCTCTCCTGTGCAAGCCTCCTCCAAATGAGCCAGACCTGATGATAAACAACATGCTAGTAAACCCTGCCACAATAGCATCAGGCAGATGTTTGTTTGTTTGTTTGTTTGTTTGTTTGTTTGTTTGTTTGTTTGT
>JAHTLZ010000054.1:4720850-4741527 GCA_023846285.1 Phrynocephalus versicolor
AGAAGAATGACCTCCCAGAGACAAGCATGTCTTTGCATAATTTCTGCATGTGCACCATAATGTGGGAAACAGTGACCAGGGGTACCAGCTGTCCAGCTGTTAATTTTTAACAGCCAGTTCAAGACCCTGACTGGTCTCTTCTGCTGGTGAAGGAAACCCAGGCACTTGCTGGAGTGCCCTTTCAGTAGAGCAAGGCTGGGAGACTCATGGCTCTCCAGATGTTTCCAAACGACAACTCCCCTCAGCCCTAGCTACAATCGCCAGGGGTGGGGTAGGGGAAATGGGGACCACTGCCCGGCATCTGGACGTTTAACAACAGCTGCCTTCCAAGAGAAGAGTGGCCTGCCTCAACAAGGGCCACCCTAAGTAAGCCTCCAGCCAATATGCTTCCCATTTATTTAGCTAGGTCCATTAATTTATTTTCCTCACCTGTGCCTTTCGTCAATGAGGAAAACCACAGGAGCGGCCACACCGTGTGAGGCGAATCCAAAACACACAAGCACAGCCTCCAAGAGGGACGGATCCTTAGGGAACCCGGGGTTTCAGGCTGGCATGCTGACCTCAGCAACTCCATGCGTCTTGGCCATTTCCGACTTTCTTCTGAGGACTGCCAGATTTCCTTCAGTCACACAGAGGGAGTGAGAAGGAAACGTGTGCATAAGAGAGAGAGAGAGAGAGAGAGGAAGACATTTTCAGCAGCTCCCCGTCTCCTTAAGAGCAAAATACTGTATTGCCTTCTATACGCGCTGGAGCGTATTGCGACATATCTGTGATATGGCGAAAGCTGCTGCAGTCTGTTTATAAGTTGTTTTACTTTATGTCTTTACTTAACCCTATAGCTGGCCCATCCAGAAACCAATCGGTTTTAAAAGTATATAAAATATCTAGCTGAAATGAAAAGCAGCTGCTCAGTGGTTTAAAGGCCCAGAAAAACTCTTGTCAGGAAAGGAATTATAAGGTCTTTATAACTGCCGCCCAATTCCTTCCATGAATCCAGTCGCTATACGAGGCATCTTGGGGCGGTTGAGTGCTTTGAAGGAGCCATTTTGTTAAACTTGCCCCCGAATGAGGGCATTGTTCCTGAAATTACATGCAATCCTCTACTTTTGCTAGACATGCTGTTACCAATATTTTGTAAATTGTATTCTTTCTTCCTCATAACGAAGTCAAGGTGCCATATACTGTATGTATGTATGTATATATGTATATATATATATATATATATTCCAACCCATATTTTATTACTGTCTTGTGATGTGAGTTAGGCTATGAGGCGGTGAGTGGTCTAAAATTGCCCATCGTGCTTTTTGGCTGAAACTAGGATCTATCTGACAAAAACGCATCTACAGTATTCCATTATGACTTTTTTCTCATGAAGTGCCCCTTTCAGTTTGGTGTTTTTCATGCCGCGATCGCTTCGTTTCACACAGCGTCCTCTGCCGGATCATTCAGTTTTGTTTTGTCCCCATTTGACTTTTATAGCACTAATACGGAAGCGCTAATCAACCCATAAAACTACTTCAAAAAAGCAGAGGCAAGGTAACAAAGAATCAATCTCTTCCTAAAGTAGGGAACAGAGCGTCAAAGAGAAGATTCGTCGATAGGCCTTTGTAAGCACTAGTTTATATATTGTCACATCATATCATCATCGTAATAATCAGGAAACAGTACAGATGATAAATTTTGCATCTGACCACACTCCCAGCTTCTGTGTCCATTACTAAGCACTCCACGGAGGGAGGATCCAGGACAGAATCCAGTGGTTTCCCATCTTTTGCCTCACAACATATCAGCCTTGTTGAGGAAAGTCATCTGTTGGGTCCTGGTGACATTGAAGAAGCTCAAGGCATGTTCCAGGCCCACTGTGGCTCCTCCAAGAAACCCAGTGAGATCCTTAAATGGCCACCGAGAGAGAAAGTGGATATCCCATGGGGGAAATGGCTGGTGGCAATGTGAACCAACCAGTCTACACTTTGCGATAGGTGTGGACCGGATCCATCTTATATAGCTGAGATAATGTAGTGATTTCTTGAAAGAGCTCTCATTCCCTTGTCCATCATGAGTTGGTAGCTCAACCTGACAGAACAATCGTAGATTTGTTGCATGGAGAAGTTACTTGGGGCAGATTTACCCCTTCTAGAATCTTCTAGCAAGTGTGACCTACAGCAACTGCTTCAGGATGCCATGAAAAGGCAGAAGTTGTTCTTTCTGTTGTTGTTTTGTTTTGTTTTTGTTTTTTTAATTTTGTACATGTGGGACTTTACATCTCAGCTCCCTAACTTCTGTCAGTGCTAATGACAGCTCTGGTTAAATTAGCTAGTAGTGTAGTGTAAAGCTGTTTCCTGTGTCCAGAATTTACCTTATGTATCTTATTGCAGAATCGGGATCCAGGCATCCATGTTGCAACTGCTTCCGATGACATGACAGAATATAGTCAACCATTTCAGGAGGAAGGGATGTTGGCAAGTTGTTGGATCCAAATTCCAAGTTCCAAGTCCAACTCCAAGTCTTTGGTCCAAGTCCAAGTCCAACTCCAAGTCTTTGGTCCAAGTCCAAGTCCAAGCCTTTGGTACCAAGTCCAAGTCTCCATTAAAAACAAGCTTCTGGGGGTGGTGGGGAGGGTTCCAAGTTGTGAGTTGAATCCAAGTCATTGAAAAAAGAAAAACTCTCGAGTTGCTGGTACAACTTAAGTCCGAATTGACATCATGTCCCATGACTCGCCAGGTGGTTCCTCCTGCATGATAACCATGATGACGCAGTTCTACTCAGCACCTTCTTAAAGACTGACGAAGCTGCTTGGATGAGGAGCGAAACATTGCAATCTCTCAAGAAAAGAAGTCCAGTTGCCATGACTCAACTTCCAGACACTTTCTTAAAGAGAAATACAATTTGCTCGGCTTTGCCCTACGACGTGCACAATGATGTCTTGAAACAATGGGTGCTTTCTTTAACTATTAACGGGCAGGTAAAAAATCCAGGGCACAGCCCCAGTTATCTCAACAATGCCGCTGATCTTCAAACCACAGATGCCCAGGTGCGGCATCCATCTTTCCCCACCCCGATTTTGAGGGCTTTGGGGAAAGATGTGAGAGCACCAGGTTAAGAAAGGCAGGCCAAGCAGGGAAAAAGTTAAAGCAGGTGGATCCCCACAAGGTGAGAGCTCAGCCAGGGCGCGGCGTTCAGACAGGCCAGAGAATTACCCCAGCCTGCCAGAATAATAATAAACAGGTGAGGCCGGCCCGCGATAAGCCCTGAGGAATGTAGGCTCAGCGGCTGTGGGCAGCCAGCCCATTCAGCACTTGGATGGAACAATTAAGTAAATATAAAAAGGCCAGCACGCCGGATCAAAGTTAGAGAGAGCCAGTGTTATTTATTTGGAAAAGTCGGATTATATTGGCAGATGTGTATGCCCCCCCCTTTTTTAAAAAAAACTTTCAAAAACATTGGCCCTGATTTTGAGGTTTCCTGACAGGCGTGTCGTTTTTAAGGGTTTCTTATGGGAACGGAGGAGGGTACTAGGAAGAATTTTTCAAGAGGGATGGGAGAGAGTCCTATGTTAAAGGACTTTCCCCAGTACCGTTGAGGGCCTGGAGTTCAGTTAGAATAGTACCAGGTCTTTGAGCCATCAGAATTTCGTTCATGTTGAAGGGTTGAAGCCCTGCTTTTAAGGGTGGTGCATCAGAAAACAATCTCTCTCCCACTTATCATGCTGGACTTTCATCGATCCCCAGACAAATCGGAAGCACTTCACACCTCCACCAGGAAGACCACAGCTAATGGGTGTCGAGAAGGGTTCCACAGGTAGGACTTTCATGCATCCCAGACCATTGTCCATTTAATGAGCCCATTCAGGCCAGGATGGGATGAAACCAAGATGAACTATACATTGGAAGTTTCCCGCCAACTTCCGTCAGACTGATGAAGCTACTTGGATGAGTAGTGAAACGTTTCGATCTCACAAGAAAAGAAGCCTAGTTGCCATGACTCTACCCCCAGATAACTTCACCTGGATGACTGAGAATCTTCACAGACATATCAGAAAACAAGATCCTCTCAAGACAGTGTGAACGGCAGAAGATGCAGTATGAGGAGAGTTGTACATATGATGCACTGAAAGTTTCAGAACTTGCACCAGGCGAGTTTGGAGGGGTGGTGGATAGATTGATGGACTAGGAGAACGGGATTGAAACCCTTAGCTCTCTGCAATGCTTCAGCCATACAGATGCACCACTATTCCTAGAACTGACTGAAGAGTAGCCAGGATGTATGTGTGGAGGCCAGAGGAGCAAAGGATGCCGTGACAGCCTCCTTGGCCTCCCCACCACCACCGAAGGTTGGAAGGCTGGGAGGAACTCTCCAACATCCTTGCAGGCCAGGAAATAGTTGACCTTGGGGAGCCCACGATCCACCTTCTATGAAAGCACACTTGGGGCGGCCATAAAAGGCACTCCCTGGCAGAAAGAAAGGCAGGTGGTCAGGCGGGGAAAGGATGCTGGCAGCCAGGAATTTGAGGTATCTCCCAGGTCTCAGGCAGGTGTGCAGTGGGGTTGACATAATATTGAGCACAAGAAAATTGGTCAGACAAAAGAAAAAAACTTTTTTTACCCGGCGTGTTGTTAGTCTGTGGAACTGTTGTTAGTCTGTGGAGACATCACTTTGCCAACAAAGGTCCGGATAGTCAAAGCTATGGTTTTTCCAGTAGTGATGTATGGAAGTGAGAGCTGGACTATAAAGAAGGCTGATCGCCGCAGAATCGATTCTTTTGAGCTGTGGTGCTGGAGGAGAGTCTAGGAGATCAAACCTATCCATCCTGAAAGAAATCAACCCCGAATGTTCACTGGAAGGACAGATTGTGAAGCAGAGGCTCCAGTACTTTGGCCACCTCATGAGGAGAGAGGACTCCTTGGAAAAGTCCCTGATGTTGGGAAAGATGGAAGGCAAAAGGAAAAGAGGACAGCAGAGAATGAGATGGTTGGACGGTGTCATCGATGCAGCCAAGATGGATTTGACCAAACTCCAGGGGGCAGTGGAAGACAGGAAGGTCTGGCGAGCTCTGGTCCATGGGATCACGAAGAGTCAGACACGACTGAATGACTGAACAACAACAAAAAAACAACAACAACTAGAACTCCCAAACTGAGGCCGAGTTTTCACTCTTCCACCTGACCCTGTTCCTGTGCACTTTTATTTTTTACCATGAGAACAGGTTCTGCCTGCCCTCTGTGACCTTCACCCTTCATTCGCTCTTCTTTCCTCACCTCCTTCGTCTTCACCTCTTTCCATCCTCTCTCTCTCTCTCTCCCTGGCTGGCTTGTCAGCTGAGCAGGTGTGCTGGGATCCCATGCGTACCCCCTCCCTCGCCACCAGCCCCCCCCTTCATCTTCTCCTTCTTCTCCTTCGTTTTTTTAATTATCCGATAAAAAGAATGCATCCTTTTGAGGTTGCGAGCGGATTCCTCGCATCCTTGGCATGGCTGGGCTGCCTGGTCGTAACCTTATGCCAGTTAAAAGCCTTCCACCCACCACCACCGGCTGCCCGCTGGGCTGGGCTGGGCTGGAAAAGGACCACAGAAGGGCCTCCTTATGCTCTCCCGCACATGTGCACGTACGTACGTACGCACACCTGCAGACCTTGGCTTGGCTGCCGGCACTGGCAACCTCGGGACGGAGCTTCTGAGCTTTTCAATTATATGAGGCGATGATTTGCAGGGGCAACCCGGCACGGTAAGCGCTGAGCCAAGAATGAAAGGAGGAAGCACCAGCCGTGGGAAGCTAGCTGGGCCCTTCCGACGCCTCCTATGCCAACACAACCTTGTATTTTTTTTGCACCCCTCTGGTTTGAGCCCATTACAGTGGTGCCTCCGTTGAAGTAATTAATTTGTGGCCAGTTTGATACTGCACTTTGTTATTTTTACTTTGTGTATTAGGTGAAAATGATAAACACAACGTAAATATGAAGAGTGATCCTGTTGGTGAAGGGGTGCACTGTTGTTGATGTTTGTCTTTTTTATGTAATTTGTATATTTTTTTTGAATAAAAATTAAAAAAAAAACATTGCATCCACAATGGCGCCACATGGCAGTGCACGCACCAGCCCCGCCATCTCTTCAAAAACTGCCTCTCTTTCAAAGCAAAACAAAAGCCCAAAAGGGGGACAACCGTGCAGTGGCACCTTAATAATTAACTTTTATATGTTTTTCATGTGAATTCTCACCGACAAGTCTACTTCGTCCAGCACCAGAGTTTCTCTTTTGAAACTCTGCTACGCCACTAACGTAGCCACGTTGTGGATCAGGGAGAGGCAGGCGAGTCCTTTGTGATGTTTGTGCCGTTTTTAATTTTCCCCCTTTGTTTTTCCCCTTCCAGACAGACAGACAGACACAGAGCGAGAGAGAGAGAGAGAGGGGGGCTGGTTGTATTCGGTCTTTTGGGTACCAGATCACCCGGGCTGGAAGTTATATTGCGGAACCAGTAAAAGTTATTTCAGCAAGTGCTGTGTGGTCTGTGTTGTTCCAGAGCCTGGAGATAACATGATTGAAGTCAGGCCTCTGCCTGGATCTCGGATCTTTTTTTTCTTTTTTGCTTTTCTTTTCTTTTGCTCCCCGGTCCCTCCTCCAACTGGGCCCCCAGTGTCGCTTCTACAGTGTTCCCTGCCAAGCCAAGCCACATCCCTGATCTCATCACAGCCCAGATTTTGGAAGGAGTAACAGTGGATGGAGAGGGAAGGATCCACTGTTCTATTTGGGGGGAAGGGATCTCCCACCCCAGCTCAGCTGCAAAATCCCGAGTTATTATTTATCACTATTATGACTGCATTAAAATATTATTGAAAATCCTCCCCCCCCTTCTCTCATCGGATAGATTTATTTCCACCTTCACCTTTGTTATTTTTGCCTTCAATCATTTCTACAAACAACATTATTATTCTTTGTGCTCCCCCCCTTTTCCACCTTTCCCCCCCTTTCCTTTCCTTTAAAAAAAAGAACAAAATTCAGTTTTTAACTAACAGGGCTAGGGCAGATATTCATTTTCACAGTTCCAGCTTGTTGAAAAGAATAAAGGCAATAAAAACATGCTCTCATCACTGAGGAATGTTAAACATTAGCCCCGGGGCTGAAAATAATAATAATACAAATCTATATTTAAAAAAGAGGATGAAGAAGAAAAGGAGAAGATCTATATTTTAGAGTCTTTTGGACAAGCTTCATCCTTGCTTGCTTTTATTTTTATGGATCAGTCATAAATTGTTTTACAAATGGCAGACAACCCACCAGAGTTCAGGTCTTGGCTCAACTGAAACATGTGGCTTGCAACGAAACAGAGAACTGTCGAAGAGAGCACGCTTGGATCCAGATGTGAACAGGAAGAGTTGAGGAATCTGGACAGGGGGTGTTCGTCTAGCCCCAACCTTTTCCATTTTAAAATGTCTTCCTCTTGTAAAGCCTTGCACCGGGGGAAATGATTTCTTGATTTTGAACAAGATGGGAGATAGTTGGCCTAGCGATGCTAGAGTAAGAAGGACCTTGGGTGTGTTGTAGACCACAAGCCAATGGTGCAGTGCTTCTGCAAACAGGGCAAATGCCATTTCTGGCTGCATTAAAAGGAGTATAGTCTCCAAATAGGGATGGGCACACAAAAAAATAATAATGTTTTGTTCTGTTTCGTTTTGTGTTTACCCCTTTTTGTTTCATTTTGTTTTTTATGAAGTTTTAAAAATTTCATATGAAAGGAAATGAAACTAAATGAAATAGCTCCCCTAGGTCCTAGAAGCACCAGATTTGGTGCCCAGGACCCTGGGTGCCATTTTTAAAGGGCTCCTGCTGAGCTGTTACTTTCTGGATCCCTGGTGCCGACTGGGCCAGGTTTAAAGGGGTCCAGCGATTGACAGCTCAGCAGGAGCTTGCAGAAAACAGTCGGGAGGGCAGTGCGATCACCGGAACTGCTCTCCCCACTATTTTCTGAGGGCTCCTGCTGAGCTGTCAATGGCTGGAGCCCTTTAAACCTGGCCCATTCTCCTGATGCTGACTGGGCCAGGTTTAAAGGGGTCCTGGCATTGACAGCTCGTCAGGAGCCCGAAAAAGATGGAATGAAATGTTTCATTTCAATGGGGAAATGACTGTTATGTTTAGCCTCTAACGAAATGCTGCTTCCTCGTTTTGTTTTGTTTTGTTTCGTTTCGTTACATAACGAAATGACAAAACAGCATTTTGTTTTTCGTTTACTGCCCATCCCTATCTCCAAATCCTATGACATACTAGTCCCTCTCTGTTCAATATTGTCTCTAGTTCCGGACACAGCACTGTAAGGCGGATCAAGACAAACTGAAGCAAGTTCAGAGGAGGGTAATAAGGACGATCAGGGGACTGGACACCAAGCCCTTGGAGGAAGGACGGAAAGAACTGGTCCTGTTTAGCCTTGAGAAAAAGGAGACTGATAGGAGAGCTTGACAGATCTTGGTGATCAAAGCGGAAAGCAGATCTGCTAGGATTTGGAGTCCTACATTTGTGGGGGGGGCTCCGTGTCCTTCTAGACCCCCTTCCAACTCCATTCTTCAACGATTTGGTGATTCTACGAACTGTGGTTGAAAGCAAATAGGGTTGGAGTTCGCAGCTTAACGTGAGCAGGGGTGACCATATGCAAGACAAGTGATCCCCTAACTGTTGTGTGTGTGTGTGTGTGTGTGTGTGTGTGTGTGTGTGGTGTCGTTACAGTCGTGACCGACTCTTCGTGACTCCATGTCCATGGAGTTTTCTTGGCAGGAGTACTGGAGTGGCTTGCCAGTTCCTACTCCAGACGCCTACAGCACCTGGTTATTCCCTGGTGGTCGCCCATCCAAGTACTAACCAGGACCGACCCTGCTTAGCTTCCGAAATCAAGCGAGATTGGATGTGCTTGTGCACCTGCATTTTGGACAGGGCATACCCCCACGCGATCTATGAAGGGACTCCAGGATGGCACAGTGGATAGCACCGCTGGCTGCATGGAAAGTGACCTTTCCAGTTTCTGCCGGATCATGTGTTGGTGTCCCAGGTTCAAACACACTTATTCCAATGGCAATTTCCCATACATGGGTAGCAAAACGTCACATATATTTAAAAAGCAATCCAACACACACATGCCTTTAGCAGCATGACAGGGTCGAAGACAATTTGGCCCCAGATTCTGGGCGATCCTGAGAAAAAACACTTGTTGCGTAAGAGGGACAAGGCCTCCTTACCCTTGTAATTTGAGCACAGTGTCTGTTGAGTACAGAGATCTTTTAATGCTCATAAAGGATAGATCTGTGCACCAGATTTAGGCAGATTTTGTTACAAGGGGGTGGGGAAAATCAGCTGTGAGCTTGAGTGTAGTCTGTGATTAATTGTTTGGGGATATCTCAAGAACTACAGGGTGGGCAGCTGAGGCGTCCAGCATGATAAGGAAACCACAAAGAACGCATAAGGGATACAAAGTCATCATCTCCCCACATGTGTCATGTGTTGGACGCATCAGAAAACCTGCGGTCCAGATTGAAGGTTCTCCTTTCAACCCTTCTTCGGGGAGATTCAAGGGAAGCCCTCATCAAGGAAGATTCTGCCCATGTGGAACATGGGTCATTGCATTTCTCCCACATCCTCTGCCCTCTCTTTGAACAAATCAGGAGAGGCGTGGTCCACCTTCTGTGGGACAGGTCTCAAGGGCATGTTAGTCTGACCAGAAGACTTACACCACAACACAGGTTGCAAAGTTCTTGTTAGTGGCTGCTCACAGGGAGGTGTAGCTTTTTCCAGATGCCTAATGACTCTATGCATTTCTCTCCCTTTATTGCTTTATTGTTTCATCTTCAACAGTTCATGCCTTTTTTGGGGTGGGGGGTCCAGACAGGAGCTTGGACACCCCAGCCCTGCTTCTTCAGGTTGATGTCCTGTCAGAGGCAGCATCCAGAGCAGACAAGGCAGGGAAGCCCTGAATACCTGTTTGGGCAAAAAACCAAACAATCACAAACTGCTAGGTTCTCATTTTCCAGAATTCCTTGTCTGTGGACTAAGATTGAACTGGACAGTCTTTCAAAGAGAAGATTGCCTCTCTGTCATAAGCTGGATGAGTCACCCTGAACTAAGGGGTCCCAATGTGTAGCAGGGAACTTATGAATTGATTTAAATATCTCCTAAACTGATTCAACTCTGGTTCTTATTGGCAGTGTGACCGAGCCCTCGGAAGGAAGTGTATTCCGTAACCTCAGAATCGCACAAGAGAAAAACTCGTCCACTGTGTTTCTTAGGCAGGCTTGACAAAACTCTTGGTATTTCTCTGCTTAACAACCTCATAACAAGACAGGCAGCAGGGCCCCAAGCCAATTTTGGGTTTTAAAGGTCAAAACTGAGACCTTAAAATTTAAGGCTTAAATTGGGCCCAGTAAGCAACTGGCCAGCAATGCAAGTCTTTTAGTATCGGGTTCATATGATTATAATACTGTGTATCAGTTAGCAGCCCATAAGATGCCAATATTCCACCTATTGAAGCTCTTAAGCTGTCTTCGAGGGTAGTCTCAGGTCAAGTGTTCTGCAGTAGTCAAGGCAGGATGCAATCAAGGTATGGAAGACTATTTCTGGGGAGCCAGTGACAGGGCAGAGTTAAGAAGCAGTCCAAGACAATGAAACTGATCTGTCAGGGAAACCAATGAGTTAGGATGAGTTAAATCCTGGCTCCTAAATCAGTTTTTTCCCTGGTCAACAGCACCTCTGTCTTGTTAGGATTTAAATTCAGCTTGTTTACCCTCATCCAGCACATTCCCAGCCCATGCGAATTAAATTCACCACTCCCTTCCTTAATTTAATTGTTCCATAGGAGAAACTACTACTTTCGGCTTAGAGATGGGCACGACTCAAAAAAATAATTTTTTGTTTGTCGTTTGTCGTCTAGGGGTCCGTTTCGGTTCGTTTTTGTTTTTTGGGGGTTTTTGCACATTTTTCGTTTTTGTTTTTGTTACAAAACGAAACAAAAAACAAAAACAAAAACAACAATTTTTCGTTTCGTTGGCATTCTTTTCAATGCAATGTGTCTGCCGTAACGAAAACGAAAGACACGGCAAAATTTTTTGTTTCGTTTCCGTTGTCGTTTTGCTTCTGAAAAATTTTTCGTTTTCGTTTTCGTTACGAAACGAAACGAAAAAATGAAAACGAAAACGAAAATTTCGCTGAGTCGTGCCCATCTCTATTTCGGCTTATTTCTTATCTAGAAGAAAGGTGGGGAGGTGTGGGGTGGCTTAAGTTACAGAAAGACTGAAGGACCCCTGCACTGTGAGCTGAACATATCCCGGGCTGTCATCCCTGCCGAAATTCCTAGTCATCACCCCAACCTTCGGGCCCTAATAGACAGTTCCTTATGCATCCATAGAAAGTCACCTATGTGTGCACCTTGACCAAACAAACATCTCAAAAGGAAAACAAATCTAAGGTTTCTTAAGGCCAGGTGTGTTTCCCTCTGTAGCACATTCTTGTAGCTTTTATTTTCCCACTCTAAACTGTCCCAGTCAGCAAGAGGCTGAATGGAGGGGCTGTCCACTTCGCTCACTGCCCACCCCACCGCCCCCTGACGAAAACAAGTGCCTGTTTTCCGAAGAGGTTCGCTTCCTCCCTTATCCCAAAGTAGCATCTGCATCCAAAATGGCGACCTTTTTGCCTTGGGGCTAAACCTAGTCCTCCTGAAGTCCTAATCTGGCCTTCTGGAGGTTATATTCCCTTTTCTATAACACCACCCTCTGGCAGTTCCCCAGCCTCTGTGAATCCCCCCCCCCAAATTTTAAAAGGCTGAACTGCTTCTCCAGTTAGCTTACCTATTGGCAGGAAGGCTGATACTTCACGTCCATCTGATCGCTGTTCGCGGTCTCGCTTGGGACCGGTACGAAGTAATCTAACCGCACATCCATTGCGGGACTTTAAAAAAAAATTAAGTACAACCACGCCCACCTAAGCGCGTCCCAATGCATTTTCCAAGTACCTGGTCTCTGAAGGTGAAAAAAAAAATTCTGATGTGGATTGCAAAGCGGTGAGTGCCGGGCTCTCCTCACCTTCTGTTTGTTTCTTTTTCTTGCCCCCCACCCCTTTAAGAGACTGGAATGCTTCCCGGGGCAGCTGCTGAGGGCAGAGCGGAGGTGAGCCTGCATTCTTTTCTCCCTTTTTTAAATCCCTCCCCTCACGCAGACAGGAGCAAGGGAGTGCGGAGGGGTGGGAACACAGCAAGAGGAGCAAAACCCCAAGATCTCTGGTCCGAATTTTAAGTTGCCAGCGGATCTTAGGGGTCGTGTAATAGTGCCCAGAGAGGCAGGCTGGCCGCGAGGGGGAACCCAATGATATTTGAAACCCAACCCCAGCACCCAGTTTGTGAAAATAAACACCCAGCATTGGGATGTTCAACAGTGCAGACCGGGAAACCACAGCCTGGATATTTAGGCCAGCTGGGAATCTGTGTCATGTGGTCTCCGGGTGCCCTCCACAGTGGTTGTGCCACAACATGGTTGATCCTGACCCTGTAGTCTCTGGCTGGTTAGGGTGAGTGAGGCTTGGAGTCCAGCACATCTGGAGAGCACCAGGCCGAGCTAAGAAAGGCTCCTCTCGGTTAAAGGAAATTGCCAGTAATCCTAGCGCAGGCGATACAGGTGCCAGCCCTCCCTGGAGAGAGCCTTTTAAAAATAATACAAAAAAGGGAGAGATTTCACCCTCCTCGCTGAATGCATTTCTCTCTCCTCGCTCCTTCCCTCGTTATGCGATTTCAGTGTTATTGCAACGTATACAGCTCACCAGCCCTGTGCACCTATTGGCAGAGGGCCCAGCAGAAAAGCTATAAAGAGAAGACATGTGCATTTTATTTTATTTTATTTTATTTGCAGAGCCAACTGAATAAACAATGAAAAGCAAAACGGGCTGCACCACTTTCCACTCTACCTTTTCTCTGGCCCAGGCCTTTACCACGGAAACAAAATGAACTCGAGATCCATGTGGGACCTCTGGCCTTTGTCCTGTCCAGCAGGGCTTAGATGCTGCCCTCTGTTCCTTTTTTGACTTGGACGGTTACTTCACGTCCACTCTCATCCCGGGAGGAATTTTGTTGCGTGTTGATGTCGGTTGCAGTCACGTGGTCTTCTTCCGGTTCCGTCCCTGTTCCCGTGTACCCACGGGCGTGATTGATGATACCGGCATGACTGTTCCCACACGTCCTCGTTCTGTGATGAGATGTGAAGCTCTATGCCTTTGTTCTCTTTTGTTGTTTTTCAGCCCAACCTTCCGTTTTTCGATGCTTCAATTCTCCGAAGCCTTGCCTTCAATGTGTTACGGAGCTAAGTTTGAGGCATTTGTCTTTTAATCTCTCTGCACTGCCTTGCTGACTCCATAGGGAATGTACTGGCCAATGGCACTTCTCACTCCTGCCACTAGATGGAGAATGGCACGTTGTGTGATGAGCCTTACCTCACGGGCTCTCGTATCGGAATGAGAAGCGAAATGAGGAGATTCCCAAGGCCAGGGAGGGGAATTTCTCATCCCGCTTAAATTGCAGTTCAGGGGGCATGGTCAGGACGAACTCCCTTCATCCTGCAATGGACATGCGGTTAGATTTCTTTGTGCCGGTCCCCAGCGGGACCGCGAACAGCGATGAGATGGACATGAAGTATCAGCGTTGGGGGATGGTGAGAAAAATCATAAATAAGGGAAGCAACGTGCATGGTTTATGAACCTCTCCCACCCTAAAAGGAACTCGGAACTTCCTGGAGCATGCCTTCTCAGGGGCTGGCAGCGCCATGCGCCATTGGACCAGAACCCGGTGCTTGATTTCTGCGACACACAGGCAGAACATGGACTCACACCAGGTTTTGTTTTAACTTGGAACAAAGTTCACTCAACTTGGAACAAACTTTTGCAACAGGGTACAACTTGATGCAAAGGACACCTGGGTTCTTCTGCTCTACCAATTCTTCTTCTTTGGAGGACGTAGTTCACTTGCCGTGATAGATGGGGGGAGGGTTCTTACTGGATTACCACTACATTGCTGTTTGCAAGAGTGTCTGGGCACCGAGTCTGCTCGCGTCTGCATTTGCTTTAAAGAAGAACACAGCCAAAACAATGTCGGGCAAGCTCTTTATTCCTCTGGCATTCCAGATATTTGCCAGCCTGTCCAATCAAATGCTTAAACATGGAGATGACGGAGATGAAAAAGAGTCTGTTTTCTGCAGCGGCATGACAGTTCCCGAGATGTAGCGGGAATTGTCCAAAATAGTTTTTTTTAAAGCAGTTAAGCTCCTGTGAATGTGATTTCTTCTACTGGCCAGTTATGGAAAGGGAGGTGTGTTTTGATCATTTACTCAGTTGAATTCCTCTTGAATAACATCTGATTTTTCTGATATTGTCCACTGGCAGCCCCCAAAAGTAGTGGCAATTATCAAGCTGCATCAAATGTGTGATGCATTCACCTGAAGGTATAGCGAGACGGAGGTTCTCCAAATTATACCGAAACAGCAGGAGGGCAGCACTGTTCCTTCACATGCCTTCTCAGGTCCAGCTGTGATCGTGGGAACACTTACTATAGTTAAAGCTAGCAGCATGAAACAGGCAGGCAAAAGACAGTGTGACCCAGCAGTTAGAGGGCTGGGCTGGGACTGGGTAGACACATGCGACAGTCCCCAGTGCCCCATAAAACCTGATGGGTGGCCTCTGACTATCTTAGTCAAACCTACCTTATTAGAGATGGGCACGACTCAAAAAAATGGTGTTTCGTTTGTCGTTTGGTCGTTTAGGGGTCCGTTTCGGTTCGTTTTTGTTTTCGTTGGGTTTTTCGCAAATTTTTTGTTTTCATTTTCGTTTCATAATGAAACAAAAAAACGAAAATGAAAACAAAAAATTGCTGTTTCGTTACCATTCTTTTCAGTTCAATGCATTTGCCGCAACGAAAACGAAAAACACAGCAAAATTTTTCGTTTCGTTTCCGTTTTCATTTTGTTTTTTAAAAATTTTTGTTTTCATTTTCGTTACATAACGAAACAAAAAACGAAAACAAAAATGAAAATTTCGCTGAGTCGTGCCCATCTCTATACCTTATAATTATGTAGGCAAACAATTATGCAGACTACCTCCTGCTTGATGGGTGAAAGCCATGTTAGAGTTTTATTTGTGTGACCAGGAAGGACTTTTATAGATTCAGCTTGTCTGTTTCTTCAGTGCTAACCAATTGTTCTTTCCTGTCTTTGAATTCAAAGAGAGACCCTCTTCTGTGCTCCATACTTACCCCTGTTTTTAGTCTGTGTGCGGCAGTTGTTTGTTTGCTGTTTATCTGTTCAGTTAATTGCTAAGTTTTTATTCATTTAAAAAAGTAGTGTATCCAAGTCTGAAGCTTCCTGTAAAATAATATTGTTATTATTCTTTCTCCTACAAATGCTTCAGTGAATGAGTTACCAAGACTATAAGTGACATTATGTGAAAGGGGTGGAGTATCTGGGGAACTTGATGCTATTCTCCTTTGTGGCTCTCTGTACTTTGACTGCATGGCACAAGGAATTTTATCAGAAATTCAAAACATGGCTAAAAAAAAGTTGGATACAAATGCATACAATCAGTAGAAGTCCGCCTAACGAAATAAGGATGGCAGCAAATATACCGCCCCATCCCCTGAGCCACTTCATTCCAATCCCTCTGCTGACTGAAAAAAGTCATCAACCACATGGGTCAACTCCACCCAAGCCGGTGGAAAGACATAAGGGTACAGAGAGGGGGAAAAGGCTTGTCAAGTAAATATTATTGGGGATATTTATTTGAATTCTTATTCATGAGTTTGATTGACTTCAGCGCTCAGGAAAACAAGTATATTTGGCAGGCGGGTGGACGGAAAGACTGATGAACCATGCCATGCAGGAGTATTGTGCCAAGGGAATTTTGGATGCTGGTAGGGGAAACTTGGTTCCATGGTTTTATATCTGCACACGGGCCAACTGTCCCCATATAGGTTTAGAGTCATTGATGCTGCTTTTTTTTTCCTGGTACCTGTCCGTTTCAGAATAATTATGCAAATGTACAGTGATCATCTTGTGGTTCCAGCCACCTGAGGGAGGGGCATCAAAAATTCTCCCATTTGTAACACACACACACACACACACACACACACACACAGAGCTCACCTTCTCCCTCACTCTCCGCTGGCTGCTCAGGAAGAGATGTTGGAAAAATAAATTTGGACCACATTTTAATACGAATAACTTAATTTGCCCTTCCCACGCTCATATGTGTACTGGAGTGCCATTAGCCTTCACGTGGGGTGCTTTTCTGAATTTGGAAGAAGTTGTTGTCTCCATGAAAACTCACGTAGAAATATAATAACCAGTCTTTAATTGCAAAACATGAGGGGATTCTATTTTTGTTTTGTTTTTATTTATTTTTAAAATTATTGCATAATTGTTTTCTTCTACCTAGATGCGCTGGCTACGTCTTTTAAAATAACATCTCTAGGTTCTGACATTCTCTGATTTTTAAAAATGCTCTCTCTGTGTGTGTGTATATGTGTATGTGTGTGTGCATGCATGTGTGCGTGCATGTGTGTGTGTGCATGTGTGTGTTAAAGTATACTTCAGTGTTATATATATTTCTGGGGATTTCTTCTTTTAATATTTTTTAATATTCTCATACCATGGATAGGTCTCTGGCATCCTCTAGGTCAGCAGCCGACCTAGAGGATGCCTTCAGATGAGAGAGCTCTCGTCTGTAAAATAGGACCTTAGGCCTCCCTCGGCCTTTTGGCTAAGATCAAGTGTAGTGTGTAGGACCTTTGGCCTCCCTTGTCATCAGAGAATCACCAACTCTCCGCTGATCCTACATGCCACCGAGAAACTTTCGTTGTTGGGAAAGGTTCTTATTGGCAGAGAGGAAGTGGACCCGGGAGATTTCCATCTCTTTCCAAACTAGACATTCACTTGCCACTGGTTTCAACAGACTGAGATTGCCTCCGTCTTTTTCAGCATAAGGAAATCGTCTAGATAAGAAGAGCTGTTCCTCACTCGCCAGCAGATAAGCTAATTGGTGGACGTGCCCTTTGGAGATAAGCGAATCCCGAGTTTATGACCTAACATGTGTTCTTCCGAAACTGAAACATTGCACGTCGAGGTGTTTGGCAACTCAAGCCAGGAAGCACAAGAGTCCGCCTGAGGGATTCCTTTACCATCATCCTGCTTCACACAAAACTGGAATGTATATAGAGATGAGGCAGGCAAGAACTAGCACCTTGATGTTGCTTAGCATTAATGCCATTAACATTGGCAAAATCTTGTTGCTTGGCATGACAAATGTATTATTTTATTATTATTTATTATTTTTATATTTATATACTGCCCGATTTTCCCAAGGGAACTCAGGGCAGTGAACAATATAAAGCAATACAAAAAGAATAAACAACTTCCACAATAGGACATATTAAATAACCAAACCCAAATCAGGTTAAAAAAAATAGAAAAGCAAGAATACTAAGGCAAGATGGTGAAAAACACAGGTGGGCAAACAAACCACATAAAACAAAACAATCTCCTACAGTAGGACCCCGGTATCCCCTGGGGATGGGTTCCAGGCCTTCTCGTGGATAATGAAAACCGTGGATAAGAGAGGATGCCTGCCCACCCACCACCAGGCACGTTGGAACAAGTTTTATATGTGGTTAGAAAAAAAGACAAAGTTAAACTGAAAATATAACCGGAGCCAAAACTGTTTGGTTATTGATATGTACATATATACCTGAATTGAACTGCCTATAATTATAAAAGATGACTCTGATAATTTTAAGCGTTCTGCCCAACCTGCATCCCACCTTTTTTTCTGTACCCCTAGTTATTTTCCCCTATTTTTTCCATTATCTATAACAATAAAGAAGAGAGAAAGCAAACAAGGAAGGAAGTACACCAAATCCCTGCACCAGTAGAGAAATAGCCCTAAGCAAAGGGAAGCAGGCAAAAGTATAGCATCTGCATCACACACACACACACACACACACACACACACACACACACAAAGGCCTGAATATTCCACAGTGTGAGAAGAGCAGGAAGGTCATCTCCCATCTCCTCCCCGGACCGGTGGGAAACCGCTGGCCTGATCCTGTGACCAGATGAGCCTGCCACCCACACGGCACACCTGTGGAGTTTAGAACAGGTTGGGGGATGGAGAACAAAGGGATACTACATCCCTCCTGTCCTCCTCCCACCCACCCACCCCCTCTCCATCCCGGAGCTTCCTGCAACCCCAACTAGCAGGTCTCTGAACAGGATGAGGAGATGGGCCTTGGGTCCCTCTGTCAGGCCTCCCCCCCCTCCTTTTGGCAGCCTCCCTCCCCAAAAGCCATCACTCACCAGCCTTTGATTATGGCCACAAAGGAGCCTTGGACGAGCCACAGCCCCAGAGCTGGAGGGAAGGAGGCCCACGATGAAAGAGCTGTCAACCAGGATTAAACCGTCGCGGTTTCTCCTGAACCAACGCCGGGCACCCAGTGGCAGGGGAAGCGGGTGGTGATGGTGGTGGTGGCAAGCAGGAGTGTGGGGGGGGGTTGCTTTGGGGAGGTGGTGGAGGTGTTGTCATACACGGGGTCCCTTTCTCTCGTCTGAAAACGGAGGGTCCTGGGGAAACCGTTTGGGGTGGGTGCAAAGAAGGGATTTGTGCCGTGCAAATTTCGTGACAGGAGGAGGGGCAGGAAAGGACAGGCTGCCCTAAAGAAGACCTTTTGGGGGAGGCAGGCACTGCGTCAAAGGATCAAATCCAGAGAATAGGACTGAAAGGATGGATTCACCACCAACCCAGGCAGAATTTAGGAGTAACTAGCTATAGATAAGGAGCCTGGTTGTGGTGCAGTGGATAGAGTGATGAACAAAAAGTGTTCTACTTATATACCGCCCCATACCAGTTCAAGTAGTCTCTGGGCGGTTTACAATTTTAATTACAGTGTGCAGGCTGCACATTGCCCCCCCCCAGCAAGCTGGGTACTCATTTTACCGACCTTGGAAGGATGGAAGGCTGAGTGAATCTTGAGCCTGCTACCGGGGATTGAACCCAGGTCATGAGCACAGTTTTATCTGCAGTACAGGCTCTGGAGAACAGGGTTCAAATCCCCACATGGCCATGGAAATGCACTGGGGGGGGGGGGGAGAGAATGGAGCAGGTAAAACCACCCCTTAAATATCTCACTTACATTGAAAGCCTTAGTGAGGTTTGTAGAAGCTACTTCCGATTTGACAGAAAACACACCAGTATAGGGAATGAAAGGCCTACTTAATTCTTGGTTTTAAGAGTTGGAGTCTGTAATTTTTCCCCAGGGGGTGAAACTGCATTCTGATCACAACAAGGGATGGCTTTGCTATTATTGTGGTGTAGTTTTCCCCTCTTCAAGCATCAGTTCTGTATGTACTTTTACAGTTACCGTGTAGGGCCTCAGAAAGCTTTGGAGGAAGGAATTATCAAGGCTGCTGGCTGCCTCATGGTCTTTGCTGTGAGGAAAGCGGGGGGAGCAGGCCAGAAGATGTGGTTTCCTCAAAAAAATTTAGTGACTTCTGAGAAATGGGATAGAAAAATGATGAAAATTGCAATTATAACAGTAACTCACTACTTTTTCGGGATGCTAGAACTAAAACAGTAACTAATTATGCAGGAAAGGAACTTTCCCAGCTCTGTATCCAGCCTCCTCCCCTTTGACCTCAAGTATAGGGGCATGGTGGCTCAGCGGACTAAGGCTCACAAAGCCAGCAGCTCAGCAGTTCGAATCCCGGGTGCCATGCAGCCGAGCGAGCTCCCGCTGTTAATCCCAGCTCCTGCCAACCTAGCAGTTCGAAAGCATGCAAATGCAAGTAGATAAATAGGTACCGCCATAAAAAGTGGGAAGGTGAAGCCTTGTTGGAACTCAGTAGAGATGGGCACGAATCAAAAAAAATGATGTTTCATTTGTTGTTTGTCGTTTGGAGAGTCCATTTCGGTTCGTTTCTGTTTTTCGTGAATTTTTGCAAAAAAATTGTTTTCGTTTTCGTTCATTTCGTTACCGTTTTGTTACCATTTATTTCATTTTTTGTTATTTTTTTAGCATTTAAAGCAGTTCACTGTATTGTATTGCAGTAACGGAAATGAAACGCACAACAAAATTTCCGGCGTTTCTGTTCGTTTCGTTTCATTTTGGAGACAAAATTCATTTGTCATTTTGTTGCGTAACGAAATGAAAAAACGAAAATGGAAACGAAAAATTGTTTGTTTCATGCCCATCTCTAGAACTCAGGCCCTGATGAAGATAAGGGGATTGTAAACGGGCGTGAGTGACACACACACACCCAGTGTCATCTCACAGGAGAGGAGATAAAATGAGTCATGATTTTGAGGCGGAACAGTGGGAGGCTATTCACTTTTTCCAACACTTTGCTTTTCCTGGTGGAAGAGAGAAGGAAATGGAACAATGTGTTTCAATGTCAATGTCGCCATTCCAAAACATCGAGGGCTGAAACCACAGAACACATGGCTGAGCTCGCGGTATTGAGACTGCTGTTGTTTGTGGGATAAAATGACTTTATTGTTTTAAAAATAACTCAAGAGTAACATGGTTGCATTTATTTATTTATTTACTTGTTTGCTTAGAGTTCTTACAGTTCTTACAGTACTTACTTACTTACTTACTTACTTACTTACTTACTTACTTACTTACTT
>JAHTLZ010000054.1:4771920-4792980 GCA_023846285.1 Phrynocephalus versicolor
AAATAAATAAATAAATAAATAAATAAATAAATAAATAAATAAATAAAGGGGGAAATATTCATCCCTTCATATTTGTCAGGGTCTCCAGACCCAATGAATGTGAAGGAACTAATATTAAACTAATCAGCTATATTTGTTTTTTTTTTAATATCCATCCCTATCTCTCATCTCAACCTCTCCAAAACTGACTTTTCTGCTACAGTTCCCTCTCACAACTTAGCTAAGTGCATAAAGCGCATGTGGGAAGCCACCTGGCCCAAGTCGACAAAAGCTACTGAGATATTGATTTTGATTTCCCTTTCCTGGAATTTCGTGGCCCCTTTGCCCTTTGGAATTTTTGCCCTTGCATCCAGCTGGTGAGGAAACGATGACGATAAGATGAAGCCAGGTCTGGTTCAGAGACCAGCAATGCTCCCGACGCTGAGAGGTTTGGGGCTTCTCACTCCTTCTTGGCGGCAGCCTCCCTTCGTGTCAAGAACACATTTTGCTGTGCTTCCCAGCTTTCTACAGCAGAGTCTGTGAAAAGCACAGGAAGGGCGGCAGTGAAATTCTTACCGCTGTAGCCAGAAACCTTTTGGGTGGGATATCTGATTTTGAGGGAAGACGCAGAATCCAGCTGACATCTATTATTAGAGTCCAGGTGTACATTTCTCTGATCTGATGGTTTTTATGAGCCTGTCAGCTGTAGGTTTTACCTGCATTTTACTTTTTTTAAAAGCCGCTGCCTCTTTCATGACTTCTTTCTACTTTGTTTTTCTTCCTTCCTCTCTTTTGAATAAATATACTGAATTGGAAATTGGAGTTGATCTGGTTTTCTTTTTTGGTCCCAGGAACGGCTTCATCCAGATGAAGAACAGATGGTTGATGATCATTGGAAGACCCAACTAGAGGTATAAGAATTCTTGACTTGATCCTGAGTAATACACAGGATCTGGTGCAAAATGTCAACGTGACTGATCCAATAGGGAACAAGTGACCACAACACAATTACTTTCAACTTAATCATAGACTGCCAATCACTGATAAAATCTAACTCAGAGACCTTAAATTTTCAAAAAGGAAATTTCGCAAAGATGAGGAAACTAGTAAAAAAATAAGCAGAAGGGAAAATTGAGAGAGTCCAAACACTCCAAGAGGTAACCACTGCACCACGGGGTGTTGATTATTTGTTTGCCCGTTCCATTTGTATACTGTCCATCTGGCTACAAAGCCACTCTGCTCCATTTATGATATCAAACAATACAATTATTTTTCTTCAGTGGCGATCAGTAGCATGATCTGATTTTTGTCCAAAGCTATTCTAATTTTAACTGTGCTGACTGCGAACCATTGGCTTAAATTATTAAGCCAGAATGTCCTTCTATGTTTCCACACTTCCCATCTATTTTTCCTTCAAGGATAAGCTGCAGCAGATGGTATCTGTTATTGCATAGTACTATATGTGGCTAAAGTATTCCATTTTTCTTCTCTTTATGGTACTGAGACTTGCTATTGCAACAAATAATATTAATAAAGACACAATTAATTTTGGCAGAAAGAAATGAGGTCCAATTTACAACCTACTAAACAAATTAAAGACAATCACAGTCAAATACAACCAATAACAGAAACACGACCAACAGCGGCAGCAGCAACACAAACAAACAACAATATAAACACAATAGGTTCCAAGGTAAGATGATGGGATGAAATTAAGTGCTGAAACCGCCACTGTTACCTCCGGAAAAGCCTGTCTAAAATGGCAGGTGTTCACGAATCATTTGAAAATTTCCAGTGAAGGGGCCAGGCAAATCTCAGGTGGGAAACAGTTCCAAAAGTGAGGGGCGACTTCTAAGGAGGCTCGGTTCCTGATCTTTTCTGTCTGAGACTTTCTCAGGGTCAACATGTCCTCCTGGGAAGAACGAATAATCGGGGAGATATCATTTTGCAAGGGGAGTGGCATCAGTTTACCAAGCTTATTGGGCATCAGTTATTAACAGGATTTCACAGCCTCTGAGTTGAGCCCTAGGCAAGCTGCTAGAAAAAATATGGTTGGGAGTTCTGTGCTTCCTTGACAAGATGATCCAAGCTGTTAGAGTTCCAGGTCTACTGTTCTGTGATGATAATGGCGCCTGATAAGAGTACTCTAAAGCAGGCCAGCACAACCGGTAGACCATGGGGTACCGGTAGCCCATGAAGGGCTCAAAAGAAGCCCTCTGGCCACCATTAAAAAAGTGAGGGGATAAGTTCTGCACCCCTCCCTCCCCCATCCCAAGGACCACCACTGTCCTAAGCAAAGTTCTGAGTCTGCCATCCCACGGTCTCAGCCAAGCAGGGCAGTTCAAGGGCCATGGCGTGGTCCCCTCCTCCCTGTGCCAGCCACATGTGCACTCCTATAAGTAGACCCGGGGGCCCTTGGGGAGATCAAAGTAGACCGCAGGGCCATTTGGGAGCAAAAAGTAGACCGTGGGCTCATCAAAGTTGGACAGCCCTGCTCTAAAGCTATATTTTCTGGGGGGGGGGGAGAAAGACCATCACATTCTCACTATAGAAATTGGGAGGAATGAACACACACACACACACACACACACCATTGAGAACTGTGAATGAATGAGTCAGCAACAACTTCCGGTCAAAGGCAACAGATCATGAGCTGATGATGAGTCAGCGGCATGGCTGGCTCGGAAAGTCGGAATTCCTTGTACCGCAGTGGTTAGACAAGGATTCCATGACACTGCAGACAAATAGGGACCGTTTTCAAATGGAATATTCATTTATTTATGTGTTTATTTTTATACCTCCCATCTGGCTTCCAAGGCATCGCTAAGCAGTTCACCACGAATATATTAAACAACGATCTAAAATGAATAAATGAAAACAGTGACACAGTGCAAAAAACCAAACTTAACATCAAACGCATAAATTAAATAACATGAAATTAACTAAAAATAATAATTTAAGAGCAAGATAACCTCTGGACCCCCCTACTACAACTCCATGATTGCACAATATAGGCCACACTCTACTGTATATTATATCTACTACATATATTGTACTGTAATCTATTAACTTGCACACTATAAGATGCATCTAGAAACTCAGTTTTTTTTTCTGCCATTGACTATATGCCATGCCAACAAATCCAGAGCATTTTAGTCAAACTGGGTGCACACATGCTTGAGAGGTCGTCTTGTTGGCTTTACACATGGTGGACTATGCCCCAAGTGCGGTTAGATGGGGCCTTGGTGGTAAATAATTGCCCGTGACACTTTAGAGCGGATTGACCTCTACTTTCACATAAGGCTGCCGGGAAGTGTTCCACTTTCAGTTGCACTGATCCTGCCACTCAATTCCTGCCAATTTTCGATCTTGTTTTTGCCTGCTTTCCATTTGGAAGGGATTAAACTGCATCTCACTCTGCACTCTCTTAATCAATTTCAACCAACAGGCGGGTACAACGGGTGGCGGTGCTGGTGGGAAGGGAAGGAGGCTGCCAAATTCAATCAGATATGTTTGTCCAAAACCTCTTGGAAACTGTTGGATTTGGACCAAATCTTCCTTTCTTCCGTGCATTTCTTGTAGTCTGATATTTATAGTTTACTTAAAATAAACGACTCCGTATGTTCCTGTCTTCCATTTCCCAAGGGGGAGATGACAGCTAGGTTTGCCCAATGGCCGAGTAACCATCTTCTTTATGCCGCAAAGCCTTTGATTCTTCGCCGCCTGCCCCTCCTGTGTTCCGTAAACATTTCTGACGAAATCCTACATTGTCCAGACGCAGCCGAGCTTTGAAAGGAAGGCTCCGGTTTCCAAAGAGGTTGCTTGACATTTTTTCAGCCATTCTGCCAATACGGTTGCACGGGCAGGTTTGTGATAGACCAGCGAGGAGCTGGGGGACAGTCCCCACCAGCGCTCTGCTGCCGTCTGCTCAGTCTGAGACTGTGTCCTCAATTCTTCACACTCACCCTCAGCCAAAACTGTCAACATTCCAGGCAGTGGTCAGGTGCAAGCTTCTGGGCCCTTCTGTCACGACCCACAGACTCACACACACAGGTAAGTTCAGGCTTTGACTGGAAACTCAGAGTCAAACCCCAATACAGCAAATCAAAAGTAAATCAGAGTCCAGGAAACCTATAGCAAGGTCACACCTATTCAGAGAGCAAAGCAGAGTCCAAGGTAAACAGTCCAGAGGTGAAAGCCAGAATGCCAATGGTAGCTTACGCCAGGTCCACTGAGAAAGTCCAGAGACAAGAGAGACGAGGTCCAGGGTCACACCAAGCAGGAACAAGGATCAAGCAGGAAAGCAGTAGCAAGTTGTCATATCAATGCATTGCTCCCACAATTTGCCTCAGTCCTAACTTCCCCAGAAACTAATCCTATCAAAACTCAGGACTCCCTAAAGGTAGACGTCGGTGGCTCAGATAAAGCTTGTCTCTGCTTCTCCTAGTTGTAAGTCTTTGCTGCCTTCAGCAAGCAGCCCTCTGTGGGGGCGGAGAATCCCCTGAAGATGCTGAATCACTCTCCTGTGCAGCTGCTGGAGGAACTGACAGCTCAGAAACCCCAGTTCTGGTATTTGGTGAGAGAGAGAAGAGCTTCCCTCTATCCACTTTACTCATGTCCTGTATTATTTTCTACATCTCAATCATATCCCCCCTCAGGCGCCTTTTTTCCAGACTCCATGAATTCAGATTCCAAGAATTTGTTAATTTTTTCCCTATCTCCAGAATTTTTTATGTTGTACAGATTTTGTGTTATAGAAACCGTTTCTTATACGGGATCCCCTGTATCTCTTACTTACCCTGAAAGCCCTATGAGAGGCACTGTAAGTTGATTCCGGCACAAAACACAACAATATAATTGGTAAACACTATGCTGCTTTTTCCCTCCTTGGAAAAACAAAATTCCTGTGGACGCCATAGCTGAAATAAGAGGGCGCCTTCCAGAATAGGCAGTTACTGAAGCACTTGAGAAGCAGGGCATGCATCTACTTGATACTCTAGGTCTAAAGCATGTCTCTGCTTGGCAGAACCCCAAACATCAATTCTTCCAGTTTAACTAGGCTTCTGGAAAACCCAGACAGAAACATCTCAGTGCTTGTGTGTATGACTCTCTCCGTGCAGGCACCATGAAGCCACTGAGATTACCAGGTATTCATCCCATCTTCCTTTCTGGGTTAAAGCCAATAGTCCCCTGGCAGTTTTTATAGTTAGTCCCTGCAGCTTGGCATAGACCCGTGCTCTAACTCCTCTGACATGTGAGTGTTTACCAGAGTAACAAAACAAAACAAAAACCACACCTCCCCCCCCCTTTGCTTTAATGGCTACTGCCTCCTGTGGCTGGCTGTTTTCCCCTCACAAAGCATTAGCCCAAAGTGGCTAGAAGTCCATACCTGTGGTTGCTGCGGGATTGCCCAACTCGGTTGCCAACGCTGCCAATGGCAAAAACGATGCGAAACAGCAAACACAAAACAGATTCCGCTCAACACAGGGAGCTTGGGTTGGGGAGGTATCAACGCTGCTGTTTGAAGAGGGTCTGAGAAGCCGAGCCAAGCGTCACAAGGGGATGGACAGTACCTTACAATGTTGGTATTTAGGTGTAAAGAAATACCCCATTGCTTGACCGTTAGAAAGAAAGGGAAACCTTTGGACATATGATTTGGAAATGTAAGAAAGTGAGAACATATTGGAATAAAGTAGAAAATTGGTTAACAGAAATAAGAAAAAAAGGATTCAGCTAAAAATAGATTATAAGTGGTACCTTGTATAAAGGAATTGATTCGTTCCCAATGAATTTCTGTTGAGCAAATTTTCCTTTATACAAATTTCCCATAGGAATGCATTGAAAATGGAGTAATCCCTAATCGCGACCATTTTTATGTTGTATGGATTCGCCCCATAGGCAATTATTTTAAGCAAATTTCCCCTATCTCCAGAATTTTTTATGTTATACAGATTTGATGTTATACAAACCGTTTGTTATACGAGGGTGGAGAGAAAAAGCAACTGGAGAGAAATTTTAAAAAGATTATGTACTATGGAATAGCAGCAGCTATAACGGTTTTAACAATTGGATGAAAGAATGAAAAAAATGGAAAGATGATAAATGCAAAGATTATTTGTACCAATTTTTCCAAAATGATTGGATACAAATAATGCAAGAGGGAAAGATAGAAGGGAAAAACAGAATTTTGAAGGAGTAGGAGAAGTTCATAGAATAGATAAAAGGAAAGCTTGAGAATGAGAAATGAGCTCTGGTGGTTCTTAACCTGTGGGTCCCCAGATGTTCCTGGACTGCAATTCCCAGAAGTCTTTATCACTAGCTGTGCTGGAAGGGATTTCTGGGAGTTGCAGTGCAGGAGCATCTGGGGACCCACATGTTGAGAACCACTGGGCTGGTCTATTCCACCATGCTTTGACAATGTATAATATGAGACAGAATTGAAATTAAATGCTTGCTGGGGGGAGGGGGGAGGATAAATGAGGAAGGGCGAACAAGTCAGCGAAAATGTTTATGGGATTAGATGTTGGAAATATAAGTGTATGTGCTTGCTCCTCAAATAAAAAAATTAAAACATTAAAAATAAATTGCAATACATTGAGATTAGAAATGCATTTGCTCTGAATTATGCCATTATTTTTAACACGGATAGCTCAATCACAAGTCGTGTGACTGAAGGGGATTCTGAAACTTGTACTCCACAGATAAACTAAATACAGTGGTACCTTGTATAACGGAATTAATTCGTTCCAAATGAAATTATGTTAAGCAAATTTTCCTTTATACAAATTCCCATAGGAATGCATTGAAAGCAGAGTAATCCCATTTTTATGTTGTACGGATTTTCCCCATAGGCAATTATGTTAAGCAAATTTTCCCTATCTCCGGAATTTTTTATGTTGTACAAATTTTATGTTATACAAGCTGTCTGTTATACAAGGTACCACTGTATGTCTAGATGACACACACAGAGAGAGAGAGAGAGAGAGAGAGAGAGAGAACAATGCAAAATAAGAGACTGGGGACTGGTGGATCTTTTGTGTTTTTAACCTGAGTGAAGCCAGGTTCGTTGGACAGTCCCAAATGAAAGTTGAGGTTCTACATGTGCCATAAGAGATTGTTGCTTTTGTAGCAATAAGGCAAACTTGGCTCCCCCCGCCCCCCGGTAAGTTAAAAGCACAGCAGACATCCTGGGAAACTGTGCTGACAATCCAACTGGATAGGCACTCGTCAGTTTTTGCAGCTAAGTGAACATATAATAATAAGCAGAGCTTATTTTAATTTACTCTTTGTCTGTCTTATTGTATTGTGTATTGACACCGTTTATTGTATCTTGTATTGTATCTTGTGTTGTACCCTGACCATTGCCGGACCAGTCAGATTGCTGGAAGCCGCCCAGAGTTCCCTTGGGAAGATGGGCGGGGTATAAATCCAACAATAAATAAATAAATAAATAAATATAAGTAACAGGGCCAGTATAGAAAGGTGCACAGAGCCACTTTGTCAGCCAACATATGTGGGCCCTAAATGAAACCATTTGCTTATAAAGTTGGCAGTTTCTCGTAACTAGGTGTTTCAGCAGAAACTTGCAACCAGCTGGTGCTGGGAGAAGCTTCCTTTGCTGACTTCCATAAATCACATGGTGAATAAAGACCTTGGTCAGGATTTATTCTGGCCATTGTGCAATCATCATTCAGTTCTGACCTGCCATGAAAGGAAGTTTTGCTCAAGGAGAAATCTAGACCAAAATTCCATTTATCCCTACATTTAGGAAGACAAAGGGCTCCCTCTGCTGTTTACTGAAACAAAAGTTAGTTCTGAACAAAAGACAGATTGAAGTTACGCCAATTTGGGGGGGGGGGTAAAGAGAAGCAAATACATTTTTTTATCTCGGGAGATTTTGTTGTAATGCAATTTCTCCAAACCGAGTTCAGAAGCCCAAGCAGAAAACAACACTAACTAATCTTCCCTGAATGATGGACTAACTATTATGTGTCTTTCATATGAATCGATAGGATGTCATGTCCGACTCTTCGTGACCCCATGGACCAGAGCTCACCAGGCCATCCTATCTTCCACTGCCTCCTGGAGTTTGGTCAAATTAATATTGGTTGCATCGATGACACTGTCCAACCATCTCATTCTCTGCCGTCCTCTTTTCCTTTTGCCTTCAATCTTTCCCAACATCAGGGACTATTCCAAGGACTCTTCTCTCCTCACGAGGTGGCCAAAGTACTGAAGCCTCAGCTTCAAAATCTGTCCTTCCAGTGAACATTCAGGGTTGATTTCTTTCAGAATGGATAGGTTTGATCTCCTTGCAGACCAGGGGACTCTCAAGACTCTCCTCCAGCACCACAGCTCAAAATTAATTGTCACCAATTAATTCAAGGGACTTCCAGGTGTGTGTTTGCTGTCATAGTACCCCAGACCTCCACTTCATGCTCCTGAGTTCCCAGAAATCCTTGGGGATGGTACACTGGAACAAGGAAGACCGCCTCTCAAGAGCTAGCAAGGTTCCTGCACAGCCGTTGCGTGCATATACTCTCTTCCCTTTCAAGGGGAAACGGGCTTGTTTAATGACCCCAGGGAGAATGAATTTTCACCCGGTCTGCCAGCCAAAGGTGAAGTATGCCAAAAGCCCAAACAAACTGAGAGGAAAGCCAATCCTCTGTTTTGATTTTTACCAGGTGTACGAGCAGCAGCCTCTCCGAAATCAAAGCACATTTCCGCACACGCATATTGAATGGTTTGCTCTGAGTTAAGAACTCCCTTGTGGTTTAGATCCACAAAGCTATACTCTTTATGGACTGAGGTCATGGCCAGTTTCAAACTCTGCCAGCCTGCTGGCGGGCGCTTCAGGTTCCACACTGAAGCAGGTGACTTAGGTGGTTACTTCACGTCCATTTTGTTTCTGTTAGTGTTGCACTTAGGAGCAGTACAAAAGAAGTTACTTCACGTCCGCCGTGTACCTACTGAAATTTGTCTTGACCACACCCCTGGAACAGGTGCTAAGCACGACAATACTGTACCTGGTGCTGGGGTAGGGTTTTCCCTTGTCACTCTTTGTTCCTGCTTTGTTCCTACTACACTGTGTAGTAACGACTGTCACGCAACAAAACATTCGTTTCTCTCAGAAAATTGTGTCCGGTTTTTTTTTTATTTTGACTTTTCAGAAGCGAAATATCAAAAAAGATTTTTTAAGCCCTCGTCCACCCCCTCCCCTAAAAAATAAAAGGAAGCTAGACAAATTCAGTGTTTGTCACGGTTTGTCATCGCATAGGCGATTCTGTTAAGCAAATTTCCCCTATCTCCGGAATTTTTTATGTTGTACAGATTTTATGTTCTACAAACCGTTTGTTATAGGAAGGTCCACTGTACTTCTGGGGGGGGGGGCGAGAGAGAGAAAAGAGATGGCCTCAGAGAAGAAAAGTCACTGCCGAGGGGACCTGACCTAAAGACTTCCAAAACATCAAGCCAGCATTCACCAAAATATTTCTTTTTGCACGTGGGAATGAGCAATGGACAATTCTGGTTCTCCAAAAATCCCTTTCCCCCTTGAAGCTGATTTCTCCTTTCTGAAAGAAAGGGCACCTTTTCTCCTATATACTTTCCTTATTCCAGCAGGGTCTCATCCAAACCCTGGCTGACTTCTGCAACAGAGCATCCAAGACCTTAATTAGAACTATCCTCTAGGGATCATGTTGGAGGCTGAAAGGTCTGCCATCTTTTGATACAGACTGTGTGTGGCTTTCTTCTTCAGCAACTCTAAACCCTAAGTCAGGCATGTCCAAAGTCAGGCCCAGGGGCCAAATGCAGCCCGTTTTCAAATTTCGACTGGCTTACAGCCTCTTCTCCCTGCCAGTTCAGCCTGTCACACATCCCTGCCAACTGGCCTCTCCCCATTGCTTGCAGTTTTATGGTTTGCCTGCCCTCCTTGCCTCCATCCTTTCCCCAGCTACCTGCCCAGACCACCTGTCCCTGGTTCCATTGCTGCAGCCTCCTCCCCGCCTCCTTGCATGTCCAAATGCAGCTGAGTGGTTGGCCCCCATAAATTTGCACCTCACCAAATTTGGCCCTCCTTGCAAAAAGTTTGGACACCCCTGCGCTAAGTCCTTTCTTCCTCTCTCAAAATTGCCTTGTGGGGCTTTATGTAGGGTATAAATGAGTTGGATTTGGTCCCACCCTCTCTCTCCCCCCACTATGAAACTTTCCCAAATATACTCCATAAATTGCGGTCCCATGCGAACCATAAGCCAGGTAATAAGACCTTTTCCCCCCATCTTGCCAAAAGCACAGAGGTGGCAAACTGGGGGAGGGGGGGTAGCTTATTAGCGCCAAGGTGAATTTTATGTGCAATGGAAAATGTTTACTCAGCTGAAGAAGAAGAAGAAAAGGACTGGGGGGGGGAGGTTTTTTGAACCCAAGAACTCACATTAATGAAAACAAGAGAACATGGAAGAGGGGGGGTGTGATCTCTGGCACAAAGGGGCAATTCACTCGCACGCACAGGTGTGATTGCATTGGGGGAGCTCAAAACCTCTGGGTCAGAGCACACACTGGCCCTCTTGACTTCATAATTTTACTAGCATGAATTGCAGGTGTTACTTCAGGTTCACCCACAACACTGCCAGGAGTTATCATTCTGATGTTCTTTTTTTAAAAAAAAAGAACTTAGTCTTTGGATATCAATCCCCTTATCTTGCAAGATAAATACAGTGGACCCTCGTATAACAAACAGTTTGTATAACATAAAATCTGTACAATATAAAAATTCTGGAGATAAGGGGAAACTTGCTTAACCTATGGGGAGAATCCATACAACATAAAAATGGGATTACTCCATTTTCAATGCATTCCTATGGGAATTTGTATTAAGGAAAATTTGCTTCATATTAATTTCATTTGGAACGAATTAATTCCTTTATACATGGTAACACTGTAAATAGTTCCAGACAGGTGATTTATGGTGTGCTGTGTGCTTTCCCCTCCCTCCTTACAGGCAGAAACTGCACCTGCCAGGAGATAACGGAACAGCATTTTTGCAACACAAGGAGGAAAAAAAAAGATAAATACATTGCAATGGGGGGGGGGACCCGCGGGAAGAGGAAGAGGAAGACCCGCGGACCGGGCTGGCGCGCACCACGCATGCGCCCCCGGATCCCCCCCTCCACCTCTGCGGAGGCGGCGTAGAGCGGGGTGGGGGGTGGGGGGGGTCGAGCGAGGACGGACGGCGGCTTTGGAAAGGCGAGGTGAGACGAGAAGGCGCCTGCGCGAGGAAAGGGGCGGAGGAGGGGTGGGGGGAGACCGAGAGCGCCTTAAGTGCGCGTGCTTGGGCTGGGAGGAGGTGGGGTTTGCGCGTGCCGCCGGGAGAGGTAAGAGGAGGGGCGCCTGCAACTGCTGGGGTTAAAGGGGGGCGGGATGGGAGGTAGTGAGTGCAACCTCTGGGCGCGGGGTCGGGGGAAGGGACTTCAGTGCCCAGCCTGTGGCGCGCGCGCGCACCCCCCCCCCCGGGTCCGCGGGAGGCTGCTCCAAGGGGGGGGGGGTTGTGCTCAGAAGAGGGGCAGCTTAAGACGGGTTGCTTTGGGGGCTGGTGGTAGGGGGACACCGGGGAGTCTCTGCAAAGTCGGGGCATAGGGGTGGGTGTCGCCCTATTCAGAGGGCAATTTCCTCCCTCTCGAACCCTTGCCTGGTCCCTGACCAAGAAGGTGGGTTAGGGGGCGGAAAAGGGGACAAACAAGCTAGCTGAGGAAGAAGAGGCTGTTCTTGACCATGAGCAGAGTGCCTGCACCCTCCCTCGTCTGCCCTGTCCCTGCTCAGTGGGATAAATACTGTGCACGTGTGTGAGAGAACAGCCTTCTCCAATTTTATTTGTGCAGTGGAGCAAATGTTGCCCCAAGGTCTGAAAGAAGCTAGAACAGCCTTTCCCGGTTTTATTTATGTATTCAGTGGAATAAATGTGTATATGTGTGAGAGAAGCTGGAACGGCTTTCCCCACTGTCATTTATGCAGTAGAGTCAATGTTGTGGAAATGCCTGAGAAATGCTAGAACAGCCTTCTCCAACTTTATGTATGCATTGGAATAAATGTGTATATGTGTTAGAAAAGCTAGAACCGACGTCCCCGATATTATTTATACAGCAGAGCAAATAAATGTGGGAGAAAAGGTAGAACATGCTTCCCCAATATTATTTATGCAGTGGAGTAAATGTTATGTAAATGTGGGAGAAAAGCTAGAACAGACTTACCCGGTGTTATTTATGCAGTGGAGTAAATGCTGTGTCAATGTGGGAGAGAAGCTAGAACAGCCTTCCCCAATTTTGGAGGAACAACAGTATCTTGGAGCACAACTCCAGATGTTTTCTGCAACAGGCATAGCATAGGCATCTTGGTTGGGCAGCCTATGCTACCTTGACCTCCTTGGAGAAAAGATAGGATGTAAACAGGGGTTAGAAAAATTTCCTCCTTTATAGGCCTGTGAAGTTGGGCACAGTCCATAAAAACTGTTGCCAAATAAAACTTATTCATCTTTTAAATGGCTGCAAGATTCTTTGTTTTTGCTTCAACACATTCACATTGCTGTCCTGCCTTTGAATGCATATTGTATGTGTTACAACTCACAGAGTCCCTCAGCTGTCTTTGAGATTCTGGGCTTTGTAGTCTGGAGCTGACTGTTCCAGGCTCTTGATATAAATTCCAGGCATGTCCAAACTTTGGCCCTCCAGATGTTTTTGACCACAACTCCAACAGTCCTTTGTCATTGGCAATACAGACTTGGAATTCTGGGAATTGTGATCCAAAACATCAGGAGGGCCGAAGTTTGGACATGTCTGAATTAAGCCAACAGGGAAACTTACTTCAGGGGTGCCCAAACTTTGGCCCTCCAGGCGTTTTGGACCACAACTCCCAGAATTCCAAGCATATATTGCCAATGACAAAGGACTGTGGGAGTTGTGGTATCTGATTTTTCCATCTAAATGTTGAACGTTACATATATCCTTGTATCACATGCACGAGATACATTTTTGAGATAAGGTACAAGTACTGCCTTGTGCATCCTTATTTGGGTGCAATTCAGCTAAATATAGTGGCACTGCAAGATTAAATATGTTGATTAAATATACTGCCCGTTTAATGTACTGTACATACTTGCCATTTACTGTAGCACTTATTCTCTCCGTTTTGTAAAGAGAGCCCTGCAAAACCCACCCATGCTATGTGTTGAGAAATGGCTAATAATGTTGATGCTGTAGTACTAGGCTAGTGTGTGTTAAGAATGCGTATATATTGTAGTTAGGTCAAAAATGTACCTTGCATCTGATATGGAAGATCTTAAGTGAAGCAGTTGTTATTGCCACTTTATCTGCTGGAGTGCTGTTGATACTCTAAGCATGTTGAGTTGTTCGTAGTTACAGAGTGATTATTTCATAAACACAGTTGACAAGAGTTAAAGGCCTGTTTGTGTTTTTCTTAGTCACGTGGTGCCAGCTTTTAATGCACTTTAATGGCAAACCTGCAGTTGCCAATATCCTGCCCGTTGAATAAACATAAAGCTATTCTTGTTTATATTTCTTGTCTATAACTCCACATAATGTCCTAGTAGTCTGTTAGAATGGGCCCTTTGAAATGAGCGGGATTTCTTTGTTGCAAGTAGCATATATGCAGTGGAGAATTGGGTCTTCTTTACTTGAAATTAAAACTAGGTTTAGTACAAACGTTTTTTTGAAAAAAGTGCCTCAATTGCTCGTTGTGTGGGTTCAGCTTCCCTGTCAGATGTTTTGAGCTGATGCTTCTCTCAAGCCTTCCCCCCCCCCAAAAAAAAAAATCCACGAGTTTCTAATTAATTTATTAGATTACTCACAGTCATGAGTTATCATTTAAGCCATCACTTCTTATGACTCCTGTATTGCTGCCTCACAGGAAATTTCAAAAATTGACATTTTTGAAGACTTATGCAGAAAAAAAGATTTCTTTCTCATTAAATTGCTATGTAACTCAATTTATTTTTTTAAAAAATCATTGGTTTTCACTCTCCTGCTTCCTCACTTACAGAAGGTTGACAATGGAGGGGAAATCCAGGACTAAGAATATAAGTGGAACAGGCATGTTTTGTGTATAAACAAAGTATGCTGAAATGCTTCTTAGTTAAACTGAAATACAGTGATTTAGCCAGGCCTGGATCATGCTTCTTGTGTTTATATGCAAGCATTTTGTTTGTTTGTTTGTTTGTTTTGCAATCAAGCTATATGGCTGCCTTAAATTTTTTTCCTAGCTGGAAATAAGCTAGGTATTATGCAACCTGCTTGTTCTTCTCACACTTATCCTCTTTGTCAATACCAGCTACTATTACTGTACAGCTATTTCTGTTCTCACATGCACGCTTCTAGGTGTTTCCCAACAAGTATAACTGAAACACTTTATTAGTAGAAATTAAGACACGAAACTGAATCTAGAAACTGAAACTCGAAACTGAATCAGATATGGCCAGAAGTTGTGAAATCTGGAATGGCTTGCACTCATACTATTGGTGCCTTTAAGGATTTCAGAACTCTTGTGTGTGTGTGTGTGTTGTGCAATTACAGTTGTCACCGACTCTTCATCATGACCCCATATCCATGATTCCCACAGTCCTTTGTCACTGGCAGCCTAAGCTTAGAATTCTGGGAATTGTGGTCCAAAACATGAGGGCCAAAGTTTGGACATGCCTGCTTTACAGTCATTGCCATGAATTGGAAGGTGATTGGCAACCAATGTCTTTCAGTAATTTGACCTTGAGACTGTCCAGAAGTCTGTCTCGAGTAATATGGTTGCCACGTTTTGTACCAACCGCAGCCACTTAGAAGGTTTTCTTCTATATAGAAGTGACCCAGATATAGGAGTGCTTGGAGGGGCCGTTTTGTCATCCACCAAGGATGCTCGCTCATATGCAACTGTGCAACCAGATGATTAAATGAGAGGAAGAGAAAAGTGCTGGAGTCAGCACATTGCCAAGGTTAGTGTGACTAATGACTATTAATGTCATTTTTGCTGGATGAGGTAATGCAAGCTTAACGCACAGGGCTCCTCGGAAGGCGAAGGGACTCACGCTGGAATCCTCCCTTAAAAGCAGTTCTGCTTATGACTAGGTGGTATTTTTAGCACAGATGTCTGCTAGAGAGTGATTACATTTTTTTCAAGTGATATTTCGTCTTTCCCTTGTCTAAGAAATCTCTTCCTCTCCTGGGGAGATATATGGAGCTCTCTGGGGAGATATATGCAGCTGACTATAAAATGTACACTATAATCATTGACATTGAACGAGGCAGCACGTAGCAGCAATTCAGTGCCTTTAAAGACTCTTAATGCAGCTCTCTCCTTCTGCTCTATTTGCTGCTCTTGGGTAAGTCAGGACAGTGCTTTACAAATTCTCCATGTGTGCGGCACATGCCTCATTCCTGCTATCTGGAAGTGGAGTCATGGCAACTGGACTTCATTTTCTGAGAGGCTGAAACGTTTCTCTGCTCATCCAAACAGCTTTGTCGGTCTGAGGAAAGCTAATGGCAACTCCTCCATTTTATAGTTCACTGTGTTAACATAAGAACAGCCTTGCCGGAACAGGCCACAGCCCATCCAGTCCAGCATTCTGTCTCACACAGTGACTCGCCATTTGCTTCAGGGTATTCCCAAGCAGATGTCTTCACCTGCTTAAGATTCCCCGCAAATGGCATTGAGAGATCGCCTGCCTCTCTGTCTCCAACCCGGAGGTGGTCCTTAGGCATCCTTGATTATAGCCATGGATACCCTTGTTCTCCATGAACTTGTCCAATCCTTTCTTAAGGCTGACGGCTGTCACCACTGCTTCTGGCAGGGAGTTCCATACACCAGCGATCCCCTGGTTGAAAAAGCACTTTCTCTTGTTTGTTTGAGATCTAGCACTCAAAAGTTTCATGGAGTGCCCCCTAGTTCTAGTGTTGTGTGATAGGGAAAACAGTTTTTCCTTAACTACTTTGTCCACACTGTGTATGATTTTATAAACTTCAATCAGGTCACCTCTTAGGCGCCGTCGTTCAAGAGTGAAGAGGCCCAGCCGTTGCATGCTAAAATGCCCTGAGTCTCAGTTGAGGATGATGAGAGCAAGAAACAGTTGTTATCTGGACAGTTTCCTAGGCCAAGCAAAGTTGTTGAGAGCTGTATGCCTGCACCCTACCTTGTGTGGCGAAATGCAGGCTTATGGATACAGGCCCTGGGGCACCTCGGAGGGAGGCAATCGAAGTCCATTTAACTTCATACGGCCAATCCACTGAACTCTCTTGTGTTAGTACGGGAAAAACTCCCACTGCAGAAAAAACAATAGTATTTTATTAAAGCTCATAGATCAGATACATCCTGAGGTGAGAAACATACCAATATTGTTAAATACTCAGTTGACATATGTTTGTATACAGATTCTTTGTAAAGCGCTACAATGATTTTTTTTTGTAGCCAATGGATTTTTTTTTTTTTTTGTAGCCAGTACCAACCTTCTTCTTTTTTTTTCCTGGCTGCAAAACATTGGTGCTTGTTTTGGGAGATAAAATTGTTTTAACTTCTCCCTCTGTGCACCCAATCGCGTCACCAATGGCGGACATCAGTGCTTGCTTCAGGAGAGAAAAAAAGGTTTTAAAAAAAACCTGCTCCCCCCCCCCAATAGACCTACTGTATTCACCCGAGGGCCCCTTTTTCCAGCTCAAAATTAGGGCTGAAAAACTCGACTCATATTCGAGTATATACGGTATTGCCGAAAACAGTCAGTAACCATTAGGAAATTATAATATGGGTGGATTTGCATGGCTGCAGAGTTCAGTTCCCCCACCTGGCCTCCTTGACAAAGTCCCTTCCAAGCTACAATTCAAAGATTAAGATGAATGCCCATTAGCTTTGCCCTAGCTTTGCTGCTGCTGTATCCGTTGACTCATGTTTAGTTTGTGGTCCTTAAATTCCTTTTATCACCAGCGAGATTTAGATTGGGGATAGAAATAATCGAATCATCTCGGGACTGTTTTCTTTAGATGGCAGAGATGTTGCTCTGACAACAGCACAAAAAATCCTCCTGCATCTCCATCTGGTCACTTGAAATTTCTTCTGCATTATTGGCAATGATAAACCAAGCTGAATGTCTTCATTTTTAGGAGGACTATGTCAGTAATCCTAGTTATGGTTTCCACCCTTTTCCAGGAAAAAAGTCTTGCAGGTGTTAAGAAGGTCCTCGCTTATATGTCGTCCTGCAGATACCGCCTCAACAGCTATGGGTGAGTATAGCCGCTTTATCGATTGGGATAAGATGGATGCTACCATCCAGGATCAAGATGCGAAGGAACTGAGTAGCACCGAGCTCCAAGACCTGAAACATCTGGCTCGCCAAGGTTACTGGGCCAAGAATCACTCCTTTAGAGCAAAAGTATACCACAAACTGATAAGTGACATCCCTTGCCGCACAGTAACGCCAGATGCCCACGTCTACCGGGACATTGTAGGGAAAATCACCGGCAAACGTAACAGCAACAGCCTCCCTCTCCCGGAATTTGTGGACAACAGCCCCGTTCCCACCTACTGCCTGAACGCAGAGGGCGTTGCGGCCGTCAGGAAGGTCATCTCGTGCGTCGCGAGCCAATTTCCGGACATCTCCTTCTGCCCGGCTCTGCCTTCGGTGGTGGCCCTCCTCCTCCATTACAGCCGAGACGAAGCCGAGTGCTTTGAAAAAGTCTGCCGCCTCTTGGCTTGCAACGACCCTTCCAGGCGCTTCATCGACCAGACTTTTTTGGCCTTCGAGTCCTCGTGCATGACGTTCGGCGACCTGGTGAACAAGTACTGCCAGGCGGCCCATAAGCTCATGGTGGCCGTCTCGGAGGACGTGCTGGAAGTTTATTCTGACTGGCAGCGGTGGCTTTTTGGGGAGCTGCCGCTGGTGTACGTCGCCCGCGTCTTTGACGTCTTCTTGGTCGAGGGCTACAAAGTGCTCTACCGCGTCGCCCTGTCGCTCCTCAAATTCTTTCATAAAGTCCGCGCGGGGCAGACGATGGAGTCGGACAATGTGCAGCAAGATATCAGAGCGTTTGTCCGGGACATCGCCAAGTCGGTGTCGCCCGAGAAACTGCTGGAGAAAGCTTTTGCCATCCGCCTGTTCTCGCGGAAGGAGATCCAGCTGCTGCAGATGGCCAACGAGAAGGCCCTTCAGAAGAAAGGCATAACGGTGAAGCAGAAAAGGTAACTCAGGCTATTGGTACCCGGGGAGACCTTTTTGAAAGCTGTTAATGCTGTTGCATACGTGGGAAATAGATATGGTTGTAAAGTCGTGTGCGTTCAGTGCAGCCACTGTAAAATTATGAGGTTTTACTGTTCTGGTCCAGTACACTTCAGCTGGGCTGCCGTGAACATCCCTCGTTGCAGAGTTTAAAAATAATGCACAGCGAAAGAGTTGCAAACGCGCAATTCAGTTCTTCAAAAAACAAACCAGGATTTATTTGAATTCAGTTCCAAAAACAAATGTAGAGCTCTCTTACAAAACCCAGAATTCCTCTAGGCAGAATTGCAAGATATGCAGTAAAAATACAGAAATCCATAGACCACAGTTTCTCATATCTGTCAGTGGCTCTGTTAATTTTAAAACAAAGAAACTGCCCCAGTACTTCCTGGGAGTCACAGGGCTTAATCAGATGGGTAGTCTTGCTGTGCAATCAGCTGTACGCATAGGCAAACATGCCTGCACAATTTACAAGATAATATTTGGTTCAGAAATAATATATTGCACAGTAGTTGGAGAAAAGACTACTGCAAGCTTCTGTTCTAAAGAGATAAGTTTTGAAGCCAAGGGTAATCTGCAGTGCACTGGTGACCCACAAGTTACCATATGCTAAAAGGGTGTGGAATTTAGAACTAGACTTGTCCTGCTTTCAGTTGACTTCCCACCTGGTTCTTTATAGGGACTGTCTTATTGAATTTATATACACACAAAAGCAAATTATCAATAAGGGCACACTTTGTAATGTTTATAGAACAAACTCCTTTAACTCTCACTTGTAAGTTAAAATTATGGTGCCCTATAAACTCTCATTGAACAAAGAAAACACAAACTCTTAAGGTAGGTCTCCAGATCGCTTGAAAGCACTTTAGGGGCCTCCGAGGGCCTTTCCAGGCATGTTGGAGGACTCAGAAATGCTTGTACAGTATTGCAGAAATGAGCCTGAATTAATGTTGGGGGTGGAGTTTTATTGTAGGTAAACATGGTTACTGCCTGTGCTTTGTGCATCTCAAAAGCCCCAATTGTTTGGGCAGAGTGAAAATAGAGCAGACTAAGAACATATGAAGAACCCTGCTGGATCAGGCCAAGGGCCCATCTGGTCCACTTTCCTATCACTCACCTTGGCCCTACCCGATGTCTCTGGGAGCCCATGAGACAACTAGATACCTGTCTCCTATCCACTACTCTGCATCTGGAATTTTGAGGTACCCTCTTTTTTAAGCCTGGAATGAACACATATCCCATCATGGCTTGTCGTGTCCAGTCAACTTTTCCTCCAGAAACCTGTCCCGGTGCTTTTTAAGGGCATCTAGACCAGGTGCCACCATCGCCACATCCTGCAGCAAGGTGTTCCACAGACTAGCAGCACGCTGGACTGAAATGCTAATAAAGCAGAAGTTGTTGTGTAGAAGGATGTCACGAGAAAATAAGTGTGACTGCAGGATTTAGGAAACTGATAAGGAATCAGGAACTGCTAAAAGAGTGATTGTACAACTGGTGGAGATCTTACTCCGTGTTTCTTCTACGCACTTAGTGGGGATGTATGAAATTGCTGATCTTGTCTTGGTTTCTCTCTTTTTTTTCCTTTCCCTTCTTCTGCCTTCTTCTCTCAACTCCATGTCTGCTGCACCCTCCTCTTTGTAGCATTACATCCCCCAAAAGGTAGGTTTAAAGATTGTATTCTTCACCTTCTGCGTCCTTCACCTGCTTCCGCTTTGCTTCCTAATGGCTGTTACTGCTACTGATTGCATGGGTGGCAACAAATGGCAGCGGGGAGTAGATCCAGGATGTCTTTTTGGGTGATTTCATGGGTTCGGCTCTCAAGCTTCGGTGCACAAGGTCTGCATTGTACTCTGGCCTTACTTCTCCAATGCCGCTCTAAAACTCACAGGTTTTTATGGTCAGCCATAATACAGTAAACCCCCATCTATTGTGGGGGTTAGGGACCTGACCCGACCCGCGATAATTGAAAATCTGTGATATGCGGATGCAGGCCGGGTAAAAAGTCTTTAAGCAATTGAGCCATTTTAAACATTGCGTGCCACTTCTTCCAGCCCCCCAGGCTGCAGGGGAGTGGTGCGCAATGCCCCCCTGGAAGCAAGCCCCGAGCTCCAGCTGATTGGTGCTGGGATGGGGAAGAAATACCTTTTGTTTCCCCACCACAGCGCCAACCAGCTGGAGCCCGGGGCTTGGGGAAGGGGAGGGGAAAGGTTTTAAAAGCCCAGGCTAACCTCAAGCCCTTTTGGGGTACCACTGCACTGCAGTCCCGCGATATAGCGGGATCACAGTATATGAACCGCGAAAGTGTGGGAGACCACTGTACCTCAAAGGGGAACTGACTCTTCGATGACTGTTAATTTTGGAACTAAAAATTACCTCATGTCGCAAATGGAAAGTGTTGCTTTTACAGACTGTGCGGTCAAAAAGTTTAAATAATTCCCAACTGGGGAGTTAGAAGACTCTTTTAACAATACAGTTCACTGAATGGTTCTGCCTATGAAGGTGTTTTGTTGCTTATTATGAGAACACGAGCAGTCACTGAGGTGGAGATATGTGACACCTTCCTGTTTTTGTCTGAAGCTGTTTGGAGGATCGGGCCTCAGTTGCAGTGAGAAAACCCATCTCTCTCACACTTGGAATGGAGTGCCGAGTTTTATCCCCACCACAGATTTGTGTGTCTTTGCTAATGGATCCCAAACATGGCTCATGAAATGTTCTTCGACTCATAGACAACCAATTGTTGTAAACCTCCCATCTGGCTTTCTGCCAGATGGGCAGTATATTATAATAATAATAATAATAATAATAATAATAATAATAATAATAATAAT
>JAHTLZ010000054.1:4792990-4839478 GCA_023846285.1 Phrynocephalus versicolor
ATAATAATAATAATAATAATAATAATAATAATAATAATAATAATAATAATAATAATAATAATAATAATAATAATAATAATAATAATAATAATAATAATAATAAAATATATGGTTGCTCAGACTGATTACAAACAGCATTATAATGGAGTTGCTCAAATGGTCCACTGTAACTTGTGTTACAACTATCATCTGCCCGTAGCAAAGAACTGATGGGATCATAAGCCTGAAAAAGTGATTGGAAATGAGCATGCAAAATTACTTTGGAACTTCCGAATACAGACAGGGTTTTGGGGCGTAATACCCCGGATATTGTGATTATGGAGAAGAAAAATAATAATAATATGACTTCATCCCCCCCCTTTTTTTTGGTCTGACCTTCCGTTTTTTTCAATATTTCGATTCTCCATAACTTTGGCTTTCAAGCGTTAAGCAGCAAAGTTCGAGGTTTTATGCCTTCTTCCCTCTCTGTGATGCATTGTTTACACCATTGGGATTGTACTGGAGAATGTCAACTTCGCACTCCTGCCATTAGATGGAGAATGTGCACATTGCGAGATGAGTCTTACTTCACAGGCTCTTGTCTCGAAACAGGAACCGAGACAAGAGAATTCCCGAGGTCAGGGAGAGGTATGGCTCATCACGGTTAAATCCCAGTTCAGGGGGCGTGGTTGGGATGAACTCCCGTCGTCACGCAATGGACGTGCAGTAACATTTTTTCGTACCGGTCCCAAGCGGGACCGCGAACCACGATGAGATGGATGTGAAGTAACCATCTATGTCACAATGGAAGAGAGGGCTTTTTTTTCTTTAAGATGCCATTGTGCAATTTCTGTATTTCAACCCTACAATTTGCAAACCCTGGGTGGCTTTGGGGCACAGCTTCTGCCAGCTTCTGACATGATCTGCAAATCCTGGCTTTGCTGTCCAAAGGAAACAGCTGGCTTGTCTTGTTACTGGTTTATATATCTTTCTGCATTCCTTCTCTCAATTTTGTGTATTTGTCTCCAAGGGTACGTTGTGCAAATAGTTCTTTAATTCATCAGATGCGGATATAGGCTCAGGGATATTCTCCACTGCAGTAAACTGAGTGCTGTACTAGCCTGTTAATGATGACATAAGATGTCGTTACGCCAGTGTTAATGAGATGGGCCTTGTGCTTGGCAACAGGGGCCTGCGTTGTGCAGTTGAGCAATCAGTCACACATCCCAGCAGCACAACTGATTACACAGTACTTTTGGGGAAGAGCACCTAAACTGTGTGTACGGTAGTTGCATTTCAGGATTTTGGCCATTATAACTTGGGCAGTGGTTGTAAGAGAATTGGAATTCAGATCAAAACTCTATTGTTTATGACCATAGGCCTTTACAAATACACAATGCATAGAACCAAAGAAATTGCAGCATTTAAAAATCAGTTTTAAAAATACTAAACATGATTTAAAAGTATTAGCAACAGCTCCCACTGAACTAAGGACCTTTATGTTGGGTGGCATTTGAATCCTTGAGAAACCCAGACCTTAACTTCTTAGCTGCCAAATTGACTTTGACAGCCTGAGAGTAATCGTGCAGTACGTTATAATTTATTGGTTGGTGACTAACTTGATCCTAGTTTTAGGCTACTAATTCATTATTTGCATTCTACTCTGATGAAAGTTTTACTGTGGGGGTCTTAAGTAAAACCAGGCTGCTACCACTTACTAGTTCTACAAATTTTGAATTACAGCAGCCATTTCTAAATTTTTGTTGTAATCTGAATGCTTCATTTCCCTTCCATGATTATGGCTTTGGTGACGGAACTGAACCAGCTTGCAAATTCGTTTACAGAATCAATATGGAGACAATGGAAGGGCAAAGCGAATCAGTGCAAGAAAAATATGGTGGAGCAATTTATTTTAAAATATCCCAGAATGCTCACTAGCAGGTGAAAGTCTGTGTCCCTCTTTGAGAACCTTCAGTCTTCTTGTACAGAGCTGAAAACATAAACTGTCACAAACAGCCCTTAGTATGGCATCTGTCTGGGTTTTTTGCCCCTTCATTGGTTTTTCGGTTATGTGGCATAATTTTTCTGCTTGCAAAATCACTAGCCCTCCTGATTGTGTATCTCTGGTTGATTGTTTACAGTATGCAAACTAATTTAGGAATACTTGGATACATTTTGGGTGCCTAGAAATAGTTATTCCTTGCTATAGGCAAGGGCTGAATTGGCCAGTATTGGCTCTGGTCAATTTGCTCCTACACCCTTCTCTGAAATATGCTGTTGCCCCACAGACAGAATGTCCACTTGGCTGTTCACGCAGAAAACTTCAAGTCTGAAATTGTTGATGTTAAGAAGATGAGGGACATCTGGTCATGGATCCCTGAGCGGTTTGCACTTTGCCAGCCTTTGCTGCTTTTCACTACCTCCGAACATGGTTGCAGTCTTAGCAGGTACCGTCTTGCTTCCTTAAATGTTTACAAAAGACGTCTGAGGTAAAGAAGCTAACAAAACGCTGACTGGTTTTTCTATTGCGTATCTTGACACTTGCCAACTAATTTGCTAAAGGAAGAAAGAAAGAAAAATACTCAAAGTTGCTTGGTAACTTATTAAATGAATGAGAGAGAAATTAATTCTTCTTCATGGTCTTCATGAATCACGCATTATGGGTTGTTTCCAGGCTTCTGAGAAACTACTTGGAACATTCTAGAGCTTAAAAATATCCGCTCCTCTCACTGGACCCAAACGTGCACCCAGCAACCATCGCCCTATTCCGGTTTTCCAACCACTGAGGACCTGCTACAAACTTACCTGCTTCATCTTACCTTGTTGCCATCTTGTTGTCATTCCTTTCAGAGTGTTGCTTTTAAAAAAAGAGTTATTTGTTTCCCTTTGGACTTCACCACTGTAAAAACCATACAAATGTAACACGACACATTAAAAACCACTAGAATTGCCAATGAGACACATTAAAGCAATACTGCTGGAAATGTTAAACATCAAAATGTTACCTGAAAAGTAGCGATTTCACTTCCTTTGTAAAATCAGTCAGAATGGAAACAGATAGCAATGTGGAAATAATGGCTTGCCACAGATTAGGAACCACATAGAACAAGGCTAGTTAGGTAACCTGAAATTATTGGTGATTTTTTAAAGAGGCCTCTTCTGAAGTCCAGACAAGATGATCCTTTAGACAAGACGATCCAAGACCCCAGGCCATTTAACCTAAAAGCCAGTCCCTATAATACTGTGCCTCATACTTCAGTTCCCTCATTCCCTTTCTCTCTCTTCAGATTCTATTCACATTGCGAGGGAAATGAACCGACTCTTCTTCTCATCAAGACAACCGGACAAGAGGTAAGTTGATCGAGCAAGTAACACTGTGGCTTGTAAATGTTGTACGTTCAGCTGAACTGCGGCCCATCCATGTACACCGCAGCTGTCACAAGCAAAAAAGAAAGAAGCCCTTGGAAATCATTGAACGCCCTTCATTTTAAACAAATCCCCCAAGTGTTCGGTGGAGCTGTCTCACCCTGGAGGTCAGCTGATCCCGACTGAAGAGACAAACAAAACGGCTCTGGATGAACACCCCTGACAATGACATGAAGTTGTCTCCGGTTCACCCGGTCTTAGCCCGCAACCTTGTCAGGTGGAAGGCAAGAAACCGAATAACGGACCCCCACCGAAAAGTGGGACAAATACTAAGAAATAGACGGAAAAAGCAGCGGGGAGAATAGAGGGGAAAGGGGTGAAGAGGGAAAGAAGGGTGTACAGGTTGAGGGTGGGAGGCAGGTGACTGAGGGATGGGTAAGTGGGTGAGCCATGGGGAGTGCTTTATTATTATTATTATTATTATTATTATTATTATTATTATTATTATTATAGGTCTGTGGTGCTTATTTGTCAACTGACTGGAATGAACGCAAGCGGGGAGGAGGCAAGCTGAGTTACTTTGGGACAGGGGAATGTTTTGTTTTCCGGGTAAGGGAACAAAAATATGTTCCTCTCTCTCCTGCCCCTCTTCCCCCCCCCACTTCTCTCTTCTCCCATCTTGTCGCTCTCCTTATTTTTCCCCTGCTGAGGAACAACTCTGTTTTGACTGATTATAGACACCTTGGGTCCAGTGTTTCAACTGGAATTAGTTTGGATGACAACATGTAGGCATTTGGACGTACCAATCCAGGGACGGCAGAATGCTGGCAATAAAAGCCTGTTCACCAGTGAGTCTGCTGACCCCTTTTAAAGTTGGCCAACCGACATTGTGTCTTTACCTGCTTAAATGCCCCCTCAGGGGCGCAGGGCCTTCACCCTCACTAAATGTGATGCCATTCCAGAGTCAGGGATGGATATAGAAGATTCGGTGGGATCTCATCCAGCGAGAGATGTTGCTCCTGCATGGTTTTGCTCTCCCATGACTCACCTTTTTCTATTCTGTCAGGAATAGAGAATATTCTCTGGGCTGTGACACTTTGGAATTTACTGTTGCTCCAAGTTTTGTAAAAAGAACAGAATATAAATCTAATAACTAGGATAGTGTGCTGCTTATATACCGACCCATGGCATTGAAAGCACTCTGGGAGGTTTGCAGTTTAATTATGCAGATTACACATTGCCCCCCCCCCCTTGGGCAACGGGACTGAACTCGGGTCATGAGCAGAGTTCTGACTGCAGTACCACAGTTTAACCACTGCACCACAAGGCTCAGTCACGACCCAGCTGGAAACCTATAACCTCAGAATGCACTTGAATGAAACCTAGTTTAGTCACCCTAAAACAGGCATGTCTAAACTTCGGCCCTCCAGATGTTTTGGACCACAACTCCCACAGCCCTTTGCCATTGGAAATACAGACTTGGAATTCTGGGAGTTGTGGTCCAAAACATCAGGAGGGCTGAAGTTTTGACATGCCTGCCCTAAAAGGTTTTCTTCGGATTCAAATCCTGTTGTGGGCCAAGAACCTGGAGGCGAAGTTTAGTGTGGACAGATAATTTCTCACTAATTCCATCTCTCTTCGTTCTAGCTGGTTCCAGAGGTGGAACGCTATGAGTGGGTGATAATCAAGCATCCTGAACTAGCTGTGACTACCTCAGAGCAAGGAAACAATTCCTCTCAAATTTCTGACCCTCCGTCTTCAATCAGCCTCCCCCCAGATCCATCAGACCGTCTTTCCCCCTTCCTCTCTGCCCGGCACTTCAATCTTCCTTCCAAAGCGGCATCCATGTTTATGGCTGGTGGGATTGAATGCATCATCATAGGTAAGCCCCGCGCACACCTGCTGTTTGCCTAATGAGAGGGTCTGTACGTACGGACCTAAAATCCTCTCAGAGCTGTGGTAAAAATGAAAGGAGCGTTTTATTTCTTCATCAGCGTGGCGACATGCTATAAGCAGCTCTACAGCGATGAAAGCCAGCTTGCCAGCAGACAAGTGCAAAATCCAACACTTCTTATGTTCTTATGTATGTCTGGATGCCAGGCCTGAAGGCAACAGTATCCGTAATTAAGCATGTGCCTGAAAAAGAAGGGATGAGCCCTTCGCTCTGTAGCCGAGGGAGGAGGGAGTTGGAAGCTCATGTGCCTTCTCATGATAGATTTTTCCCATGTCAGGATACACAAGTGCCATCGTGTGCCTACAAGAGTAACGCGAGGGCAGCAGGAGACAGAAGTCTCTGCTTCACCTCTTGATCCAGCGTGAACGCGTTAACTCGGGTCTCTTCTTTGCAGGAGGCGGCGATGGCCAGGCTCTCTACATCGACGCAGACCTGAACCACGGACGGACTGGCCATTGCAACACTTTCAACAACCAACCGTTGTGCTCTGAAAACTTCCAGATCGCTATCATGGAAGTGTGGGGGTTCAAGGATACGATGAGCAACTAAGAGATTTGCCCGATTTGCAAAAAATAATGACCACGAGACCGGTTCGGTCGCAAGAGCCAAGCGACTTTTGGGACCACAAATCTGCGGGTTTTTTTTTTTTTAATTTAGAAAGTAGCTTGAAGGATTGCCCTTACATCCAGGGCCGTATGTGTTTTGCCATGCAGTTCTTGATCCGCAGTTTTAGTCAGGCACCGTGAGGAGCCTGTTGGGGAGGGGGAAGGATACTCCTGACCTTGATGCATATCTTGATATTTGTGGTAGCAAGGGAGGTCATCTTTCTTCCAACCCCATAGTTGATACATGCATGTTATCAAAGCTGCCTCATGGGCAAACTTCTGGGAAGCCAGGGGTCTTTCTGGTCCAGGCAAAGAGGACAGCAGTATCAGTTCTTCTCGCAGAAACGTCAAAATTCCTCCAAGCATGAACTTGGATCCAAGTTGGGACCTCGTGTTGCAGATGGGATGGATTACGTTGCTGATTTCTCTCCGTTTTAGCCCAACAGTTGTCCTAGGAGCTGCCCTAGGATTCCGAGATGGGAAACGTTCAGTTGCACATAGCTGGAACACTGCAAAAATGGATTGTTTGAGTCAAGCCATTTTTTTCCTGTCCCGTACAGAAATCTATTTAAACGCACTGTGTGTGTGTGTGTGTGTGTGTGTGTGTCCGTTTGTGTGTGTGCGTGTTTTTGCATGTGCACGCAGCTCGCTGTTGTCCTGATAGCCAATATTCGTCTTGACATTCTAGCCCATGTGAAGGTGATGTTGAGTGGTTTGGGAATGATTGCTTCCTGTCCGTCTGCAGTACCCCTCTTCTGCCGATGGCCTTCGCTGGAACAACACAAGGCCATCCTGTGGTTGTTGGGTTTTTTTTTCTGTTTACATTTCTGATTCTGAATTATCAGTAATATCATGACTTCAAGGGTTATGGGTTAATTTTAGGCAGCTAACATTTCATATGATACATATAAATCAGTGAACATCTTCCCTTTTCAGTACATGAGGTGCGACTGTTCGTTTGGACAATTAAGAAAACAGCAAGGAGCTTGAGAAACAGTATTAAGCAGGTGCTATTGAAATTCAGCACTCTCTTCAGAGTAAAGTCATCATAAGTGGCCAAGAAAAGAAGGCCTGGTGCATTTATCTACTTCCCATTAGGTAGGAGTGGATGATTTCTTCCAGAGCAGTGGTTCTCCACCTGTGGGTCCCCAGATGTTCCTGGACTGCAACTCCCAGAAGCCTCCACCACTCAAAGTGCTGGGAGGGATTTCTGGGAGTTGCAGTTAAGGAACAACTGGGGAACCCCAGGTTGAGAACCATTGTTCTAGAGTAGTGATCCTCAACCTGTGGGTTTCCAGATGTTCCTGGACTGCAACTCCCAGAAACCCCTTTCAGTACAGTGAGTGGTGGAGGCTTCTGGGATTTGCAGTCCAGGAACATCTGGGGACCCACAGGTTGAGAACCGATGATCTAGAGGATCTGCAAGCAGCTGCCCTGTCCCTCCTGGAGACGTCTTGCGTGCAAACCTGCCTCTTAATCAATGACATCCATTTAGTGCCGGTTGCTTACCTGTCGGCAGAATCCGCCTCCAAGCCAGAAACACATTGCCGTCTCCAGGTGCAACGAGGTGGTTGCCTGCTCCCTCTCCGTGTCAAGTTGAATGTAAGGCTTGCTACCTCCAAATTGGGGGGGGGGGGGCCCCGGGGGACTTTGGCAGGGTCCTGATAACTTATCCAATATCTACGTAATCAAAGGAAAGGGGAATGTTGGAAGATCTGGTGTTTATCTTGACAGTGTGCTCATTCTTGCATGGCTGACACATCCAATGGGTGGAAGTGGAGTATACAACGTCTGCTTCAAAAAACAAAAAAACACGAAAGGGAGGAGGTCGACTTCTTTGTGACCGACAGAAGTTGTGTGGCCATCTCCAGGACAGCCCAAAGCAGCGCGCTCAGCCTCCGGGAGACTGCAAGCAACTCAGGGATTCCTCTCCATTCTTGGGAGATAAATGTATGAAGCATATCATAAAACCTGTGTTCCTTATAGATCTTATGGCTTGAGAGCGTGTTTTAACCACCTTGTATTCTCAACGGAGCTAGACCAAATCCAAGTAAGATTATAGCAGGTATATTTATACCTCACAGTTGCCGAAGTTTGACATCATTTTGACGGCCATGGACCTGTGCTAAGGAATCCTGGATTTGTCATTGGGCGAAATGTTCAGAATTCTCTGCTAGAGAGCCCTAGTGTACTTCTACAGTTACATTCTACAGGATTCTGAGTACTTCCACAACCCATGAATATTTAAGGTGGACCCATGACAGTTAAGTGGTGCCGAGCAACATAGGGCAGCTTTAAGTTATCAAGCAGGTAGGGGCAAGAAGCAATCAGACAATTGCACAATAAATCACTGATGAAGCCTGTAAATTGTTGAAGCTAGTGAACTTCTTCCACCGCAGTACTGCTTTTTTAAAAAAAAGAAAGAAAGAAAACTGGTGACCAGTTTTGTACCGCAAATAATTGTGATTCTAAGAAGTCTTCATTCTAAAGGACCACCAGAATGGCTTCCTGGCATTGTTTCTGATCTGGGGAAAAGCAGGAATATCCAGGAGCAGAGATCAAGAAATGGCATGAGATGTACCTAGAAATAGCTTCCGACCTAATTAGGACTTTTGAACTGGTGGTGGCAGCAAATCTGACAAGCAGCCTGGATGTCGGAATTCTCTTGAGGGCCATTCATAATGCACCCAAGCCATGCACTGTTTGCAAGGGGCTGTTACTTTAACCAGAGTGAAAGCCGTTGCAAAGTTTTCTTCTTCACTTGTGCATAACAATGAGGATTGGGAAAAAAGGAATTGTCTTACCATTATGGAAAGTCAAAACATATCAGGATGGGCTCAGATTTAGCAAAAGTGTAAAATGCGGTGACTTTTTAAAAATAGGTTAATGCCAGAATTAGTGTGAAAGAGGGAAAGCATAGCACTTTCCTGTTCTTTGATGTTGTGTTTTCTGATAAAATGTTCCTTTTGCAGCCCCGTGAAACAAGTGTCGCAGTTTTCCTCTGAAATCCAGCTCTTCGTTTTTTATTCCTTTTACCTAACGGTCGTCTTAGGAATGTGACACAATAGCACAAGCCCTCAATGCCCTTGTTCTCATCTTTAGCTGAGGCAGGGGGACTCGACCGCTACTGGTCCACATATGTAGAAGATGAGGAAGACACAGCTGTCTCCTCTCTTTGTGTAGGTTTGCAGTGTGTCGCTTGTGTGTGTTTTTCCCCCTGACTGTTGTACCTGGTTGTAGTCTAGTAGATGTGAATCCTTGCCATGTTACTTCTGTCAGATAGTGTGATGTTGGGTTTTTTTTTCCCTGAAGGCAATTGTGGTTCTGTTGCGTCATGACTAACCACCCTCATATCGTCATACAATGAATGTTTCCCCTTCTTGAAATGGTAAAGGTGACAGCAGCTGTATGTGTATGTGAGAAAATCTGTGAATAAATAGGAATAAAATCATTTTGCTCAGAAAAATAAACTCAGGACATGACTTGTCTCTTTAATCCATGTGAATGGGCATTGCTGCTCACTACATAGTGTTTTTAAGTAGTAAGATTGTTCCTATATGTGGTCCAATGGAGTGAGGAGTGTGCAGACCTCTACATTGGAGAAACTAAACAGCCATTAAACAGAAGGATGGCCCAACATAGGAGGGGTAACAGCTCAGGACCAGAATCAGCAATACACCCCCATTTGAAGAACAAAGGGCACTCTTTCAAAATGAGGATGTACACATATTAGACAGAGAAGACAGGTGGTTTGAGAGAGGGGTCAGGGAAGCCATTCATGTGAGCACTGAAAACTCTCTCAACAGAGTTGGGGCACTCAGGCACAATCTGCTACTTATCATGCAGCCCTTTCATCAATCCCCAGACAAATCAAAAGCACTTCACACCTCCACCAGCAATCCCATAGCTAATGACCCATACTTAATGTGTGTTGGGAAAGGTCCAGGTGGGACTTTAACACCCCCTAGGTCAGTGGTGGCGAACCTTTGGCACTCCAGATGTTTTGGACTGCAACTCCCAGAATCCCAAGCCTGTATTGCCAATGACAAAGGACTGTGGGGGTTGTCCAAAAACATCTGGAGTGCCGAAGGTTTGCCACCACTGCCCTAGGCCATTGTCCACCTAACGAGCCTATTCAGATCATGGTCCACCTATGAACCTATTCAGGCTATTGGCCTGCAGGGTTCCTTGGGTGTTCTCTTTTTGGTCTCCTTTAACTTCTACACCAGGCATGTCCAAACTTCAGCCCTCCTGATGTTTTGGACCACAACTCCCAGAATTCTAAGCTTAGGTGGCCAGTGGCAAAGGACTGTGGGAGTTGCTGTCCAAAACATCTGGAGGGCCGAAGTTTGGACATGCCTGTTCTACATGCAACCGCTGGGAGAGGTTGGGTGGAGTATGGCGACTTGGTGTCACCAAGCTTTCTATGTGCACTGCCCACTAATAGGGCAGCATATAAATTACAGAAAGAGAGTAGATGCAGATGACACCCAATTCTATATCTCCTTCCCACTTAAATCCAAGGAAGCTGTTTTGGCTCCAGATTGGTGCTTGGTGTCCGTAATGGAGTGGATGTGGGTGGATAAGCTTCAACTTAATCCAGGCAAGGCAGAGCAAAGGATCGTGATTTAGCTTGTGCTGGATGGGATTCCAACCCCTCTGAAAACACAAGTGCAAAGCTTGGAGTGCTTCTCTATTCAGGTTTGAACCTGGATTCAACACTCGTCATGTGACGTTTGCACCATTAAAACTAATGCACCAGCTGTGCCCATTCCCAGAGAGTGTCTGATCTGTCACAGAGGCCGAATACTTTTCGTGCCCCTACTTAGGTGCTATAATAGAGTCATCTCTGATAGTTGTTGACTCTCGTTGTTTCTCTGGAAAATGCCTGTAGTACCTGCCTTTTGTCTCTAGAGGTCCGTGTTTAGTTGTCTTCAGAGCTAATAAGACGGAAAGGGAAAAATTAAAAAGTATTTCTTTTGCCAGCCACACTATCTCACTGATTTAAACACTTGAAAGGCAGAGGCAATACTGGAATAAAAGAAATTGCTTTTCTGAAGCTTAGGGTTGCATTGGAGAAAATCTAGTGGCAGGGAGAGGAGAGGTGGCCTTCCAATTCAAACACACCCCTTAGAGCGGTGGTGGTCAAACTTTGCCTCTCCAGATGTTTTGGACCACAACTTTCCATACCATCCCTTAAGGCACTTGTGAAAGCCCCCTGTGCCTTTGCTACTGGGGAAATAGCTAGGTTGGGTTTCTAAGATGGGATGAGAAGGTCCGGCTGTATTTTACATTCACTTCAGAGTGCTGGTGTTGATTCCTTCCTTCCTTCCTTCTTTTAAATTGAATCTATTTAAAAAGAAAACCCAGGAACATAAAACTTGAACACGTTCAATTGTGTTCCAAACTTCATTGTACCATTCGTGTGGTTGGAAAAATCCACCTCTTCCTCCTGGTTTTTTTTTTTTTTTGGTTATAATTAATTCACAATCCTTGCTCTTTTTTGAATTGATCTGTCTCATGGTTAGATTAGATAATTGACAGTAATGATGCTCTTCCCACCATAAATGCAAGCATTTACCTAATTCTTTATTATTACACCACCAGCACATCTTAGAATATGTGTCATCTATGTTTGGTTTTATTGGTGTCAAATACCGTCTCCACGTTGTCTTCTAACCAGTTCCTTGTATTCTGACTGACATGTTTCGAAAGGTCGGTGGCTACTCATGAGGTGTGGACCTGCCTTCCTTTTGCCTCTGGTGAACAGGTTTGGCAAGGTTTTCTACTGTCTCTGGTGCTGTTTGTCCAGAGGCAATGCCTGTATGTAACAGACATATAGTTATACTTACATGGAGATATTCTTCCTCCTATGTGCTGTCTAGTGGCTTTGGAATTCATGGTTACCCTAATACAGGGGTGTCCAAACTTCAGCCCTCCAAATGTTTTGTACCACAACTCCAAGCCTGTATTGCCAATGACAAAGGGCTGCTGGAGTTGTTGTCCAACACATCTGCCTTCCTGAGAGTCAGGGAAAGGCGTTTTGCAACGATAAGATGACATTCACCTCCTGCTCCATGAACCTAACCTGCTGGATGGGAAGTCTAACATGGGCAATAGAATAAGTTCTTCCATCAGATATGAAGGCAGTGGCCCGACCTAAGGGGTGAAGAGGCTGCAGGCATCCCAAGCAGTCCAGAAACGGCAGACACTGGGGTTTCCCAGACAACATCTGGGTGTGCCATGGCTGCTCCTAACATCAGCCTGCCCCTAGCCCTTTGTTTTCTACATACTGTATGAAAACATGGAAGTATCTAATGCTGTACATTGTGTGGTCTCTGGCTCCCTAGAGTGAACAGTTCTAGTCAATACATCTTAGAAATACATATGAATAGGCATTTCCGGGTGGAGGGGTGGTATTCTGTATTTTCAGTCAGCGGATAAGTGAATCAGTGGATACTGATCCCGTGAGCAGGAATGTCCTACTGTACCACCCTCCTTGGTTGCTCTAGCACTTCAAGAGAAGTCCAGTGTCGGTGGGCTTTCTAACTCCTGCTGCTTGATTCAGGACAGAGGTTTTTTTTTTGGGGGGGGGGGGGGTTGGGTTGGTATTGCCTGAAAAGGATACTTTCACTGTCTCAAATGATCTGACAGCTGAGTTTGATGCAGAGCCTTTGCACTACAACTCCCAGAATCCTCCAGCCCCCGTGGTTTGTTACAAGCCATGCTGCAAATACTTCACGTCCATCTCATCGCTGTTCGCGGTCCCACTGGGGACTGGTACGAAGAAGTCTAACCCCACGTCCATTGTGGGACGAGGGGAGTTCCTCCCAACCACGCCCCCTGAACTGCGATCGAAGCAGGATGAGAGATTCCCCTCCCTGGCCTTGGGAATCTCCTTGTCTCGCTTCTCATTCCGAGATGAGTGCCCGTGAGGTAAGGCTCGTCATGCAACATGCCATTCTCCATCTAGTGGCAGGAGTGTGAAGTGCCGTTCGCCAGTACATTCCCTATGGAGTCAGCAATGGAGTGCAGAGAGATTAAAAGACAAATGCCTCAAACTTAGCTCCGTAACGCATTGAAGGCAAGGCTTCGGAGAATCCAAACATCGAAAAATGGAAGGTCGGGCCAGGAAAAAAAAATGGAGAACAAAGGCATGGAATTTCACATCTCATCACGGAGCAAGGATGTGCGGAAACAGTCATGCCGGTATCATCAATCACGCCCGTGCGTACACGGGAACAGGGACAGAACCGCAAGAAGACCACGTGACTGCGACCGACATCAACACGCAACGAACTTCCTCAAGGGACGAGAGTGAACCAACAGGGCTGGGTGCAGCTCTCTTATCACCTTCTTACTTATCTGTACCACGGAATCCCGGCTGCTCTCTCTCCTCTATCAATAAATTCTCCATCACCACAGCTGGCAAGCTAACCCTTGAGGCCTCCCTTCCCTTCCCAGAAATCACTGAGCGAGTGACTCAGCTTCTGTGTGCTCTTTCCTAGTAACCGCAGGAGGGGCTGGGAGTTGGAAAAAGCATGAAACCGCTGACTCGGTGATAGATAGAGATATATTTGCTTGCAGGCCACACAGAACATAGCTGGGCTCTTCCACGTCAGAGACCCACATGTGCCACACACCGATCTGAACCCAAGTGCAGCGGTGCTGTTGCTGCCGGCAGGTTCTTTACAGCGCTGCTCCGCTCAGTGGGAAGCGCTGGCTGGAGGCAGTGGAGCTCACGCCTGTGTTACTCATATGCGGCCACTTCTTTGCTTGTTCCGTTTCTCTTGCTAGCAAAAAGGCTACTTTGGGGCTGTCTGCCTCTTCACACCAGGTTTGCCACAGCCCCGTGTGATGGGTCGGCATGGCATTTGTGTCTTCTGAAAAGGGAACTGTGTGAAATCCTCTTTTATCATTATTTTAATTTTTTTTTAGCTCCAATATGCAATTTAACATCAAAGGGAACATTGTTTTCCACACATACACCATAAAACTTTTTTTAAAATTAAACAAGTCAAAAAGCAAACTAATACTGGTGTACCCAGAGATAGAAAATGTGTTGGATACGTCATTGTTATAATGCCCTATAACCCTTCCAGTAGAGATGGGCACAAAATGAACAATTTTTCGTTTCCGTTTTCATTTTTTTGTTTCGTTACGTAATGAAACGACAAACGAATTTTGTCTCTAAAATGAAATGAAATGAACAGAAACACCGGAAATTTTGTCGTGCGTTTCGTTTCCGTTACTGCAATATGAGTGAATTGCTTAAAATCCTAAAAAAATCACAATGAAATAAATGGTAATGAAATGGTAACGAAATGAACGGAAAAAAAAACACAATTTTTTTGCAAAAATTCACGAAAAATGGAAACGAACCGAAACGGACCTGACAAACGACAAACGAAATGCCATTTTTTAATTTGTGCCCATCTCTACCTTCCAGAATAAAATAATCTCCTGTTTATCTGAACAAGCTTCACCTTTCCTTAACACATTGTTCAAAACGTCTTGCCATATTTCAGCAAATTTGTTCTCTTTACATCAATCTTTTTTTATCCCATGTCATACTTCTCCCTGTAGCTTGTCTAGGGCAGGAGAAAGAGATTTCCAATCATCCGTTTTCATTCGGGAAATAGATGAGCAACCCTCACTCTCAACAAGCAGTCAACTTCATAAAGAACCGACTTCCCATTGCCACAGACACAGACCTCTACTACTAAAGAAAAATTGGGCATCTGGTGCCCTCTGAACTTTTCTGCCTTCAACTCCCCAAGCAGCATAGCCAGAGGGAGACGATGCTGAGCTCTGCAGTCCAAAGAGTGATTTAAAAAAAAAAACTCTGTTTGCATCCTGTTGTACATTGACACATCTCAGAATCAATCGTTCATGTACGTTTCGTTTCCTCTTTTCCCCCTATAGACTTAGTTTCCAGCTGTTGCTTAAGGAACTACAGTAGTCCATGTCCTTCTCCCACCCCCAAGCAGAACAAAACAGTCACAATGAATGAAGCATCTGATGAGGATGCAATGGGAAATTATGCATCCTCAGGTCTTTGCAACTCAGCGCCTGCACGCAAGCGAGCACTACAAGGTAACTCCTTCGTTCTGGAAATAGAATGCCAGTTCATCATTTGACCTCGTTCCATAACCTCCCAGAGTCAGGAGGACTGCCCCCCTGCAAAAAAAGAGCCCCCCCCCATGCCCTCTTGCCTCCTTTCCACTGCTACCATTGGGAAATCCTTCCTCAAGCGAGCATTAGAAGGTGCTCTCTGGCAAACGCTGCAGCACGGTTGGGTTCGCTGTGGCCTCTAGAGCCAATCCCTGGTTTGGTGCAGAGTAAATAAAAGCAGCAAGCTTGGCTTCCACCCATCTGAATCATGGGCTGCCCTGTTGAACTGTTATCATCTGTCTACGTTTACCTTACTCTTCCAGGAAACAATTAGAGGGAGGGCAGGAGATAATTATTTTAATAAACAAACCAGCCAACCTTTCTATCCAGAGGCAAGATCCTCACTCTACAGGACAACTCTTAGGCAACCCATTTAAAAAACCATTAAAAAAAACTAGAACAGTGGGCAGATGGAGGAAGAAGAGAATTGCTCGTGTTGGCTTCCTAATTTTCAGAGAATTGCCATTTTGAAGCACCCAGCTAACATGGTAAGCAATCATGCTAGCAGGGAGACTCAGGGGAGGGGTGCCCCCCAAAAAAAGTTATCCTTCCAAGTGGTGTGGTTGTAATAAATGGCTCAGAGATAATCCTTTGGGTTTCATTTTGAAAATGTCAAAACGTTTGTGTCAGGATTTGACATTCAGTAATTGTATAACATTGCTTTGGCAGTTTGAAATGACTTTTTCCTTCAGTGGTTGGATGACATTCCTTGTTGCAAAAAAAAAAAATACATTTTTTCTTGGAAATATCTTGAGAGGCACAGTTTTTTAGACAAGAGGAAATGCAGAAGTTAAAACCACAAGGGGGTGAGGGAACATGATGTGGAAACTCAGTGTCGGGCAGTCTGGAAATGGGATAGCGTTAGCCGTTTACAAGGGAGAAATGTGAGTACTGTAATTCCTCATACTGTATTATTCTGTGCAGTATGTGGGTAACTTTGCAACAAGACAGAGGAAACCGTAAGAGCACAAGATGGCGGCTGGGTTGAGCCAAGGGCCCGTCCATTCCTCCTTTCTCTCTCCTCAGCAGTTGGAAGACCAGAAGAAGACGACAGAAATAAGAGTGCCCTCTGACTCTTACCACATAGCAGTTGGTACCAAAAAACATACACCCTGTGGTAACAGAGGACATACATAACTAGTAACACATCATTGTTGGCTACAATTTGGAGCTTTGTGGCGCAGTGGTTAAACAGCTGTACTGCAGCAAAAACTGTGCTCAGAACCTGAGGTTCAATCCCAGGTCGCTGTCTCAAGGCTTGATCAGCCTTCTATCCTTCCAAGGTCAGTAAAATGAGTGCCCAGCTTGCTAAGGGTACATGAGCTGGGAGCCTGTGTAGCCTGCATAATTAAATTGTAAACCACCCAGAGAGTGCTTTAAGTGCTATGGGGCGGTATATAAGCAGAACACTTTGCTTTTAAGTTGGTGAATGTGACTATTGGCTACAGCATAGTCGTGAATGGCCCAATCTACTATGAATTTTCCCCATTCCCCTTTAAAAGCTGTCATTAATTTCACCACTATATAATTTTGGTGACATCTTTTTATGTACTCTAAGAGTACCTCATTTACAGGATTGCTGGCTAGTCTTTGGGTCCAAGTCTGAGTCTTTGGTACCAAATTCCAATTCCAAAGTCTGAATCTCTATTAAAAAGTAGCTGCTTTTCCCAAGAAAAAAATGGGTGGGCTCCAAGCCATGAGTCAAGTCCAAGTCATGGCGGGGGGGGAGGGGCAAACCAGAGTTGAATCTGAGTTGAATTGCCAGTACAACTTGTCTGACTTGACCAAGAGTCCCCCAACAAAAGGACCTGCCCCAACTTGTCCTGAATCTTTATTCTGACAGATGAACTAGGAGGGACTTGTGATAGGATCAGGGGGTGCGTCTTAAAATGTTCTTCATCCATGAGCTGCTGGTACTACTCTGGCTTCTACCATTAAGTGACAGTCTCTCAGCCCATTTTCTCCACATCATGCCTAACTTTCCATATCTCCTCTTGCTCAACCTTTTTCTAAGCTCAACAGCCTCTTGTGTTGCAACCTGTCCTCGTGAGGAAGTTCCTCTGGCCTCTTGATTGTTGTGGCTGTCCTTCTGCTCAAGTTCTAGCCTACCCTTTCTTCAGGCAGTAGAGCTCTGAACCCTTTGGTTAGTTCCTAGCCCCATGCCTCTTCTTTTGCTTTTTATCCTTTAGGTGTCACAACTTAACTTACCAATGCAACACACAATGGTAATCAAAACGAGACTGCAGCAGGTGGAGTAGTTAACACTGAGATGTAAGAGTTAGCAAGGCCATATCAGAAGAGGTAAGATGAAAAATTAGCTGTGGATTCAGAGAGTGGAAGTTTGACTCTTGGCTGTCCCTCCCAGGAGAAGACTCAGCCTGGGTAACCCTGGGCTGCTGCTCCATCCTGGTCGGCCCTTCATCTAGGCTTCCAGGAGCCAATAGGCTTCTTTGATAATGCCTTGCTATGGAGGGCTCTTCAACCCAAGGTAGTCTGTGGAAATATGGCCCCAAAAATTTGCTTATTGGGTATTTGTGTGTTTCTGGCCACCTCTCCTACAATCCATTGGCTTTGAGGGCCCCTTCCAACCAGACATTCTAAAACGGAGCAGGGAGCCTCTTGGTACATCCGGCTTGCAGTTCCCTCTCCTCCTCTTTGGGCTCTGAAGAGGCGGCTGCTGCAGATTCTGCATCCTCCCCACCACCACCACCACCGGTGCATTGGCAGGGATGTAACACTTGCGCTTTCTGCCTTGGGTAGCGATGGACCTTCTGGCGCTCATGATGGAAAGAGTGGGAGTTTAGCACAGCTTGGAAACATTACGTTTGGGGTGATAATTCCAAAATTGATGGTTCCAACATAGCATCATGACCACTAGACTTGGTAGCCAGGAGATTCTGGGAGATGAAGTCCAACAAAGTGACATCCTCAAGTTGTGCAAAGTGTAGAACAGAATGGATTTGAAAAAGCAAAAGCAACGTCTGGGGCTTATATACCTCCCCATAACACTTAAGTGCAAGTACGGATACATGCTACACATTGCTCCCTCCCTCAGCACGCTGGGTACTCATTTTACTGACCTCAGAAAAACAAAAGGCTGAGTCAACTCCCAGCCAGCTACCTGGGACTGAACCCTGCGTTGTGAGCAGAGTTTTAGCTGCAGTACAGCTGTTGAACCACTGCCCCGTGAGTCTCCAGGTCAGCAAATGTCAGCTACTTGGATCTGTCTCCTCCGCCCCAAACATTCCCATCTGTTGGAGAAAAGAGTTCTGCAGCAGGCCAGGGGTCTTCCCTTTCACCCCCTAAACAGCCTTGCTTTCCTTAGATGGATCAGAGGGAACTACCCCCAAATCAATGTTGAAAGAACATTCAAATGCCGTTCCAGTTTATTTCTACAGATGAAAGCTAGAAAGGTATCATCTTATCCTTTGTCTGAGGCAGCAAAAAAACCACTAAAATACCACTAAAAGTTCCCTTGGATGGTTCTCAGAGATCCAGGAGCAGAAATATTGGTGGTGTGGAATAAGTACAAGCACGTGCTTTGCTGTTTCCCCTTTGAAACTAGGAAGTCTTAAATTCACATTGACAGGATGGTGCTTCCTGCTTTTTGGTTAGACAGCTAATCCTCTAGTTTCTTCCTCAAGATTTGATAAGAGAAAATTATTATGCTCATCCTCTTATTCTGCATCAACCTTCATCTATCTTTAGCTCTGAGCTTGTGTTTCCCTACCTCTCCCAGTACATGTTAAAGTCCTCCTGATGAAGTTCCGCAGCTCTGTTGGCCATGTCTGTCTCCCACAAACAACTTGCACACCAGATCGGCAACCTTGCCAAGTTCTCTGCACGAGGTTGCCTTTTTTTGGCAGCTCTCCGGGGAGGGTTAAGGTTAGGGTCCAATTAATAACCGAATAAACAAGGCAGTAGAATCACCCAGCTAACGACGGGGCAGATATGCCAACCCAGCTTCTGATTATCAACAAACCTGATCAAGCCAGAACCTACTGGGAAGACACAAGGCTTTGCTTTCCGTGTCCACAAAGCAAGTGGAACCCAAAACAAGACCAGCAATAAATTCAAATCTCACACTGGCCTACAATGTCACCAAGGAGTAACCAATGAGGCCCTGAGAGGCCAAATGTTGAATCTCTCGCTTCCTGCTCCCTCAAAGACTCACACTGCTTATGGCAGGAAATTCATTTAACATAAAAACCCCAGCTATGTTATCAGAATATTGTCTAATGTTTTTTAGAGCCACTGAAATAATTCGCTCTCCTACAGGGTAGATTTCGGATGTTGACAACCTTGAGTGGGTGCAGAGGAGGGCGACCAGGATGGTTGAGGGTCTGGAGGAAATGTCTTATGAGGAACGGCTTAGGGAACTGGGAATGTTTAGCCTCTCTAAAAGAAGGCTGAGGGGGGATATGATAGCTATGTTTAAATATTTGAAAGTATGCCATATTGAAGAGGGAGCAGGTTTGTTTTCCATGGCTTCAGAGACTAGGACTCGGGGCAGTGGTTTCAAATTACAGGAAAAGAGATTCCATTTGAACATTAGGAAGAACTTCACGACAGAAGATACAGTCCAGAAAAGTAAAAATCCCATGCTTATCAGAGGGTCTGCATAAATAATATTAACCTAAAATTCTTCAAGACCTCCAGTACCTGATTTGTTGCTGTTGGTATCAGTATTTATCCTGCTATTCCAATGGCATATGCTTTGTGTTCATATTTTCAGCGACAAGTATCCCCTCCATACTTTATCCTTCCTTGGAGGCATCTTTTACTGTTAAATCACTCTCCTTTAAGTTCTTTTTAAAAATTACAGTGAAAATAACTATCAACTGGCAGAGGAAACAGATACACATTCAAAGCTCCAGATAAGTTTGGGGTGGGTACTTTTTCATTTTTTTGGAGCATTTCTACAAGTAGCTTTTTCTCAGAGATTGCTTTTCAAACTACAGTGTTGTTGTTTTTTAGATAGATAAATCTTTATTGTCATTGTCCTGTGCACAACAATGAGACTGAAAGAATCTACATCAGCTTTTACAGGACCTAACGGTACAACCATACATAAATATCTATCCCCCACCCCCCATACACACACTTAACCCACTAACCCACTCAAAAACTCTAAAAACTCAGGGATCAGGGAACCAGGTGAATTTCACACTACAATGGACCCTTGTATAACAGTTTGTATAACATAAAATTTGTACAACATAAAATATTCCGGTGATAGGGGAAATTTGCTTAACAGAATCGCCTATGGGGCAAATGTGTACAACATAAAAATGGGATTACTCCGTTTTCAATGCATTCCTATGGGAAATTTGTATAAAGAAAATTTTGCTTAACATAATTTCATTTGGAATGAATTAATTTCTTTATACAAGGTACCACTATACTTTGGGATAAACAGAGGCAACTTGGAAGAAAGTGGAATGGGCCCCGACATCAATGAAAATAATACTGAAACTTTACTATTTTTCAACATCAATATATTTAAAGTGCTCTCCGTTGGCGTAGACCTGGAGATGTGGCCCTGTCCAAGCCTTCCAATCTCCATTTTTAATTCACAGCTGTGGCTGTAGATCTTTTTTAGTAAAGAAAATGGAAGAAAAATATATTTGTCTCCTGACTACAGCTACCACAGTCCCCCAGCCAATGTGGAATATGTATACATACATAAGTCCAACTTCTTTCCTTGAGGGATTGGAAAAGCATACAGTACTCAGAGGAGAAGTCCTCCAGTGTGTCACAAGGAGCTGAGATGCTTAGAAAATAATCTATGTTATGGTTCAACCGGTGCCATTCTGTACGTTAAGCAGGGGTAGGTTGCTAGTTGAGAGGTTGACACACTCCCCCTGCTCTGCTGATTGCGTCTCTAAGGGAGTATTTAGACAGGAGATACTAATTCCCAGAAATCAACCGTGCTATTTAATCATCGTGCCCTGAGCTGTCAAGTTGTTCACAGGTATTCTCGGTACACCAGCCACTCAGAATAGCGCCCAGAAGAGGCATCTCAGCAAGTAACCATGGCAACAGCTCATGGAACATGGTGCTGCTCTGAAGCCATCTGCAGAATAAGACGGCAAGGAAGCCCTCAGGAAAAAAAAATGTTTTGCTCTTGTCAAGAATGGATCCCACAGTTTCTCTGTTTATTGTGAAGATTTTTCAGGATCCTAGGGAGTTAAGCTCCTTTTCCAAAACCAGGTTCTTAGCCAGAGTACAGCAAATGTTGGATCTCATGGAAGCACAGCAGTGTGCTGATTTAATTGATTACTAATACTTTTTTTACTGCCAAAAAGGAAGCAAGGTTCCTGCATTACATTCTCCCTCACGTGCTAAAATAGCACGGGTACCGCACATCTTGACCTGTGGGAGGGTAAGGAGGGTGGGGCCACAGCTCGAAGCTTCCACCTTCAGTTCAGGCGCTAAGTATTATGGACAACTGCAAGACTCCTGGGGTCTCTTTTTCTTATTGACCCTAATCTTCTCACCGGGCGAAGAGCACAGACTGTCTTCTGGTGATTTTGTCAAGGAGGTCATGACTGTGGTGCCCCATTTTGCACCAACTTCTAGACTGCAAGGCATGTGTGTCGTGACTGGGACAGGTCAAAGCAGGTGCAATGTTGACTATGAACCACTGGGTTTGACGTATGGGTACTACAAACAGTATTTACCCTGTCAACCTCCCCCCACCTTCAGGCCTTACAGACATTTTGTTGGAATGCATTCGGTGACCTTAACTGACAATGGCAGAACACCTTGGTCCCACCCAAGCCTGTCCTTGTGAAATGCGCTGGCTTGTGTTTCTACCATAAACTTGAGGGATCTCAGTGGCATGACCAGGGTTTGATGTTGCTTCAGCAGGAAACAAATCTGACCAACAACAAAAGAAACTGTAACAATGACTCAAAAAGAAGGGAAGAGGGGGAGGTAGGATATAAGGGCCAGAGAGCCAAACCTCCTGGTGAAATAAAGGTCACCCAGGAAAGTCACAATCTAAGTAAATCATTCTGAATAGAAATGTGTGGTAGTGCATACAAAAGGTTTGCCTTGCACAACAGATCCTCTATTCCCACTGTGCTGTGACATTCACTGAAGATAAAATACGGGGTAGCCATCTTGCCTTAAGCACACTGAAGGAATATAAATGCAAGTTGTAAATTGGTAACAATAAAGTAGACCTTTCAATGTATAGAATAATTTTGTTAGGCTACCACATCTTCTTTGCTGAAAGCTTGGGTTTGCTAAGGGCTGAAGAGCCTTCTGTTGTCCAAGACACAAAATAAGCACTTGTGCTTCTGACATTATTATTATTATTATTATTATTATTATTATTATTATTATTATTATTATTATTATTATTATTATTATTATTATTATTATTATTATTATTATTATTATTATATTACTACTACTACTACTACTACTACTACTACTACTACTACTACTACTATCCAACTAGCAAAAGGTCGATTTTTTTCCTATTTTAAGCCTCACAACACTCCTGTGAGGTAAATCACCCCATAATTGTGACTAGGATCTGTCACCTGGGTCGAACATGGATTGTACAACCATCCCAGCAAGAGCAGAGATCACTAAGCTATCCAGCTGTTTAATTCACTGTATCTGGAAAACAACACTGTTGAGCTTGATTAAGGGCAGAAAGGACAACCATAGTGATCCACAGGCCAGCTTGACTTGCCTGTGAGGAACAATTACAGTGTTTGGAGTTTTTAACCTGGGGGGGGGGGGGAAGGCAAGAAAAGGGAGATGTGATGGAAGTATATAAAGCTATGCACCTTATGAAGAAACATTTTTCTTGACTCCTAATTAGGGTCATCCTCTGAAGAGGAAGTTTTTCACACAACAACTAGGTAAAAAGAAATAATTTACTCTAGTGGTAACTATTTGGACATTTAAAAAAATAGGCAAACTCATAGAGAATAAAACTATCCATGGCTGCTAGAATGAATCAATGAATACGCAGAACATTAGATATGTTTTGTCCAACACTTGTAGGGAAATATGAATTACTGGTTTAATGTCTTCTCTTTCTCATGAGCATTCTCATGAGCATCAGTTTGGTCACTACGTGTTCAGAATGATGAACCAGATAGGACTTTGGTTGTCTGTATCCAGCAGGGCTCTTATGTTTTGGAAGATGGATCAATCCTGAAAGACCAGAAAGCGCAGCTTCTGAGGCTGATTGTAACACCTAGGCCAGTACATGTAGATGGCCCTTCATGTAATCAGGTCCTAATTTTTGTAGTGCTCTAAAAGCCATACCCGCTACCTAGATGCCCTAAGCACATCTGATCTCGCCTGATTTCGGAAGCTAAGCAGTGGAGTGCTCTCAGTGGTGGCCATCATGACCAAGGAAAGATACATTGGACACATCAAGCGAAAATACACTGTAATGACAAAGACAGGACAATCCAGATGTTAATTATTTAAAACTACAGGCAATTACAGACTACAGTATTACCTATCTGGCAGGTAGGTTTGTCTGTCACAGAAAGGCAAAGCTTCTATAGGGCATAGATCAGTGTATGTCAAGGGTAACAATTACAGTATTTTATATAAACAATCAGCTGCAGAAAACTGGCCCTTTGCAACATACAGAGCACTAAGTAGCATGCACTTAGATCTAAGACCTACTTCTCCTATCTTGAAATGGTTTATTTCTAACAATATGGGGTATAGCATTAGAAATTAAAGAGTAGAGTCAATTAAAAAAAGTATTTGTTTGCCAGGTGGGGCTGCATTTCAGCCTTCTCTGGCTTTGCTAAAAAAAATTTTGTGGGCTATTAAAAGACTTCACTTGGCACGCCATCCTGTACAGGGATCGATAGGTTGTATCTGTGAAAGCGCACATTGGTGAAGCCCCAGTTCCTCCTCCCTGCTCGCTTTTGCTCAAAGGAGAGCAGATAAAGCGAATCGCTTATTATTTTATATGTGCAGGAACCCTCTTGTCTTTCAGGGCGACTCGGTTCCCTCCCTGACGGCTCCAACAGCCCCAGGGGCGAGGGGGCGGGCTTATCGGGGTGGCCACGCCCCTTATGCTAATAAGCGCTGAATCACTTGAGAGAAAAATAAGCCCCGAGCCGTCACGGAGGGAACCGAGTCGCCCTGAAGAGTGACTGAACCATTAAAAAAACCATAGGGGGGGCAGGAGAGGATGGGCCTTAATGATATTTCCCCCACTTGGGGGATTCTGTTTTTTTTAAAAAAAAAAACAGGAGCAAGGGGTCGCAACTCCATAGAACGAAGGGGGGGCTGGCGGCTGGTGGTTCCCCCCACCTCAGAAAGGCAGCCGTCCTCCCCTCTTCCCGCTTGGTACGTTCCGAGGGCTGAAGGGCGGGCGGACAGGGTGGGGTGGGAGGGGGGGAAGGAGGAGGAGGAGGAAGAGGAGGAGGAGCCCGCCGGGGAGGCCACGTGACCCTCCTCCCGGCCGCCATTTTGTCCTGCGGTGGCTGGTATTTAGAGCGGGCGGCGAGCGCAGTGGCGGAACCGCGGCCGGAGAAGAAGAAGAAGGAGGAGGTGGGAAGGAAGGAAGGAAGGACGCCGCCGACGCCGACGCCTCAGCAACAACAGCCGCCGGAACGACGCTACTGGCTGCTGTTTCTTTTCCTTTGACCCCCCTCCCGGGACTTTTTCGCCGCCTCCCCCCGCGGTGGAGGGAGAGGAAAGAAGGAAGACGCGGCCCTAAAAAGGGGGGGGAAGAAGGAGTCCCAGAAGCCGTCCGTTTGGTTTCCCCCTTTTTTTTTCTATAACACACACACACACACGTCCCCGGCTCCAGCGCCGCTCCGCCATGTCGTCGCCTTCGGCCGCCTCCTCGCCCGAGTACTCCTCCTTCTTCGCCGTCATGGGCGCCTCGGCTGCCATGGTCTTCAGCGGTGAGGAAGGGAAGGGGTGGAATGATCGAGGGGTTGGGGTAATGATTGGGGGGGGTCTGGGGATAGTGGGTTGGGGGGGGAAGGCTTGGAGCCGGGTTACCCTCATGCTAGGAGGAGGAGAAGCCCGGCTGGGCTCGCCCAGCTCTGCAGCAGCAAAGGCGACTTTCACGCCGCCAACCCCCCCCTCCGCCTGATGGGGTGGTTTTGGGGGGGGGGGGTAGAAAAGGGATCTAGGCTAAAGGAAACGCCCCGGGGGAGGGAGGTGGGGATCGGTCCCGATTTAGCCTTCAACCCCCCCTAACCCCCCCCCCCCAGGATCCGGTGGGTTCGTTCCGAGGGTTGGATTCGAACCGGGTAACTCGGGGGTTTGGGGGGGGAGGGATCGGTGCTAAAGGAAAAAGCCCGGGGAAGGCGGGGGATCGGTCCCGATTTAGCTTTCAGCCCGTCCCCCAATATGCGGAGGGTTCGTTCCGAGGGTTGGATTCGAACCGGCAGACTCGGATACGCCCCGAAGCTTCTCTTCTCTTCTCCACCCCCACCTTCCCGGCCGCCTCCGCAGCTCCGTCATGGCTCTGATCCTGGGAGGTTTCCCTCCTGCCCTCCCCATCCCACCCCACCCCCGGCGCGGCTTCATTCATTGTGTAATCCCAGGGATCCATCTTCCTTCCTGGCCTTCTTTATGATTATTAGTATTACTGGACTGTGTTCTTTTTTTAAAAGCACGATATTTGGGAGGCGAGAAAGATACTGTATTCTGTCTTTCTGGGCTCGGTAATAGAAGAGGCGGCATCGGCTAGATATTATTGGGAGCTGTGTAAAAATCCCCCCCACCCATGTGGGATTAATAAAGATTTATCTTATCTATGGGTGCAGCTGCCTCTTTCTGCCTCCCTGCCCTTTATTATCTCTCTCCTCCCCCTTTTGGGAGAGGGAAGGATTTAGGAAGATCAGCTCCACCCGAGGCTGAAGGAAAAAGCTGCAGGATGGCTAAACGAATTTATTTATTTTTATTTTATTTTAGAGTATTTTTTGTTCCTTGGAAAAGCACCCAAGGCGGTTTGTGGTAATGAGGGACAATATACAGTCCAATATAATTAAGACGTATTCAAGTAATTGAGGGACATCTTACATACAGCACGACAAGACATTCGGTTAAAGCTGCAAGAGAACAGAGCAGTTAAAAAGAGTGTATCAGGGAAACTAACATTGAAAACATATTGTCAATGCAATCGTATATTGCAAAAACATATTGTCAATGCAATCAGTGTAAAAAGAGTGTATCAGGGAAACTAACATTGAAAAAATAATGTCAATGCAATCACAAAATCTATAAACACAAAGTCTTTGTGATCATGTGTGGTAGATTCATATAAAAGTCACATAATAGGTAGTCCATCCTTCAGGAAAAGCTTGCCTGAAGAGAAAGGTCTTTGCCAGTTTCTGGAAGGACAGCAGAGTCTGGGCGCAGCAGCCGAGAAGGCCCTTTCACGTGTTCCCACAAGACATACCTGTGAGGGTGTTGGCTAGCATCCTGGGCCTGAGGTAGCCCTAGCTGGGCCTTCACCAGCTGCCCTGGGATCCTTTTTTATTTGCCAGGAAATGCAGGTGTCCTTCCTTGCCCCAGTTCCAAGGCTTGGCTTAGGGTCGACTGTGCCTTCTTCCTCCTCCTCCTCGCCACCCAATGGCTGCAGGGATGTTCCTGCCTGATGACGAGGAGAGCAGCCAGTGCGGGGGCGAAATCCCAGCCCAGCCGGAGCTGTGCATGCGATGCTGCTCTTGTCATTTGCCTTGCTGCTGCTGCCGCCGCCAATACTTCCCTTACCTCCAAAATGCCTCCTACCAGCTGGCTCATCCGGGCCTTTTTTTTCTTCTTTTTGGAAAGGGGTGGACAGGAGGGGAGGTAAAAATGCTGCTGCGACGCAAAGGGCTAAGGCGAGTGATGTCATAAGGGATGGATATATGAGGTGGTGGAGGGGCCCCTGGCTGGCCATGCAATGGCAGGGAGGAGGGAGGGGCAGATGACTGGCAGTCTGGGCTGCTTCCTTGCATGCCAGGGGAGGGGACTTAACAGAATAAAGCAAAAGCTTGCCTGCCTTATCTGACCTATGTAGTCTGTCCCTCTCTTCTGGGTCAGTGAGCCTGCGACCAACCCGGTCTTCCATTTGCCTCCTGGAAGTTTGTTCTTTTTCGTTTGCAGCTTCAGCCTTCTTAGCTGTCGACTGCTAGCAAAGCCTGAGCACGCACGCACGCACGCACACACACCTTTTAGATAGGTTATGCAGATGCTTTTGCTCTGGAAAAGAATAATAAGGATCAAGTCACTGAAAACACTTACCTGACTGGAAGATTTCCCTAATAGCCCCCAGTCTTGGTTGTGGTGTGGGCCTATCAGCTGAATGTCATCTTGTGATCTGACACTGCACAGCATGCTTATGAGATACTGATTGCAAGGGTTGGCATTCATTTTGAAAATTGCTTTCCCGAGAAAGGGGTGTATGACATAGTGCAGTAGTGGCTGAATCTTAAACATTTTAATCACACAGATGCTTGGGGCATAAGGGTGTTGCAGGACAGCCTGATCCTCTTGAATTCTTCACATTAAACTCTAAGGCTTGTCCAAAATGCCACAGTCAGGATGTTGAGAAGCTTTGCTGAACTTTGTACTTTAGACAGTGTACACCACAGTTGTCGCTACATTACTGTTGATCTGCTTAAAGGCGCTTTCAGAGCTGAAATTTACTCAGTTATTCCTGTGAAGAGATCTCTGAGAGAGAAGCTCCTTACTTTTGCTCATGCTAGTTGCAAAATCAAAAACACTTGAAATGTCTCTATTAAACTTAATGAGGAAAATGTATTAAGTATTGTTGGCATTGTACAACTGCAGCAGTGGTCCCTCGCCTTGGGTAACCCAGACATTCCTGGGCTACCCAAGGTTGGAAACCACTAGCCTACAGTGGTAGCCAGAATAGTGTAGGAAATAGAGTAGGAATAAGTGTACGATACTACTTAAAGGTCTCGTGTAAGTTAAAAATCCTCTTTGGGTCTCCATAGTTGAATGCAGTTGATACATATGCAACATGGCAGTGACCTAACTGTCTGGGTGTGTTGCGAATTATAGGGAAGCAGCAGGATCGGTGGTGGTGGGGAACTACCAGAGAGACATGTAAAGAGGTACAATATTAGTATTTCTTGAGATTTTATTGAGAAGCTGGCGTGCTTTCTTTCAGAAGCAGTATGTACTGCAAATTGTACCCCAATGACATTTATAGGCTTTGTCAGCAACATGATTCTCGTGCTACTCCTTTGAAAATTTGGTGCAAGTTTCATTGAAGTTAGAAAGCAAAGCAAAGTGTTCTGCTTATATACCGCCCCATACCACTTCAAGTAGTCTCTGGGCGGTTTATAGTTTTAATTACAGTAATGCAGGCTGCACATTGCACACACGCACACACGCACACACACACACACCAGCAAGCTGGGTACTCATTTTACTGACCTCAGAAGGATGGAAGGCTGAGTGAACCTTGAGCCTGCTACCTGGGATTGAACCCCAGGTTGTGAGCACAGTTTTACCTGCAGGACAGGCATTTAACCACTGCGCCACGGGGCTCTTCATGCAAGTTCTTAACTGTATTAGTAAGTCACACTTCCAGAGGTACTGCTTTTTACATAACATTCTGCTTGGCTAAAGCACAACCAGTAGTACATAAACTGGTGGAATAGGAGTCCCGAAGACCTGAGTTTGAATATCTTGGAAGCACTGTTGGAGGAACACTGATAAAACCACTCCTTAAGCATTTTACCTTTAAAACCCTCCTAGGGTTCCTTTGAAGTAATTGATGGTAGTTTCTCCCATGCTTGCCACATTTCATCTGTTTTTCCCTGCACTAGCTTTACTCACAGCCGTTCAGTGTGGGGCTCATATTTTATCTTTGGAACTCTGATATAGCTGACCTAAGCACCTGACTTGAGATCACTATAGTCTTCATAACTGCAGAGACACAAACCTGAGTCATAACAATACTAACTAGTCTTAACCAGCACACCATGTTAGCTCTTGTAATCCTGGAACAAGTTGCTTTAAGCAAAATATTGGCACTTTCTGATACAGGCTTAGCTGGTGACTTTCGTTTTAGGAGTTAATAGGAATTCAGAGAATGAAATAACCTTGCATATTGTGTCCATTAGAATACATGATGTGCCAGAGACATAAATTCCCAGATTTATGAGGAAAAGTCTAATTTGACTTTAAGGGAAGTAACTTGGCTACTTAACGAGGTTCATTGGCTGTTGGATATATTTACTAAGCAGTGAAACATCAACTGGAATACTGTTAGCTCACCGCTGGTTTAGGTCAGTTGTCATAAATCTTAGCTGCAAATTGTTTGAGTTAAGAATTGAATGTAGGCATTTGCTGTTATGTGCTGAGAACCATGTGACTTCACACAAAACAGTAAATCCTTATGTTGAATTCATAACTTCTGCTGCTTTAACTACCGAGAATTATGTGGATTGCATTATGTTGGCATTCAAATGTTAATTGGATTCGGGCCATCCACAGACAGTTTGATCTTGGAGACTCTCGGAGTACAATATGGCTAGTAGCTTAGAACATTGATGTGAAGGATTTCATGTTGACCTTGAGTGACAAATAACTGTTGTTAGTTCCAAATGCTGGTAAAGTGTTTCCTTCTTTCTCAAAACTGGTGTTATCTTTCTTCCATTCCCATTTTATACTGAAATCACTACCTAGAATTGAGAGGGCTTCCTTTGAGAGTCAGTCAGGTATCAAATCAGTGAAAAACTTGAATAGTGATTTTTGGCTTGACTTCCAGGACCACTAAACTAAAATACTAGGAGTGGCTGACACACTATCAGGAAGATGGGTTTTCTGCTTGATTGATTGAGCAGCTCCATAGGGTTCTTAGCTGCATTCTTCATTACTGCATCGACAACTACAGAGATGAAAACCTGTGGCTGTTCCGAGAGTGGCTTGCCACTCCCAGCCTTGCCTGCTGTGTGCCCATGTTAAATGTGTAGTGTAGAAGTATGAACGCAAAGGAGATGTTTCAGCAATGTAATCTGGTGTAATAGCAAATGGATGACAAGCAGTTCAGCCTGTAATACCAACACCCTTTGTTAATGTGGGCATGATCATTGCTCCCTGATTCAAAGTAGATTTTCTATAGATTCATGAGAAGGGGTTAGACTTTTCACTAGTTTGTTCTCTGAACAACTGGCGGTTTTGTCCAGCTGGGAAGACCAACCCATAGTGAGGATCAGTGCATTGATAGGTACCATAGGTTGAAAAGGGATTAATGTGACTTCTCTTCATTACCAGTCTCAGAACTGGTCATAATCAGACCTGTTATGGATTTAAAGGTAGTTCCTGGAGTATGCACCTAGTCTCTTCCTTAGTTGGCAGCTCTGTGAAATGTGGCTGATATCAATTGCTAGTTTTTTCAGATCAGAGAAGGCCAATGTCTTGATGTATGTAGGATTGTCATTGATCATGGTTCTGGCATGTGGCTCTTTGTGATCTGGGCAAGATCAGCCTGGTACCATCATATTCAAGTCCCTTTCTGTGCTAGCTGGCTGGATACAAAGGTTGTGTTGTATAAACATTCATGGCTTAGCTGTATATGCAGTAACTCTTGATGATAGTAAACAGCTCATAGAACCTGCTCTGGTCATAACTGGTCGACATTATGATGGCTGATACAATTTGGCAATGCTAGGACCACCATGACCTTCAAAGCGATCATCTCCATTCAGCAGTGGTTACTCCGTGATTGTTTCCCAAACTCAAGTTTGTGAAGTTTTTTTCTGATTCATTCACTGTGTGCATGATTATCACATGCCTTTGAGTTGTGTGACTGTCTAATATTTCCGTATAATATGGCTTCTCAGGATATTCCCCAGGCCAGAAATAAACAGGAGAATGATTACAAGTAGAGATGTGATTTTTTTTCCTGTGGGAGGATGGAAAACTGTTTTCTGTCCAATTTTTTCCCCGTAGCTTCAAAATTTCAGGAAATTTTATATCTTTAAAATACTGCATACAGATCAATTTTCAATTGTTTTCTTACTCAGGCTGTCTGTGATGTATGAAGAACATACTGAAAAAGTTACACAACCCTGGTTCATTCGTTTAGCCTAGTTCTTAATATGTACACTAGGAATCCTTAATAGGTTGAAAACATATCATTCTATGCAGACTGATTACTAAAATGCTTGAGTTTGTACCATACAAAGAGTACTCAGCAAAGAGAGCCCAAGGAAAATGTACATCGTTCTAAATAAAAGAGCACCTTTTGTAATTGTTAGGCTACTCTGAAAAGGCAGAAGCTGAGAAAATGGCTGCTACTGATAACTGATATCTGACTTCAGTGCAGATAACATTTCACTAGAAAAGCTTGGATTTGCAAGCCGGCCATTTATGTCTAGCGGTACTGCTGCTTTTTTATTTAACATAAAATTGCATGGCTTGCCCTCCATGATTACTTTGAGTAGCTTAGCATAATCGCCGTGATAACCAAGTTACCCATAGAATATTAATGCTCCTAAACACTAGAAACAAATAAGTGTGCTTTCATGCCCTTGCCAGTTTACCTGGGAGGACCAATGTGTATAGAACAGCATGGAGTCTACTCCAGTCAAGATTATTTTAAGTGTTCTGCTTATATATTAAACATTTCCACAGTTGAAGAACAGATGAGGAAGCCAATAAAATCTAGCTAGGTTTCTGAAGTTAAAACTTGCAAGTATATATCGCCTTATCACACATACACAGAGCGATGTATGTTTTGTTGGTTTAAATGCTATTTCTCTGCATGAATGAGGGGGAGCCTTCCTGCTTTCCAGCCATAGCTGACTTAAATGCATCATTTATTGAGAAACAACATTGGAAATGCCCAGGAACTGTCTCTATGCTGATAGATGGGGGACCTTGGAGGGAGGGCAGGAAGGGCAATCAGACAATTTTCCCTCCATAAGAATAGGTCTGTGCCCAGATTCACCCCTTCCTTTGTACCCCAGATTAACAGCTGCTTCCCCAAAGGGAAGTTTACTGCCAGATGTTAGTTTACTGTCTGCCGCTGCCATCTTGTTTCCTTGCCAGTCCTTTTTTTAAAAATCCTTTATAACTGATGTCTGCTTATCTCCTTTTAAACAATGCCAGGTCTGATTTATATATATATATATCCAACAACCCCTGTGTTTAACTGTTTAAAACGCATAAGAGGCCCACTTAGTCCTGCTGACCTTTTTTTCCTGGTATTTTCAGCATTGTCCCAACTTGTGTGTATGTAATGGATTCTCCTCATTCACTGAGATCCCCAGTAAAACTGAAAGAATTAGGTCTAGCTGCATGAAGCAAATCAATGAAAATCAACTTTATAAACTCTTTTCTGAATTGCTTGTAGACAAAGTGACTTGTTTAACACCATGTGCCATTGGAAGAAAGAGTCTGACAATGGCTGTGTGCAGTTGAGAAATGCAGAAATGAATCCGGGCAGCCATTTGAATATGAGAAACTTCCTTGTACTAAAGATTGGGCAACCCAGAATTTGTTAATGTTGCAATATGAAGGGAAATTGCAGTGTCATATAGGACACATGATGGGTCGATCACATGTCATGGAGTGCCAGAATGTCCAACTTATAAAAGAATAAAATTGCGATCTGAGATTGCTTATATGTATGTTCTTGGTCCTGGAGACAAAACCTACTGTCGGCATTTAAGAGTTGAGAAAACTGATACTCAAGAAACTTATCCAGTAGACCAGATTGCCATCAATATTTATGTCACTTTAATGTTAATTTTAGTTTTGTTTCTATTTTATTATGTTACTGTACTTTATGTTTTTATTGTATGAATTATTTGAATTTATTAATTGTTGTAAACCGCCCAGAGTGACCTCGCTGTCAGATGGGCGGTATAAAAATCCCAATAAATAAATAAATAAATAAATAAATAAATAATCTGTGAACAAATGGCAGAATAGCTGACATTCCTTGTGTCATTGGCATTGACTATTGAAAATCCTACTTCACTGCCTTGTCCTCCTTCTGCAACTTTTAACTGTCAGAAGCTAAGCTCAGTTGGATGCTTTATTGGGTTATTTTTGTAGCTGACCCAGGTTTTTCCCAGGAACCAAATGAACAGCAAGTCCCATATTGTAGACTTGGGAGCTTCTGACATAGTGTGATAGTGCTAAGGCTGTGCAAACAAACATCCATAACGATTGAACTTTTGCCCAAGGACTGGAACTGGTAAAAAAAAAAAAGCTCATCAGTTGGTGTTTGTGCTCCTTTAGATTAGCAATGGAATAAAATAAATAACATCTTCCTATCTAGGACCCTGTCCTATCTAGACACTATGAATGCAGTTAAGCTGAAGGTAGAAAATCCATGTCAGTCTACACAGCAAGTAGCAAAGTTTGCGCTGGCAGCTATGAAAATCCGGGTCAGTCTCTAACCTTGGGAGGTCTATATTGCACTGCAAATGTCACACGCTATTTTAAGGTTTTAATTATATTTGTCGCAGATGTAATTTTATAATTTTTTTTAATCAAGATTGCGATGACCAATGGTTTTTAGCAATAAACTACTACCTACCATGTCAGTCTGAAGTTCATGGGGTGATTTCATCGACCTGCCATTTTTAAATTTGCACAGAGCTTTGAAACTTAAGAGTGAATTGAGTTGATTATTTATCTTCATTTATTTTTGAGTATTTTTACCCCACCTTTCTCCTTGGAAAAGGACCCCAGGTGGCTTAAAAGGAGAGACTATACAGTCCTTTACAATTAAGACACAACCAGTTTGACAAACAGGGAATTGAGGGGTATCTTACTTACAGCATTATAAGGCAACATTAAAGCTAACAATTGATAACATAGTGTCCATGCAATCACGCAAGGAGAGATCCAAACACAATGTTATAAGTGGTTATAAACACAAACTTTGTGTGGCCATGTATGGTAGATTCATGAAAAGGCACAGTAAGTAGTTCATCATTCATGGAAAGCTTGCCTGAAGAGAAAGGTCTTTGCCTGTTTCAGGAAAGATTAAGATCAGCACTTTGAATTGTGCACAACAGCTGATTGGCGGCCAGTGGAGCTGCTTTAATAGGGGTGTAATTTGGTCTCTGTAACCGGCCCAAGTCAACAATCTGGCTACTGCATTTTAGACCTGTTGAAGTTTCCTGAGGCTTTTCATTGGGAGTCTCACATACAGCACATTACAGTAGATTGTGGCCTTGACAGTTTCTGTCCATTGTGGAAAAAATTGTAATGGGAAAATATTTCACTTTTTAAATATTTTAGCAGCAGGTTTTTCCACGAGCTCTAGAAGTGCAAAATGAGTGTGATTATAATTTTTTTAAAAAAAAATAACAGCTGATCTTGTATATTTTTTCCCTAATAGCAGAAGATTCAGTTCCTGAGGAAGTGCACTGTAGTAAAATCTAACTAGTTCGGCTCCTAAGGTGAAATCCCTGTATGGCTTCCTTTTTCCTTCTGTCATACAGACTGTCTTAGTGGAAACTCTGTTGGACTAATCTGGAAAGAATTGCACAGTAACAGTCATCCTGGCAACTTCTCATGTAGCATCCGTGAATAAGACATGTTCCTTGTTTGAGCCTGTATAGAGGGCCATCTCTAGAACTATTTACGTGAATAGGTTGATTTTAACTGAATCTAAAATGGTGGTTTTATCTTGTGAATGTGATCTCGATTCTGCAACAAAAGCAAGGTGTTTCGGAAAGCTTAACAGCTACATGTTTTTTGTGAAAGGATGTTCACTTTTCAGCCTGGGGTGGTGTCTACTTTTCTACTCCTTCCTAGTTCCAGATAGTGGCTCAAAATCTTGGTAAGTAGCCCTGTGGGGAAAGTTAAAAGTTTCTTTCTGGAACACAGACTGATAGGATGTACAAGTAGTGCTTAGTTTCATATATGAAGATCCTGGACTGTCCTATTCTAAATACTCTTAAGCAGAGACTGTATAGTAGGAATCTTGGAGAATTTTTCTAGGTCATGGATAGCTAGATGATACCTCTGCCAAAAACAAGTATTGCTGCAAAAAGCTTGCAAATGGTTATAACTGGGGGAGAGGGTAGAAAGCTGCCCACCCATTAAGTCCCTGAATAAAGACCATACAGATCAAGGGTCACCTGCCACCTACCCATTGGAAGGCAAACTGATCTGCTCTGTCCTGGATCCCCCATATTAGCTGGAAGTTTTTAAACTCCCAACTAAACAGAGATTTTAAAACTGCAGACAGGATGATCTGAGTGACTGTGATCTGGGAAGCTGTATGACACCCACATTGTGTAACCTTTCCATTCAGGGCCCATACAGTAATCATTCTTCCAGAGGCATGCACACTCAGTTCTAATAGTGGAGGAATATTTCATGTGAGAACAAAGAAAGGCACCCTTTCTGCATTCTGGACTGTGCTGTCTAAACAGAAACCTACATATTTGTTTTCTCCTTACGGTTCCACAAAATGACTGGCATATACCCTGCAGTGAACTCAGACTCTTCCATAGCTTCTCTTTATTTGCAATGTCAAGGGGAGATCCTGGCTTGTGGGAAAGGGGTTTACTCGTCTCAGGCTTTTCCCCCGGTACCAGCAGTTCCATCTCCTGTATTTCACATTGCTTACTGCCTTTTAAACAAATGCAGAATGGGATATGAAGGACCCACTGTGGTTTTGTTCTACCCAGGGATCACACAGACACTGCTAGTTTGGCCCTTTTTTCGTGAATTCATCCAAAGACAGCAACATCTGGGGCCAAGTCATAATGAAACCATTCTACAGCTATTTCTAGAAGAGTGGTTGCCCAGACCAAGCAAGCCAACCAGTTCGCAATGCCATTTTATTACTCATATAGGGAGTTGAAAAGTCAATAGTTTTACTAGAGCACGATGGTGCACTCTGTGTATCATAAGCAACCATTTTGTGTTCTTGAAATATGCCTTGCAATTCTCTAGTAAGCTCTTTGATTGCCAGAGCGACACTGGTGGGGACACACTATATATCTTTGGAGTGGCTAGCCTGAGTAACGGTTGGCAGTTTGATCTAATACTTCTGTATGGCAAACCAGTTTCCAGCCCTGTTATTAGATTCCACAGATGTCGAATTGGATATGAAGTATCCCAGAGGTGAAGTTTGCCTTCACGCTCCTCTTTGGGACCACACAGATACTGCTGGTTTGGTTCCTTGTCGTGAATTTAACCAAATACAAATACCGGCCTCTACTGTGTGTCATAATGAAAGCATTCGGTAACTACTTCAAGAGAAACAGTTAACCAGAAATACAAGTGGGGAACCAAGATCTGCTCTCACTGTCTGACAGTGTTCAACCGTATGGAGACCATCTCTGCAGCATGGCACGTTCACTGTAGTTGTAAGTTTGTGGTACTATCAGTCCCATAGGTAGCCAGTTCTGGAGTACACCTTTATTAATACCCACATCCAGAACAATAGAGGATGTACATGAGGTATCGGAGACAGACTGTGCACTGCTTTTTGAGCATTTTCTACCCTTCTTGATTCTTGTAACAGAAGAGAGCGTTCAAGAGAAGCTCCGTGTTATCCTTGCAGATAAAGATTTTTAACAAATGGGTTGGGGGTTAGTGCATTTACTCCATTCTATAGTTGTACAGGAGTGTATTGGCAAAGTCTGTAGGAGTCCTAGATAAGGTTATTCAGCATCACTGCCTTATGGCATACATTTTCCTTGCTGAAGCTTGCAATCTGGCAGCCCACCAAATCAGCATGATCTGTCACCTTGCAACATACAAGGCTGAGGCCCTATCCAGTACAGTCACCCTCTCTCAGCAGCGCATGGCTTTTTCTTTTTTTCATGGAAGTTGAGCTCCAAGGCTTGCTCCGCTGGAAAAGACATGAGCCAGTGCCTTGTGACTCCGAAACACAGGATAAAGAGAGACGCAGCACAACTGGGGTTGGACCTTCCTCACAATTGAACCACCAGCACTTGACACCTTGATGCCATTCCGCATTCACATGTGGTATCGACAGCATTTCAGTGAAGAGCGGGATGTCCAGGTCAGATCTTTCGTTCTGCAATCAACAGTACAGTAGATTACCTGATCCTCTCTGGAAGTGGACTTTCTGATGGGAACAGTCATGGCTGATGACTCACTCCAGGATGGAAAGTCCAGTTGAGTGACATGACAGACACAGCATAGATTCTTCAGATAAAAGATTGTTCCACATCAATTCCTTATGGCTGTAAGCGCTTTCCAAAGTATTCAAGGCCTAGGGGTTGGTGCTGATAGGACGTACGCTTCAAGCCACAACAGATGACAAGATCCTAATCACCCAGCTAAAGTAGGAAGACTGGGTGGGATTGGAATTCCTTGTTGGCATCTCTCTGCTGTTCTGGGAATGATGCTTTGCTCACCGTATTAGCATGGTTGCAGTTTGCTTACCGCAACATAATCGTGGATTCATTTAACCAACATTTGAAATTGCCAGCAATTTTAGGACAACTGTTCCTTCTCTGGTGGTTCCTGATAGTGGGTCTCTTCATGCTGGAGGGGAACACTCATTTTGCAGTCTTCTGTGTGGGGGGAAGGAAGATGATCCACTCATTTAAGGATATATTCCTCTATATGTGGATGGGACCACACCTGTGTGGCTTCACCCCCACCCCGTTGCTTGTGTTTAAGCAATGGAGCCAAGCGCTTTTAAACATTGCATGCCGCCGCCCCAGTCCCCCCAACCTGCATCCGTATATTACAGATTTTCAATGACCGCGGGTTGGGTCCCTAACCCCTGCAATAGAGGGAGAGTTCCTGTTGCATATATTCTGTTTCTTATCACCAGAAAGAGTCCATGGCCTTCTATGTGGGCAGATCAAGATCCTTCAGGTTTTCCAACTATTTATCTGTTATTCCAAACTTAGGAAGGGCATATTGCGTCGCTACGCAAAGGCTATCCAGGTGGGCCTTCTCACCTACCCAGCTTTCCTACCAGCTAGAGGTGTGACATCCATGTCATATGTTTGGATCCACTGCACTAGAGTGGCTGCCCCAGTTGCATTTTGGAAAGACATTCCTCAGCATGAAATCTGCAGAGTGTTTTTTGTCCTTGAGTGTCAGTGAGATCCTATCACTTGGATGCCTGCTCTTAAGAGGATGCCATTAAACTTTAATGACCCCTGTGTTCTCAGGAGGCTTTCGACCTCCATCTCATAAAGCTGGTTCGTAAACCATCTATATGTAAATCAACATAGTCATTGGGGAAAACAGGTTGCTTGTGTGTAGTTGTGGACCTTGAGTACACATCTATGAATTCTTACAACTCACCTTCCCCTTGTGCATGGGTCATATCTCCTGATAATGAAAACATTTATATTTTGGGACCCCTCTCCTGTTGCTGGTAGATGCTGAGAAGTCAGAAGCAGGGCATGAAATTCATCAGTGCTTCTGTTGCATGTGTCTTCTCCACCAGGCATTGATATTCAGATGTCATGTGCTAGGTGTTTGTTATTTCATGTCCAGAAACTTGCCCCTGTTTCCCAGGCAGCAGCCACCCGTGTGAGCTGCTTTGGCAGGAAAGGGTATTCAAAAACGCAGTTTATGATGTGGCAGAGCATTCTGTTTGTACGAAGAATGGGGATTACATCCATCAAGGGCATGAAAGCCTAAAGTACCTTACTGGATGTCATCCGTAACTTACTAAACAGTTAAACAATGCTACTATTTTAGGTTGAACCATGAAGCATTGCTTGTTAGGCAATTCATGCTTGAATTTTCTCCTAGCCATGTGAGTGTTGTCTAAAAGCCAGTTATGCAAACAAGCTGGGGGGTTTTTTTAGAAAGAAAGAGAGAGAACTACATATGTGCCAGAATCCTAAGGCTTCAACAGAAGTTGAAAGGCACGGAAAATATATGATGACGTGCAGTCTGTGAACCATCAGGAGCCACGTATGAAAGGTGGTGTGTCTTTGTGTGTGTGTGTTGTGTCGTTACAGTTGTGACCGACCCTTCGTAACCCCATGTCCGTGGAGTTTTCTTGGTAGGAATACTGGAGTGGCTTTAGTGTTCTTAAAAAAAAAGTAGTATGTGAACCTAACGGTAGTTGAGATAAGGTCTGGAGAGCTGTACCTGTATTTTAAAATGTTCCACAGGCAAACAAGCTGAGAGCAGCAGCATATTTGGAATGGATCTCAGCATCTTCAACGTAAGACCTCACGTTTTCAGCATATGTTTCCCGTTCTGGTTTTAACTGCCTATATCTCTCTGCCTTATCTATGAATGTGGTTTACCACCACCACAACTACAGACAGTCTGGAGTGAACCATCTTATGGCAAGGGAAGCTCAGGAGACCACTAAATATGCGTTGACTCACAATGAGACTTTTCAGACTTCTTTTGTTGATAATTTTTCACGATGGTATTTAACATGCTTGAAAATTTCCAGATATTTTACATCTATCTCTATAAGGAGCCCCTCCCAATGGTGCATGAGAGTGGCAAGGCTCCATGGGAGCTGCAGTGGCTTATGGTTATATAGGACCTCTCTCCAAAAAACTTACCTCCGTGCTTGTGGATAGCAGCATATTTACAGCTCGGAACTGTTGCATAAAACTGAGCCCATTATAAAATGCCACTTGACATTGAAGGAATATAGGAAGCTATATGTAACACATTCTTTATTATAATTAATGATGAATATATAGGATACGGTGCTGCCTTACATGGAGATGCACCATTTGGCCCCTCGGCTTGGGGCGTTGCCTGTTCTGCCATGAAGGTCATTGCCCAAGGTCTCAAAGGGTTTCTTAGCCCAGTTATTCAAAGGATTTTTTCCTGGTGATGCAGAGAACTAACATAGGGACCTTCAGGCATGCAAAGCATACTCGCTGAGCTACCATCTGATCTTACTGAGAAAGTAAGGAAGGAATTGTGTAGCTTAGCATGGTTGTTTTTCATGTGGCAATATGAAACATATTGTACAAGAGGAATGAGAAGCTGTCATTTCTGAATCCATAAAACGGAGAACAGTCTGTGTTTTGAAGACGTACTTGATAAAACTGAGTTTTATAGCACACTGCTATAGTATTCTACTTTAAGAAAAGTGACTGGCTAGCTTCCTTAAATCAAGCCATGGAAGTCATCCCCATGTGCTTCAAGTACAATCTGTCGTCTTCTAGTGTAAGATAGTGGTATATAATTTCTCACTTGAGGAATGAGCAGGATGGATGGAACAGACTCCCGTATACCTTCTGTGATGCTGGTTCAATTTCAGTAAATAAATAGGTAGCGTCGTAAAAAGCGGGAAGGTAAAACGGTGTTTCCTTGCGGCCATGCCAGCCACAACACTGGCTCTCTAGCTTGAATATGGAGATGAGCACTGCCCCTAGAGTTGGACACAACTAGCACGCATGTGAGGAGGGGAACCTTTACAGTTTTATATCAATCAGTGATACTTAAGCAAGTTGTCAAATTCATGTTGGTGGATTGTTCGGTTAGACTTGCTACAATATGTCCATCTCCAACAGGAAAAACTAAAGATGGGCAGAAACAGAAATGTAGTGTTTTTATTTCCTTTGTAGTTTTGTTTCTTTAGTTACAAAATTTTAAATAGTTTCATTACAAAATGAAACAAAATGCTATACTCTCCTGCCTCCTAGAGCCCTGCCATTTCCTCAAGGAAAAATTGTTTCATTCCTAAAGGAAAAAATGTGTTTCCTTTCTTTTCATAACAAAACACATTCTATCATTTTGTTTCATTTTTCATTTTGCGCCCATCTCTAGGAAAAATAAAAGACTAACTAAACAACGTTCTTTGAAGACGCGTTGTTACTCAACGGTTATGTAATCCAAATGATTTAGTTTTAGGGGATTCTTGAATGTTGGAATTATTTATGATTGAACGTTCAGATTTTTAAAAATAATGAATGGAGATGGGCATGAACCACAGGTTTGCCATTTCGTGATGGTTCAGCCAGTGGCTGCACAGCTGATTCACAGTTTGGCCACCTTCCGTTGGTGCCCACTTGGTGCCAGCGCCCTGGCTTCCCCTGAGTGGGTGCCTGCCGAACCACCGAGATTCGTGCCCATCTCTAATGACAAACTTCCATTGGCACATTCAAGTCAGCATTCCAGAATATTCAAAAGTGCAAGCATCATTGCAGATATCTTCATACTTGACTAACAAGTCACCCCTTCATTTTTTGTAAATGTTTGCAAAATAGTTTGTCGTGTAAATGGAAAGACTTATCCATGTGTTTTCTCTTTTTTTTCCAGCCTTGGGGGCAGCCTATGGCACAGCAAAGAGTGGCACGGGGATTGCAGCCATGTCGGTCATGAGGCCAGAGCTGATCATGAAGTCCATCATTCCTGTCGTCATGGCGGGTATTATAGCAATCTATGGTTTGGTAGTGGCGGTCCTTATTGCCAACTCTCTCACAGCTGATATCCCACTATTCAAGTAAGTTTTGTTTTTCTCTTAAGAGTCATCAGAGTGGAAAGCTGTTTTGAAGAAAATGTCACTAAAATTGACAAATTGTTTACCAGCCAAGATGGATCACAACATAAATCACTACTCAGTAGCCATTTTATTTTAAGCCAATTTAAATGTTTAAAATACCAGGTTTTAAAATTCAGATCAATTTTTTAAAATTGAAGATTGGATTTTTGAAAGGAAATTCTAAGTTATTTTAAATCCTGGTTTAAATTGATTTGGTTTAAATAAAATCCACCATAATACTAACTGCTAGCTCTTGGTATATCCAGATATCTGACAGAACGCTCTTCTCTGTTAGTTGAAATATGTCTTGAACTACACCGTATATCACAAACTGGTCTCACCAGTTGCTATGGGTGTTTGAGGATGCCATTTAGAGAAAAGCTGCTATATAATTCTTGTTATGGCACATGCTGCTCATCCCAAACGTAAGTGGAACAGCAGAGGCCTTAACATCTATAATATTGTTTGATAAAGACCTTAAATGTTTGCAATAGTATTTTTGTAACCAACAGAAAAGCTTAACTTCAGAATTTGTCTAGGTAATACAGAGTTTGCGGACTGTCGTGAGTTCTAGGTGTGACGGTCTGCAGGCCAGGTTTTAGTCTCACAAACACCCTGTGAGTTGGTTTAAGCCGAGAGAGTCTGGGACTAATGTTAAATCACCTACCAAGGTTCATAGCTGAGAGGAAATGCAGTCACTACACCCTCCTGTCAGATACATCTAAATGTTAATAAACATTGAAACATTTAAAAATACCAAGTTCCATTAAGAGTCAAGGCATTGGTCTGTTTCGTCTCATAGTGGTTCTTTAAGGTTTGGAATAAAAAAAGACAAAAACCATGAGGCACCTTAAAGACTGTGTATTAAATTTCACTTCTTCAGACAAATGGAATACAATAAAATACAAAGCCCACAAGTAAAACATTCATTGGCTCTAAGAGTCTGGGGTATAGGGTTACATCTCATGTGCAGTAATATATGACATTTTATTTTTAATTTATGTTCTCTTTCCCCCCACCACCACCACCTTGGGTTTTGTCTTTGTGCCGTAACTTCAATAGCAAACCATCATTCAGCATCCTAAATTGCTTTTCAACCATTTTCCAGCAGCAGCCATAGTCAGCATTGTTGTGGTGCTGTTGTTGAATGTGCAACAGCACAGAGCCCTGTTTAGTTTGTAGAGTTGACTTGAGGATCTTGGTAAACAGGTTGTGTATTTGGTTGCTTTCTACCAAGCTGCTGATTTCAGTATGAGAAAGCAAAATACTTAAATATGTAATAGTTCTAACATGTAGTGCAACAGTTAAGGAATGAATTATTCACATACTTAATTTGAAGCATCTCTGTAAACTAATCCCCTTGCTGCTACACTAGACAAGGAGGCAGAGGTGCTGTTTTAGTGTGCCTGAAGTGGGACAAAACCCAATCGTTTAAAGTTGCATGAGAAGGCCTGTGGCTTACTGGCTATGCCAGTTCTCTATGGAAATAACCTCCCATGACTGCATTAGCTACTGTAGGTCTAATCTTAACTGTAGCTCCTTAAAGAAATTAAAAACAGTAGAATTAGGATTGAAACAAAGGTCCTGTAAAAAGATTTTGGTTGAAAGTTATATAACCATCTAATAATCCATTAAGACAAGAGATATATATTGTGAATGAAATACAGTTACTTGCATGTGACAGTTCCTTGATGCCTCTGCCCTTGTAACACGGTGCTCCTTTTCTCGAAGGTCTCTGATGCATTTTTTCCCCTGGGCAATGGAATATATTTTTGTATAATATACATAGGCTATATCATGAAGGAGAGATGGGATGAGAACAGAGCAGAGTCACGAACTTCCTGCCACACCAATGTTGTGAATTATCTGCTACGCTGCGTCTCTGTAGCCCATTCACCTAATGCTGCTCTGGCTTCTGTATGCTTTTTATAAGAGATGAGGAACTTAACGCTCTTGATTTAAATGTTTGTGGTCTGCCCTGCCACTTCCAGATTCCCTCAACTTACCCACCTGACTTGGACTGGTGGGAATTGTGAGCTGAAAAAGACTTGGAAAGCCCTGGTTGCTTGTCCTGGTATGGATTTGGAAATTACAGTTGGACCAGACAAATATGTTTCTTAGATTGCTCCTTAATAGGCCAGTCTTCACTAGATCAAACTCAGTTCCTTTAATACTACCTGTGCTGTAAAGATGGGCACGAAACGCTTCGTGCCGATTTGTACACACCCGCTTGCAACATCCCCCAGCCAGTTGGCCCGCTCACGGTTTGGCATGCACTTCCAAAGTCGTCATCCTCCAGTGGCATCAGTATTTCCTTCCGAGGAAGCCGACCACTCCGACAAGGAGCCAGGTCAGGGATTCTCCCTGCACAGGCCATGCATGAGTGGTCAGTTGCTTGAGGAGGCAAGGAAGGCCAGTCCAAGCTCCTGTCTGGACTTTTGTGCAGCTAGAGAAGGAGGACCCTGACAGTGCATGACAAACAGTGAGTGGCCAGCCAGCTGTGGGGAGCACACGTATCGATTTGGCACCAAGCGCAACATACATAGTGCTTCATGCCCTCTTTCTCGTACCCTAGTATTGCAGCTTGATTGTTTGACACTAAGCATATCTCCCTGTATGTTTTTTTTTCCTTCCTTTCAGGAGCTTCCTTCATCTGGGCGCTGGTTTGAGTGTTGGCCTCAGTGGGCTGGCGGCTGGCTTCGCCATCGGCATTGTGGGTGATGCAGGCGTACGAGGGACAGCACAACAGCCTAGGTTATTTGTGGGCATGATTCTGATCTTGATCTTTGCTGAAGTCTTGGGTCTTTACGGCCTCATTGTCGCCCTTATCCTTTCCACAAAGTAAAAACAAAACAAATCACCACAAAGTATGATTTAAAAAAAAAAATCTAAGCTCCAGAATGAAAAAAAAAATGGTCTCTCCACAATGTGTACAGTTGTCATCAGTTTGGTAGTTGATCTCTTGTAAATGCGCAATGTATGTTAGTGACTTGTCTGTCCTGTGTGTACTTCAATATTAAATACCAGATGAGCTGCCTCCAGTCATCTTCGCAGGGCTTGGGGGAAGCTCATGTGCAATTTTCCATCCATTTTGCCATTAGAGTACTTTATGTATAAATATGAACTAGAAATGGTAACATTTTTTTCTTCACTGGATGTTTTATTTATAAGACTTGACATGTCCATATACATATGGAGCAAGAGTTTTCAATTTCCCATGCTATATATATTAATCTCATATTATAGGTAGATTAATACACTGTGGGGTTAATTGTAAGTGCAGAGAAATCCTTGGATGTACTTTGATTCTCAAAAGATTGCTGTCGTGTCCTGGTATCTGTCGGAGTGCAAGACTGTCTGCCCTTATACGAATAACAGCAACATGTCTGAGACACTCCTGCGTCCCCAGTAGTAAAAACTGTATGCTCCGGCATCAAAGTTGTGCACCCAGTGTTGGGTTTCGCAGTTATACATTTCCAGATAATAAAATTTCCTCCACTACAATCATTGTAATGACGCGAGTCTTGATGTGATACGTTGAAGAGGTGGGCAGTCACCGGATGAAGGTTCATGCATGCAGTTTACAAGCTGGTCACTTAGCAAATGTGGCACTGAGACAACTCTCTAAGAGTGTGGTTTCCTCCTTGCAAGAGTCGGGAAATCTTCCAGGCTTCCTTTTCCATAATAACATGTCTGCGGATAAAGCCCAAAACATGATCCAGTTTCAGTTGTGACGAGAGATGTAAAATTTCAGGACATTTTAAGGGGAAGGGGGGTGGGTTGGGAACTTGTTTCTCCCCACCCAACCCCAGTTGTTCCATTTTCTCCCAAGATTTTCCCCTCTCAAGGCGTCAACATTTATGTAGTTGTAAAGGAGACCTTTGAGCTGCCTAGATGCCCTAAGCTCATCTGATCTCGACTGATTTCGGAAGCTAAGCAGGGTTGGCCCTGGTAAGTACTTGGATGGGAGACCACGAGGGAATACCAGGTGCTGTAGGCACCTGGAGTAGGAAGTGGCAAACCACTCCAGGATTCCTGCCAAGAAAAAGCCATGGTTATGGGGTCACGAAGAGTCGGTCACGACTAATGATACAACACACACAAAGGAGACCTTAGCTCAGGGGTGTCCAAACTTTTTGCAAGGAGGGCCAGATTTGGTGAGGTGAAAATGTGTGGGGGGCGACCATTCAACCTGAAGGGGGGAGAAAGGTCGTGGTTTGTGCGCACAAATTCATATGCCACAAATGCTCTGGTTTTAAGGTGCCCAAGGGCCCAGCGGCTGATGCAGAGCCCGGGAATCGGCCCATGCACACCCAAGATGCACCACTGTTCGCCTATGCTGCCCTCCATCGCAAGGAGGTGGGGAAGATGCTGCAGCAACAGAGCTAGGAGCGGGTAGGCAGGGAGGGCAGGCAAACCATAAAACTGCAAGCTGATGTCTCTAGCCAGCACGGGGAAGGGCTGGCTAGCAGAGATGAGTGACAGGCTGAGCCAGCAGAGAGAAGAGGCTAAGGGCCACTCAACATTTTTAATTGGGCCGCATTTGCCCCCCCCCACCCCCAGGCCGGACTTTGGACATGCCTACCTTAGCTAATATCCACTAGTAAAGTGCAACTAGATTTGGTCCATTGCGTCAGTGGAACCTATGGAGAAGGTGACTCACCAAATCAAAATTTATTCGACGGGCCTTACTTGTGACTTGCTATTGGATTTGAGCCACTGTATCTATGTTCTTTCATCTGCCCCTTTCAGTTACTTTGAGATGACAAAGGATTAGGCTCCTTCCAGGTATTCTTGAAATAACTAATAGTGGTGATGTATTTACCCAGATATCAGAATTTAAATATTAAGACGATTGAATTATTTTATAGAAGAAATGCAGAGGATACAAAGCCACAAAAATGAGCACAGAAGGTAGTGTTGAATGCAGGAGCCCAAATAAAAGAGATTTTTCCTTTCCCTGTGGTACTCCCACTCTCTCGCCACTTCCTGAT
>JAHTLZ010000054.1:4839488-4850183 GCA_023846285.1 Phrynocephalus versicolor
ATTTTTCCTTTCCCTGTGGTACTCCCACTCTCTCGCCACTTCCTGATGAACCTCACTAGTGCATCCAAAGAAGAATGAATCAGACTGAAACATCCCTGCATTTCATCAAGAGAGCTTTAACCATTTGGGCCATTGAGAAGTTGGTGACTCATTTGGTCCTGCTTTGCAGCCTCACAGATTGCACACGAGAGAATTGTGTCCTCCACCTTGCCAGTGAATTTTGCTCAGGTCTGTCTGTGTTGTGGGGGCACCAAGGATTATGACATCTCAGCCTCTGTGATATCTAACCAAGAAAGAAGAAAAGGCTGGAGATAATTTCCTGGTGAAGAAAACAAGCCCCGGCTTTGTGGAGGTACTAGAACAGATTGCCTTGGTTTTTTTATATTACACTGGAGCTCTGGGTACTGCAGAATGAGTCAGTCATGCAGAGGAGAGAAAGGGGAGGGAGAAAGAGACAAAAAGGAGGAGAAGGAAGTGGCAGCAGTAGCAACAGATATTGTCCACGTGCTCTGCAAGAGCCTTGATGTCACTCTGTGTAGACAATGTTCCCTCTTGATACGAAGAGCCGTCATCCTTCAGATCTTTCACCTCTTCTAAGTGAGATGAGAATGAAAAGCAAGAGCGACTTCACTGAGGACAGAGAAAGCCATTTACCTTGCATGCAGCATCCTCGAGAACATTTGTTTCCTTTCTGCCTCACTAGAACGTGACCGTACCATCAGAAAGAGGCTGAGAGGGTGCGCCATATTCAAAGCCTCTGAGCATGCTTGTCATTAGAGATGGGCACGAAACGAACAATTTTTCGTTTCCGTTTTCGTTTTTTCATTTTGTTATGTAACGAAACGACAAACGAATTTTGTCTCTAAAATGAAATGAAACGAACAGAAACACTGGAAATTTTGTTGTGTGTTTCATTTCCGTTACTGCAATATGAGTGAATTGCTTAAAATCCTTTAAAAAATCACAAAAAATGAAAGACATGGTAACGAAACGAACGAAAACAAAAACGATTTTTTTGCAAAAATTCACAAAAAACGGAAACGAACTGAAACGGAACCTACAAACGACAAACGAAATGCCATTTTTTTTATTCGTGCCCATCTCTACTTGTCATATCAAAAGCAACGTTCAATTCAGCAACGATGAGTACCTGCTCAAGTTCATCCTTTGCCAACTCCCCCGAGTCTTCTGGATGATTCCTTTGCCCCTCCCACAACCAGTGCTTCTCCATCCCCCCTCTCCTTTGGCTGTGGGTAAGGAATGGGATACAAGTGTAGCTTTCAGGTGAAGTCCGGTAGGCTTTTGTGGTCAGGTCTAACGAAAAGCTTATGGCCCATCTTGTCGGAGGACCCGAAAACCAGCTTCAGTACTGTGATAGTACCACTCTATTCTGCTCTGGTCATACCCCACCTGGAGTACTGTGTCCAGTTCTGTGCGCCACAATTTAAAAAGATGTTGACAACCTCGAGCGGGTGCAGAGGAGGGCGACCAGGATGGTTGAAGGTCTGGAAGAAATGTCATATGAGGAACGGCTTAGGGAGCTGGGAATGTTTAGGCTTTCAAAAAGAAGGCTGAGAGGGGATAGGATAGCTATGTTTAAATATTTGAAAGGATGTCATATTGAAGAGGGAACAGGTTTGTTTTCCATGGCTTCAGAGACTAGGACTCGGGGCAATGGTTTCAAACTACAGGAAAAGAGATTCCATTTGAACATCAGGAAGAACTTCATGACAGTTAGAGCTGTTTGGCAGTGGAATATGTTGCCACAAAGGGTGGTGGAGTCTCCTTCTTTGGAGGTTTTCAAGCAGAGGCTGGATGGCCATCTGTCGGAAATACTGTGATGGGGGTTCCTGCATGGCAGGGGGTTGGACTGGACGGCCCTTGAGGTCTCTTCCAACTCTGATTCTATGGAATAAAGACACACTGAGGATACTTATATGAAGACCCCACTACCAACAACTGCACCCAGAACTGCTTCTGTTCTGTCCTTCAACATTTAGTAATCTACATTAGCTTCCAATCGTATGCCTAATAAGTAAACAGGTAAACACTTGGCACAGCTATCCAGAATGAACAGAATGTTCCTTACTGATAATTTCCCCCAGAAAAGTCAGCCATGCTCAGAAGGTCCTATTACTTATTCCAAGGGTATTCACATTTGCTGCCATTGTCCTGGGAAATATACTACAAAATTGAAGCACGCCAAGAAGTGGAACAAACAGCGAGTGTTGGGCGATGCTACAAACTTCCACTGAAGGCTCTTATGCCTTGAGGAGGAAGAATACAATCAAGATGAAAGTATTCCATTAGCAATGACCATGGCAGCAGCACAAGTACAGTACAAAGAAAACTCGTGCAGCATCCTCTGTGTTGAGTGACTCAGTGTTTGTCTCTCGTCATCACTAAAAGTCTACCCACACACCTTCTTTGCTCCTGCTGAAGAGGGGGGATCGGTTGCCCATGGATTCAGAAGAGTTTTTATAAACCAAGTGACGTGACTAGACCCTCAAACAAACCCCTCATCCTTCCTTTTCTAGATCTGTTATCCCTATCTGTTCCTCCATGAACAAGCCTGATTCCTAAGGAGAGGGGGTCTATTTACAATTAGAACTCCTCCTGACATCATTTGCAATGTCACCTATTAGGTAAGTACTGAGTATGGAGCAAGGGTCCAGAGGGCTGATGGAATGGGATTTTATGATCAGCACAGCTGCCTCTTGCCCTCAGCTTCATGCCTGCCAGGGTATGCATAACATTGTTTTTCCAAATGAACAGAGAGGTGGAAAGTGCTAGTGCAGGCATGTCCAAACTTCAGCTCTCCAGGTGTTTTGGACCACAACTCCCACAGTCCTTTGCCACTGGCAATACAGGCTTGGAATTCTGGGAGTTGGCCAAAGCATCAGGAGGGCCAAAATTTGGACATGCCTGTGCTAATGGCTCTAAGCTTTTCTTTAAACTGTTTAAAACTTCATTTTAAGGGGGGGAAACAGCAACAGAAACTTCTACTGCAAAATCAGGCAATATCAAGGGCAAGAAACAGACAAGAGGTGGAGACAGAATGAGAAGGGTATTGGGGCAGAAATGAAGGAGAGGTGTTATAGTATGAACATTCTTATCTGAATTACATTGAAGGAAAATTGCCTATAGATAATGGAAATCTAGCATGACTAAACCCAGATTAGTGGGGAAAGATGCCACAGTTCAAACCTACATTGGTCCAAAACGACAACTTGTATGGATGGACCCTACCATTAAAAGCCCTTATTTAAGATGCCAGGTCCATTTTCAGAAAATCCTTTAGTGATGGGTAGTATTTCAGCTGGTGAGTCAGGTTGATATTTTAATTTTTTTATTATTTTTATCCCGCCTTTCTCCTTGGAAAAGGACCCAAGGCAGCTTACAGTAATGAGGAACAATATGCAGTTCAGTACATTTAAGACATATTCAAGTTTAAGAGCAGAATTGATGGGCATCTTACAGCATTAAAAGGCAACATTAAAGCTAAAAGAGAACGCAAGCAGTTAAACAGTAAAAATTCCATTATAAGGGATGGCATTAACATTGAAAACATGTGTATTTATGAAGTCAGTCAATGCAATCATGTACTTAACAGTAGCTTTCCAAAGCTGCTTCTCCGATCCATACAAAATGTGCTACACTGTATTTTTAGCAGTGATTTTTTTCCGACCTATTCCATTTTTAAAATCTTGCTAAGCATTTATTTTTATTCAAATTATTGTTGATTTTACATCTTATGATGTCTCTTATTATAACGCTGAAATGTTTTGTAAATAGCTGCAATTAATTTATAGCACACCTTATTAAAGCATTTCCCTAAAGAGTAAGATGTATGGTAAGAAGAATTACAGTACTTTGACCACATGAAAGCTTACACAGCAAAAAACGCAATAATAAAAGTACACAATCAAAGGTGTGTAAGTCTAAAATTCTTTGTTGCTTTCCACTAAATGGACAATCCTCCTGCAAAACAGAATTATTATTATCTCCTTTGTTCCCATCCCGGTCAGATCATTTCCCCACTGCCTCCACCCTAAAGGGCAAGCCTAGTAAGAATATTTTTATTAAAAAATTGCTTTTAAATCATTTTCTATTGCTTAAGCTGTGTTCATAGGATGATTTCGACATTCCTTTGTTTTAACGGCGTTGATAGGTTGTTTTTAATTTTTGTTTTTCCACCCTTATTTTGTGAGCCACCTGGAGTCCCACTGCGAAAAGAAAGACGCCATAAAAATATGAAATGAATAAATCCAACTCCTAGGAAAAAACCCTACTGGACCCCATTCCCCGCAAAGGCGCTATCCGCCCTTCCTTAGGCCCCACCCGCTTTTTAACGCCCCACCCCCTTTCGACTCCATCCACCCCCCGTGACCTCCCCAAGATGGAGGCCGGGCTCCGCTTCGCCGCCTGTTTCTTTTCCCTTCCCCTGATGGCGGCTCGGCGTCGCCGCCCACTCCCTGCCCGTCAGCTGATGGGCGCAGTTGGGGCACGTGACCTCGACCCGGGCTGGTAGAGAGCGAAAGGCAGAGAGCAGCTGGGCGGCCCCAGGAAGAGAAGCGTCTGGCTGGAGCCGGGTAAGGCTGCATGGGAGCCGCCCGGGTTTCGATGGATGGGGAGGGCGGGAGGAAGGGTAGGGTGTCTGTTTCTCTCCCCAGAGAAGCTGGCCTGGACTCTTCCGGAGTTATTTTATTTTATTTATTTATTTTTATTCATTTATTGCTAGACTTGTATCCCGCCCATCTTCCCGAAGGAACTCTGGGCGGCTTCCAATAGACAGACCAAACTGGTCGTCAACACAAGATACAATAAGCAATTTCAATAGACAATGAATACAATAGACAGACAACACTTCTAGCACCCTTTGCATAATAACGGATAGGCTCATTAGCCATACATCTTACTTCCAAGTATTATTTATTTATTTATTTATTTATTTATTTATTTAAGTATTTAAGTATTATTTATTAGTTTGTTTGTTTTTACCCAGCCTGGCTAGAAATTCCTTCCAGAAAACGATGAAAGTCTCAGCAAACCGGGACTTATCTATCAGACTTTGTACTCGAATACTTCAGTCCTATGTATTCCGCCTGCTGTACTTCTCGATGGTGTTGGAACTTGGACCCTTACAGAGGCATGATGCAGGAAGCTGGAAGCACTGGAAATGTGGGCGTACAGACGAATTCTGAAGATACCTTGGACAGCCAGAGTCACTAATGTGGCTGTATTACATTGCATGAATCAAAAGCTAGAAATCCTCAGTTTCCACAAAGAGAAGAAAATTGCAATGTTTTGGTCACATAATGCACAATAACAAATACCACCTGGTGCAGGTTATCCTTCAAGGATAAATAAATGGGAAGCATGGCCCAAGGTGTAGAAGAATATTCTGGCTTAAGAACTTAAGCCAATGGTCCACAGTGAACACAGCTGCTCTATTTAGAATAGCTTTAGATCGAAATCAGTTCAGGCTACTGCTCGCCAACATTCTACGAGGACATGGCACTTGAAAAAAGAAGAAGAAGCCTATAGTAATGAGGGGCAATATATTGTCCAGTATAATTAAGGAAATTCAGGGTTAAAAATCCTTGGGGAAGTTAAAAGAGTTGGCCCTGAAGCCTGAAAGATAACAATGTAAAAAAGCAAAACAGCAAAGTGTTCTGCTTATATACGCCCCATACCACTTCAAGTAGTCTCTGAGCGGTATACAGTTTAAATTGCAGTATGTAGGCTACACATTGCCCCCCCCCGGCAAGCTGGGTACCCATTTTACCAACCTCAGAAGGATGGAAGGCTGAGTGACCCTTGAGCCTGCTACCTGGGATTGAAGCCCAGGTGGTGAGCACAGTTTTACCTGCAGGACAGGCGTTTAACCACTGCGCCACGAGGCTGCTGGCAGGCCAGGGAGCCTCCCACAGTGAGTTCCCTCCATCCCAAAAAGAAATATCTTGATCGTATCAAGACCTTGCTCCTCCAAATGGACCTGACTGTGCTTCCATCCCTTCACCGTGCCACCGTGTCTTCTTCCTTGCCAAGTGGTGGTGTTCATTTCGGGTCTATTCTCTGCCTCTGTTTCTTCCTCCCCTGTTCTCTTTACCTTCTCGCCTCCAGGTGCATTCTCCCCCTTCATGCTCGGATGATGCTATCTGAGAAATGCACGGCGGATCCTCCGGTCTTGCAGTTTACCAATTGCTGGATTTTGAGGAATCATGAGCTGCAAAGGTGAGGGGCGTTCCCTGCTGTTGTATCTTCCAGCTTTTTTTTCTCAGGGTGTGCGAAGGGAAGACTGAAAGAACTGGATACATTTAGCCTGACGGATATGATAGCACGTTTCAAATACCTGAAGTAGTCCTATTGAAGAGGCGCAGGGTCTGTTTTTGACTGTCCTCAAGTGTAGGACAGGTTCCAGTGGGCTTTTTTAAATAATAATAATTTATTGTCATTGTGTGTACAGTGGTACCTTGTATAAAGATATTAATTCATTCCAAATGAAGTTATGTTAAGCAAATTTTCCTTTATACAAATTTCCCATAGGAATGCATTGGAAACAGAGTGATCCCATTTTTATGTTGTACAGATTCGCCCCATAGGCGATTATGTTAAGCAAATTTCCCCTATCTCCGGAATTTTTTATGTTGTACAAATGTTATGTTATACAAACCGTTTGTTACACAAGGGTCCACTGTATATACACAGTATACACATACAATGAAATTCAGACACCCAGAGACGAGATTCAACACACACACACACACACACACACACACACACACAAATAAATCCCCAAACACTCTGACACACATTAAAAAGTCCCCTCAACACACACACATAAAAAATCCCAAAAAGTCTCCCACCCACCCACCCCCCCCCCAAAAAAACACAAGCATCTACACAACAGGCTGGATAATACTGTCCAAGTGCTCACTGCTGGTGGCCTTAAGTTCATTATTAAGTGCAATTATAGCTCTGGGATAAAAACTGTTCGGAAGACATGTGGTCCGAATTTTAATTGTTCTGTATCTTCTGCCAGATACAGAACATTGGTAATTGTTGTGTATCTACAGGAAGCCAGATTTTGGCTGAAAGTCAGGGAAAACTTCTTAACTGTTAGAGTAGTACAACAGTGGAACCGATGACCTCAGGAGGTGCTGAGCCCTCCGAGGCGGGAGGTATTCAAGAGAAAATTGGACAATCATTTGAGTGACCTGTTTTGGCTTGGATTTCTGCTCTGGGCGGGAGGATGGACTTGACGATCCTTTAGGTCCCTTTGAAATCAAATTATTCTGGGATTTTTAAGTGACTGTAGATCTGCTGAAAATGTGCAGAATAGACCTCTCAAGTCATCTTGACCCTTGAAGAGCAAGGTGGAAGCACTTCTCAGGGATGGGGTGGGCAGGGAGAGCTGTCCCCCCCCCACCACCACTTTTTTAATACCCTCCTTATACTCTCCTTGCCCACTTTTGTCCAGGGTTGGTGAAGAACGAGTGACACACTGAATTTCCCCACTGGTACTGAAGACATGATCTGGCTTAACTGATTGCTTCTGTTTTCAGGGAGGACCTCTGGGTGAGAGACGGGAAGATCCTAAATCCAGAGAAGCTCTTCTTTGATGAGAAGAAGCCCGCCGATGTCCAGCTTGACTGCAAGGGCAGCATCATTGCACCGGGCTTCATTGATGTGCAGATCAATGGTGAGGCACTGGGGTTGTTCTGGAATAGGTGGATGCTATGAATAAGGTGGCCCCATTGGACTTTCCTGGATGGCAGTTGGAAACAGCCCTTTCCCTTGGCTCGCCTGGGTGGCAGGAGTATTAGTCCAACAGTGTTCTGCACCTTTGACCAAATAGGGCAGGCATGTCCAAAGTCCGGCCCCGGGGGCCAAATGCGGCCCAATTTAAAATGTTGAGTGGCCCTCAACCTCTTCTCTCTGCTGGCTCAGCCTGTCGCTCCTCTCTGCTGGCCAGCCCTTCCCCGTGCTGGCTAGAGACATCAGCTTGCAGTTTTATGGTTTGCCTGCCCTCCCTGCCTACCCGCTCCTGGCTCTGTTGCTGCAGCGTCTTTCCCACCTCCTTGCGATGGAGGGCAGCATAGGCGAGCAGTGGTGCATCTTGGGTGTGCATGGGCTGATTCCCGGGCCCTGCGACAGCCGCTGGGCCCTTGGGCACCTTGAAACCGGAGCATTTGTGGCATATGAATTTGTGCGCACGAACCACGAACTTTCTCCCCCGCTTCAGGTTGAATGGTCGGCCCCCACACATTTTCACCTCACCAAATCTGGCCCTCCTTGCAAAAAGTTTGGACACCCCTGAAATAGGGTGTGGAGTCAGAGGTTGAGAGTGCGATTCTCCACTGTGCCTCGTTGAGAGGGGCGGGACTCAATGACCCTCAGGGCCCCTTCCAGCTCTACAGTTTTGCAATGGTGGTGGTGGTGGTGGAGGAGGAGCAGCAGCAGCAGGAAAGGGAGCATCGCCATGGATACGTGACCAGCGAAAACATGAATACAGTGGTCCCCCACCCGTTCGCAGTTCATATGCTGCAGTCCCACTATATCGCGGGACCGCGGTATATGAAAAAAGCCCCCTGGGGTAAGGGGGTAAGGCCTTTTTCAGGCCTCCTGTACTTACCCGTACTTACCCCAGGACTGGTGCTGCCCTGAACGGGCCTGCGAGGGCCTTCCCAGGCTTTCTAGAGGCCCAAAATTGGCTTCTAGGCCTGTCGGAGGCCTCAGAAATGATTTTCAGCAATCCGAAAGTCACTTCCGGTTTGCCGGGAGGCCCTTTTGGTGCTTCCAGAAGGCCTGGGAAGGCCCTCGCCAGCCCGTTCGGGGCAGCACCAGGCTGGGATTAAGTACAAGGGTCCCCAGCTAGGCCCCCCAGGCCTGACCCGACCTGCATCCGCATATCGTGGATTTTCAATTATCGTAGTTCGGGTTGGGTCCGTAACCCATGCGATAGGCGGAAGGTCACTGTAGTTCAACCTGTAAGTCAAAAGAAGAGCAAATTCTACCAAGGATTATAAGTTGTCATCTGGTGTTTTTCTTAAAGACAATGAAAATTCTAAACCACGACTGCATTTGTTTCAGTTTGTAGCGGATGGTCCTTCTGTTTGGCTTTCTTTGTATAAGGGCAGTCCTTGGTCGCAAGCAGAGGGGAGAGGAATGGACAGTCCTCCTTCAAAGAAACAACACATATTTGTTAAGGTTAGAAAAGGGGAGATGTCCCTCTACCCAGACAACAGACATTAGCAAGGAAGATAATATGCATTTTGCTGCCAGAGAAGGTTGTAGGGAATCCACCCTCCATTTCTGTTTCCCTTCTTGGCTTAGGAGGTTTTGGAGTGGATTTTTCTGTGGCATCAGATGACGTGGCAGCAGGAATCTCACTGGTTGCTCAGAAGATACTGTCCCATGGAGTGACCTCTTTCTGCCCAACCCTGGTGACTTCTCCACAGTCTGTATATCACAAGGTAAAGAGCGAAGATGCTGGGATGGGCAGGAACTGTAACGTAGTCTTAGGAATATCGCCGCAGTATTACTCTTTGCAAAGGTGACCAACCGTACATGATGACTGTATTGACAGTATGCCTGTAAGCATACAAATGTTCTCCATTGGAATGGTAGATCTCATTTCCATCATGATAAAAACCAGGTTGTTCAACAGTGTGGTTGGTGTGGGATAGAAAGTACACAAGATGAAGGATGCTCGAGCTAAGGCATATAGGGTTGGAGGGATGGGGCCTTTGGATTGGCCGGAGAATGATACCTTCTACCTCTTCCTCCTATCAGGTTATGCCTCAGATCCATGTGAAAAACGGAGGACCTCATGGAGCTGGCATCCTAGGTAAAAACGAAACAAGTGTTGGTCTTGCAGCATCCGTCCTGTATGCTTTATCCACGGTCTGTGACTGGTCACGGGGCTTACATTGGATTAGCTGTAGCTCTGCGTCCTTTATCAGTTCCGATGTTATGTCCATTTCTGCTGCTTCAGTTCCCCCACCACCACCCCAAAAAGTTTTTCTCTAGTTGGTTTTTCAGTCAGTTTCCTGTATTTAGCATATACAGTTGTAATGTAGCTTTATTTATGCTCTGGCACCTTCTCTTTTGGTGTAATTAGTTTGTTGAAGGTTTTATTATATTAATCATTGAATTATATATTTTATCGTGAACTCCCCCCCCCCCCCAAGTATGCTTCTACAGTACTAGGAGGAGCAGAATGATGATGATGATGATGAGGGATGGATGGATGGATGAATGAATGAATGAATATTACTCAGGGACCCGGATATTTCTGACCCTATCCCTAAATGCTTGTTTTCTTTCTCTTGGGTTTGGAGTAGGGGTTCATTTGGAAGGGCCGTTCATCAGCAAAGAGAAGAGGGGGGCTCACCCCGAGCACTGTCTTCGCACTTTTGAGACAGGAGCTTTCCAGGAATTGCTGGCGACGTACGGCTGCCTGGACAGCGTCCGTATCGTCACGTTGGCACCGGAGATGAAGAGGAGCAGCGAGGTGATCCGGGAGCTTACCAAGCGGGGCATCTGTGTGTCGCTAGGTAAACGTTGAATCTAGGGAGAATCAGTCCCATTTCCTAACCATATTTTAAAGCCAGGGGATTTGAAAAATAATTAGGGGGCTCTCCTATCTATCTATCTATCTATCTATCTATCTATCTATCTATCTATCTA